>JAJKFI010000060.1:1566812-1685293 GCA_029204185.1 Lerista edwardsae
ATGATGATGATGATGATGATGATGATGATGATGATGATGATGATGATATTTTCACACAGATTGATCTTATTGGCTGGTTTGTTTTATCCAGACATCAATTCCTTCCCAAGGACCTGAGATGCCTAGCTTTTATTCTATTTTGCTACTATAAATAACATTGCAAAATGTGCGCTGTTCCAAGTAAAGCTGCTTTTTGCAGTTGATTGGTGGTGATTTCTCCTCTTCCTATGCTGCTAAGGTGCTCTTCAAGGTGTTGTGGAATTGCACTGAGGACGCCAATCACTGCTGGGACCACTTTGGCCTTCTTCTGCCACAGCCTTTCCATTTCTATTTGCAGATCTTTGCATTTTGCTATTTTTTCCAGTTCTTCCTCTTCTACTTTGTTGTTGTTGTTACTGATAATGACATTGATAAATTTCTCCTCTGATTTTAACCCAAGGCAGGCTTTCTCAACTCCATATAAAGTAATAAATGAGAGTCATATAAGGAGCCTCCCTCCCAGTTGCATGAGAGAGAGAGAGAGAGAGAGAGAGAGAGAGAGAGAGAGGAACATGTTAAATGTAACGTATAGCAATTTGGCCTGGAGTCCAAATAGTTTGCTGCCTATCCTCTTCAGCCTTGTTGGGTTTTTCATTATTTGTAAGCATCTATAAAGAGAGAAGAAAAGAGAAAATTAAGGGCGCAATCCTAACCTGGAGTTAGGCCGGCACAGTTAGGCCCGCAAAGTTTGATTGGCACAAGGGCAGTGATGTCATGCAGGGGGTATGCGGGGGTACACGAGTACTGGTTTCTAGGATTACAGCTGGCCCTGCCCATTCGCCCGCCCACTCGTCGACTCCGCTCTCTGCAACATTTGAATTTCCTGCATGTTTGAGTTGCCTGCATGTTCTCAGAGCCAGGCAGGCAGGCAGGCAGCGAGCGGAGCCTTTCCTTTCCTTGCCACTGAAAAATGGGGTTTTAACATGATGCCAGGCCTCCTTAACATGTTCTGGGGGTGCTGTGGAATACTGTTGCAACTGTTGGATCAGTTTAAAATCATCTGAGGCCTCAAAAAGGGCTTTTTTCATGTCACTTCCTGCCACGACATCACTTCTGGCTTATGACGTCACTTCCGGTGGGCGGGTCCCGACACGTGCCAATCAAAAGTGAGTACCTGTTCTTAAATCATTTAGATGACACCACTGCACAAGGGCCACCAGAAAGTGCCTTTGGACCACTCTCAGAGTCAGGGAGGATGGCGCACGTCTGTGTTCTGCCTTCCCCGTCTCTGAGAGTGGTCCAAACATACTTTACAGCGGCCCTTGTGCCGGCCAAACTTTGCTGGCCTAACTATTCCAGCCTAGCTCCAGGTTTAGAATTGCGCTCTAAAAATGGGATAGGAATTAAATAACTGATGAAGGGATAAAAGGGGTAGAAGTTCTCTCTCTCTCTCTCTCTCTCTCTCTCTCACACACACACACACACACACACACACACACACACACACACACACACACCAGTCAGAAATAAACACACACTTGATACATTCAAAAGCAAAAGTGAAGGAATTGCCAGCCATTTGCCCACATCCAGTCAGCCGTAAATGCAAGGGAGGAAAACATTTTTCAACGCAGTGTCACCAGTTAAGCGCTAGAAGGGCCTCCGCCACACGCCTGCAGAACCGCGAGGCAGTGATCCATATCTCTTTGTAGGCAGAGCGACCGCAGAGCAAATTACCTCAGGTTGGCAAATACAGATAAATATGAGTAACGACAGAGTTGGATGTTGACACATAATACAAACGTTATCCCGGTGAAAATGGATAATGCTGTAACTAATGGAACTGTGCTGGTCTCAGAGTAAATCATATTTCACATTCAGGCCGTGTCGCACCAACACAAGATGGACCAGGTAGATCGATGTTGTTTTGATCAGGTAAATGCAAATTGATCAAAACCTTACTGGCCGTGATTTTTTTTTTAATGGGACAAAAGTATATTTTGTAAAAATCTTGATTGTATTTTTCCCAGAAGTGCCAAGTGAAAGGAATCAATATATTGAAGGAGCCCTTTTAAACATCATCCAAAGCCTACAGGTGTAAAAGAGGAACAAAATAACGGTCCAACAGGCCTCCGCACTGGCACAGTGTGCACCCTGCAAATATGCAGTAAAGCACACTGAGACAGCGCACTATCCAGGCATGTTGTTGGGAAGGCCGACACCTTCCTGCATGTGCCGGTATAGCAAAAAAACACCTGCTGGAGCAGGTAAGTCCAGCCCTGTGCAATTCAGGGGCAGAAGAAGAGTGGGAAGGGGTGTAACGGGGAAGGTGGTGATGGGGCAGGGGTGAGCTGATCAAGCCCGGAAGGGTCTGATTGGTGGCATCAGCATGTATTGTATCCTATCCCCCCTCCCGGGCCTGATCCACCAACATGGATCGAAGCAGACAGTCACCAGAGATCTCGCTGGTGCAGGTGCGAGTTGACCCATAGAGGTGGCTAGAGCTTTTCTCAGGCCAAGGGGACAAATGTCCGCCAGACTTTCCGCCAACTAAATTGCCCCCTGAGATGCAGCACAAGCCATGCTAGGAAGGATTGGGCTGTAAGTATATCAGAACTGTGCTGCAACCTCTGTGCTTATACAGTGGTGTAAGGGAATCTTAGGCCCCAAGCCTAACCAACTTTCCAGCACTGACATAGCTGTGCCAATGGGGCATGTGCTGCATCGTGCAGTGGAGTAGTAGTCATGGAGGACTCCTCAAGGTAAGGGAAAGTTTGCTCCACTACAGAATGCAGAACATGCCCCATTGGCACAGCTATGTCAGCGCTGGAAAGTTGCTTAGGATTTGGGCCTAAGAGCCCAATTCACTGTACCTCCCCATGTGGCAATGCCGCGGTGCCGGTGTGGGCGCCACTGCATCCTGCAGGAGAGTTTCTGTCTCAAGGAATCTCTGTGGGGAAAGGAACTTTGTTCCCTTATCCTGCGTGTAAAGAGCAAAAGAAGGCTAGGCCATGGTTTGACTCCATTTTGTCAACATGACTGCATTTCATGGGAAAGAGCTGCAGCTGCTAAAATACCAGCTGGTGGTAATCAGCTCACTTCCTGACGTAATCAGGAGTGTAATTTCCTACGTGCCTTGCTTTCTGCAAAAAGGTGTGAGGTCATAGCTGGGGTCAGGGACACTGAACCACCAGCTTGCCATCAGGAAGGTTCCATCCAGCTAGTGCTGCAATCAGGAAGATTCCGCACAGCTGAGACCCATCACTTAAGTTGTTTATATAACCTTTTCTGACCATTCTGTGACCTCCGAACGTTCCATCACCCCATCAGGAGATGACCGACCTTTATCCGGATTGGATAATTGATTGTGCTAGAGAGGTATAAAGATACCCAGTTTTGGAGGTACAGATCATCCCACCATCAGATCTTCAGCACACAGACCATCAAGACACCATCAAACCTTCAGAGACCTGCAAACCTCCAAACCTAAAGATCACCTTCTGCACATCAGTCCGAGATGCCCCAGCCTGGACCTGCTGCCTGCTTGGACTTGAAAAGAAGGTGAACCACAAGGCTAGCCACCTTGCATGTACTAGGGCCTAGTCTAGTGTTAGGCAGCTAGTTGTTTTCTTATTTTAAAGTGTATCTTAGTTAAGTCTCTGTTAGTTCTTTTAAGCCTTTCCTAGTTTTGGTAACTGCTTGTTTTCTTAATAAATTATAGTTCATCTATAAGCTTTATTTGTGGTTATTTGGAACCAAGCTAAATTCAGTTTTGCTGCTTGGGCACTCTACCAGTTTAAAGTTAAGCTTTATAGCTTTGGGATAGGTCCCTGTAGTTGGGGTTAGTTTAGCCTGTGGACTTTTTAAGATATAAGAGTGTGTTCATCCCTCTGTTTGAGGCTGTAATTCTTAGCTGTGGTCCCAGGCTGATAGCAGAGGATGTGTGCCTTGTTGCCTTGGCTTGTAAGCGCTTGAGGACACACTCTGCTGAAAGTTCACAGCTCATATGGGCCCTGGGCTGGTTATAGGGCATATGAGCCTGTGAATTGCATTGGGGTAAGCCCCTGTGGGGTAACCCAGACCTGTGCCAGCTCTATAGCTGAAGCAAGTCTGCCTTGACTGGGGAAGGCGAACCAGGCCTGGGAACCCACCCCCTTCCATGCCTGATAACGTCCTCCCCCTCCCCCATAACCACCCTGTCCCTCCCCTCCCCTCCCCCGTTCTGCCCTTCTCCTGCCCTCTTCCACGTCCTGCATGACTTTACCTGCTCTGGCAGGTCTTTGGCCGTCTGCCGGTGCCCAGGGTGCCAGTCCAGCCTCCCCATTAGTGGTCTGGCGATGCATGCCAGTGAACATTTTGTGACTGCTGTATAGCAGGCTCTGCCAGTGCCACGCATGTTATGCCAGGATCCAGCTGGCATCAGACGGAGTCGTAAGAGAATAAAATGGAGGCTTGCCAAATTTTTGCCAAAAGCAAGAGGAAGCATTTTACGTGGGGGGAAAAGGTAGAGACAATTCCTCTAGGAGCTCCAAGTATTGAATCTACTTTGAGCAGTGGTGTTTTAACTGCTGATTCAGATAAAATAACATGACAGCTCAAAAGCACGCTGCCCGATACAAGATACTTCTTTGCTTGCATCTAAGGGAATAATAAACTTACAAAATTAATTGAAACCTTTCGTCAATAAGCTCTTAAAAGAACTGGCACAAATGATGCCGTCTGGCACCGGCAAGGCAAAGATCAATTTGATTCCTTGAGAAGAGAAAATGTAATGAGAAACTCTCCTAACAGTGTCAGCATTTGTGTTCCAAGGACAAGGGCTACCAAAGTCATCCGTTTATCGCAAATGCTACAGTGGGAAGCATGCCAAATAGGCTGAAATCAGAATAGAAGGAAGATCAGATCAGAACCAAGAATGAGGTGCGTCAGCTATTGTTGTCCAAGAAAATTGGCCTGATTATAATGTGAATGTATGTGTATGCACAGTGGTTTCCAGTTGGGGACAGGAGCACCATGTCTTGAGATATTACTTTCCCCTCTCCTGTGGGGAGGGGAGTGCGGTGGGACTCTGCAGAGGACCAATGCTCAGTCCCTTGTTTGCAGTCCTGAAAAACAAAAGAGGTCCAGATGAGCTGGAGTGCCTGGCATTCCTTGAAAGGGGGCACACACACTCAGCTCTTGGCAGATGCAAAAGGAAGGTGTGGTTAGGCAGCACAGTTGGTAGCAGAAACATATCTGATCATCCTGAAAGATCACAAGAGGGGGCTGAAACATGAGAGGGAGATGCAGCATCAATATGTTGCAACATGGAATTCCCTCCCCACCTTTGCTTGCCTGTGTGGGGTGCAGTGTGCTTGCTTTCTCTGTTGGTGGTGAGTTCAAGCTGGATCTTGGTGCCTGGAGTCCTCCTGGGCAAGAATGCCTGCAATAAGAATGTATTCTTATTAAGAGTTGGGTTGTGCAAACCGCTCCCTTGGTGTGCAAAGTGCCCTTTCACTATGGCTTCCCTTTGAGAGCCCGGGGAGTTATAGCCCATGGCACTTGCCTTATCAATCCAAGCTGGAGTCTCTTTAGCAGGGTCTTTTATACTAGGGTTGGTGTGCTCTGATTGGCTGTCTAGTCTATGCTCTGACATTAGGAAGTGGATGAAGCAGGCGGTGGCAAGTGTTGCACTTTTCTACTGCTTTCCCTGCCTCATTATTTTCAATGGTTTACTCCTACCTACCCCAGCTCTGTCATTGGTGGTGCATCTTCCCAGCATCGGGGCATGTCCATAGTCAGAGATGGGGGTGGGATGTGGTCCCTTCTCATCCTTCCCTTCTCATCCTTCCCACGCCATGCCCCAATCTCCTCCTGGTTCTGGACTCTCCACCGGCAGAGTTGAGCCAGCATCTGACCTACGTCCAAGTTACAACAATGCAGCATTTTTCCAACATTGTGCCAGCATCAGTGGCATGTCCATCGGCAGCAGGCAGTGGCTTTCCCAGTGGGGGGCAAAACGCTAAGTTTCAGGGACCTCAAGTACCATGTAAAGCACCTTCTCTGCACCTTAATCTCAGAGATCTTGTGATTTCTCTTGTTACACTGTGCTCCGCTTAACCAATAGAGGATCCTTTCTTTGTAACTTTCTCCACTCCCACCCTCCTTGATGCACACATTAGTTCATGGGATGTTCCCTGCAACCATTTAGGAAACTATGGAATTTTTTTCTTTAGCTAGGCACATGAGAGTAGTCTGAGTCAGACTGCATGCATTTTGGGTTTTAAATATTATACGTTTTACAACGGTGTTTCATTGATGGCTTCAAGATTTGAAAAGTAATTTTTATCCTTAGCAGCCTGGCACGTTCTAAAATTAGCCGGGATACAAATGTGTTCCAAGGTATCAGCAAAGTTTCAAAAGCAAAGTTTCAGCAAAGTTTCAAAAGCAGCCAACTTCAGCCTCCATAATTTGTTGTTTGAATGGAGGTTCAGAAAAGACTGCCAGCCCTAAAGTGCTAAATGCATCATTATCTCCAAGAAAGAAAAGGCAAGGACGGAGGCAACTCTTTTTTCTTTTTCCTCCCGCGCTTCCAAGCTGCACAGTCTGCTACGCCACCTTACACGAAAAAACGCATCTGAGCTCTACAGTGTGAAGAACGCGGAACATAGACTCGTGATTGATTGTAGAGTGGCCCAACTCACAGTCTCCATAGCGGGATTCCGGGTTTGCTTTCATGTCTAGTGACCGATGTGCGAGTTACCCACGGGGAGAGAGCCTGGATTTTAGCATTGCAGTGCTTGAATAACATGCACCTCCCCTGGAAAAAAAAAACAGCAGCATCAAAGGCAGAGATTTATCCTCTTCCTACATAAGGTTCATTTCAAGTGAACAATGCGGCTTTTAATTGGATCTATACAGAATACTGGCCAGCGGGAGCTTTCGGTTCACCGGAAGTTACATCGTGTGTTGCTCTAGCCTTTTTCTATCTCTATATCATTAATAGGCCTTTTCCCGTTCCTTTCTTTGGTGCGGGCATAAAGGTAAGATAACAGGAGAGGACATGCCTTAATAAGAGATAGCATCCGAATGAGGCCAGGGGGCGGGCTTAGCAGCCATGTTGTCACACTCAAAACATTGCTCATTCCAAGCATTTCAGATTGCTTTTCTGGTACTGTTTAGGACTGAATAGTTTACTCCTGAAATAAAAACTTACCAAAATAAAAACGTGTGATCGTGGAGAAACATTATTGGTAACCTTATTATGATTTAATATGCACGTACAAGGTTTAATTCCGCATAATTATATTACTGAACACACCGGATGAAATGCTACTTGCTGTCTATTGAAACTTGGATTGCACTGTTTTGACAGACTTTTTTGAAATCTACACAACCAAACATAAAAAGGCCATGCCCCATTAAAAAAAATTTCTGATAATGTTCAGAATTTCATAAATATTACAGTAGAAAATGAAAGGCGGAAAAATTAAGTGTGAACGGGAAGGAAAGAAAAAAAATGGAAGGTGAGGAAAAAAGCGTAAACGGGAAGGGGGGAAAAAGGAGGGGGGAAATATACATTTTGTATCCGAAAAATCACTGCTGAAGGTTGTGTGTGGATTGAGTTCCTTTTACTTCTTCATACCTACTTCAGTTTGTGAAGGGTTGCATACTTTAGGAAGTAATATTTTTCAGTAGCAATTAATCACAATGATTTTAAGTACCTGTGAAAAGTAATCCCATTTTTCGTACAGCGATTCGTGCACCCATATGTAGAACACGCAGTCATTATTAAAGACGTTGAGATTAACTTTTACACACGTGCGGGCAGTGGTGGCATTCAGGGGGTTCTCCCAGGTTCTATAGAACCGGTTGTTAAATGGCCAGGCCCCGCCCACTCACTTACTTTGGCTGGCTTTGGGGTTTTTTTGGCTCAGGCAATGACATTATAGAACCGGTTGTTAATTTATTTGAATGCCACCACTGCGTGCGGGGAAATTTTGATTCGTGAATGCGCGGCAATCCTTGGCGGGAATGATCTGAGTCAGCCATATTGTTAAGTCCATGGCTTCAAGAAATTGATGTCATGTCCTCTCCTGTTATCTTACCTTTATGGGTGCGGGAAAGGCAAGAAGAGAAAACCGGAAAGGGGGCGGGGCCAATGCGGGGACGTGTCTGAGCATAGCAAAGGCCATAGAGGTGAAGCCGGAAGTGGCGTACTCCACGTGGAAGATGTCTGCAGCGCTGCTAAGGAAGGGTTTGGAGCTGCTGGAGGCGCCTGCAGGTAATGGAAGAGGGGGGCGGCGCGTGGGCCTCGAGGGATGAAGAAAATCCCCTCCGTGCTCCATGGGTTGCTTCTCTTTCTGTCTCACTAGCGACGCCCCGTCCCAAGGGTGCCGCGGCTGCTGCGCTGTCCAGCAAGCAGCTGCTGAAGGGAACGAGAAAGAAGAGGATGAAATCGGGGCGCAAAAGGGAGCAGGCGACAGTAAAAGGCAAAGTCACCAAATCTGCCTTAGGTGAGAGTCTCCAATGCAGGGGAACTGGAGGCGAGGAGCCCATCGCCTTCGCGTCCTAGTGGTGTTCTTGTGGTCTATCATGAAACTCTCCCTTGCCTGTTTTGGCTGGAACCTAGATTGAGACACCCAAGCACGCTTGAATGCACAGAAAAAGCATGCAGGCCAGGATCAGTTGTGTCTAGGTCCGTAGCTTGTACCCAAGTATGAAACGTTATTTCCTCCTATTTGATTTACTAGTTTTTTTTCCCCTTAGGTTCTAGATTTAACAACCCTGGTCAATTGGGGCATCAGGCAAAATAAGCGTAGTTTGTGCTTTCATAGTTAGGAGCCTAACTTTTCTTTAAGAGGCTGCAGTATTGTTTGTCGCTCTAAGAAGATATACAGGCATGCCCCTGTATCTGCTGGGGTTCCGTTCTCGACACTCCTGTGGATACTGGGGACACTTTCTTAAAGACGGGAACATCAGTGGTTTTGCTGCAAAATCTCCTGGGAGCAGCTTGCTTCAGTGTTTCCCATGATGAGCTATACTAGTGAACGGTGGTGATCTGCCTCTTTTTTTTTTCCTCCTTCACTTGTACTCCCAAATCAAATTCAAGGTGTGAAATAGTTCCACTGTAGTGCAAATGCACTTTACACATGCTGTCACCTGTGCCATTGGTATGGTTGTGCAACCTAGTTTGTTGAGCCACAGGTTGAGGTGCAGTGCAAGCCTCGCTTTGTACATGAGCAGGGCCACAAGCAATCCTGCTTCTGGCCAAGCTCATCACTTTTCGTTTCCATCACTCCCCAGTTCCCCCTAGGCTGCTTCTTGTATTAAAGGGTTTAGGGCACAATCCTAACCAACTTTCCAGCACTGACTTACCTGTGCCAATGTGGTGTGCGCTGCATCCTGCATGGAGTGGTAGTCATGGAGGACTCCTCAAGGTAAGACAGTGTTTGTTCCCTTACCTTGGAGCTGCATTGCCCTGGAAGTTGGTTAGGATTGTGCCCTTAACCTGTTGAATGTTTTGTAATCCCCCATTATCAGCCAGAAGAGACATATAGAATCAGTGTTAATCAATCATTTTCCTTTCTGTATAAAGAATTAAAAGGCTTTCCATAGGCTGCAAGTAGCAGTACCCATGCCACATTTGATGAAGACAAAAATAATTGGGTTTTGCAATATGATGTTTATTCAGGGAGAACATTGCTGTGCCAACCTTGCTATGCCCTTATTCGATATGCAAGCATGCTGACAACTATATTCACATCTTTCCCAGAGGAATATAGGAAACATCAGGCTGTTGACCATTTTCAGGAAAATCTGAAGTACATGATGAGTAGTCAATTTACTGTAGACGACACCATCACTCAAAAGGTGAGACTTTGACCAACTAAAACTTTCTCTGCTTAAGAGTTGTTTCTTTTTAACGGTGGTGTTTCTAGCTTAACAAACAGGTGTGATTGCCACTGGACTCCCATTGCCTTTCCCACTGTGACTTTAACCATGATATTTCAGAGGCCCTACTACCAAAACAGTATATTCAGCTCAGAGTGTTTATTTAATGACTATTAATTATTTAATGTCCTATTCAGGGCCAGCCCAAAGTGTGCAACAGCACTGATGCAGCCTCTGCTTTATGCTGTGGGCCAGCTGGAGACCAGGCAGATATTTTACACCTGCCTACTCTGCTGTCGCCTGGTCTCTATAAGCCTACTTGGATCTATGCCAGCTCTTCTGTTGGCATAAATCCAAGTAGGTATGGGGGGTGTTGGGCCAGAGCTGGGGCATAGAATACTACCATCGCCACTGAGATCTTCCCCCAGCCCACCTTCAACATGCTGCAGTTCAGCCCAGTCTTCCCCTGAACTGCCCTCTCTGCCACCTTACGTGGATTGGTGGAGCACCCAGGTGTTTCTGGCTCACATGAGAAGCCTCTGGCTGTTTCTGCTAGTGGCTCCATTGCACATGATGGTGGTGCAAGGTTTCCTCTGTTGCACAGAATGGTGGCCTGACACCCATCGTGCACAACAGCCGCTGCAACATTTGCACCTTTGGTGGGCCACTTACGACAGTGGACCTACAAGATCTGCTGTAATAAATAGTCCATAGACTATAAATTCACTCTGTTGGGAAATCATATACTATCTAAATAGAATTTTCCCAAATTTGGAATGTAGATCTGACATTTTGATGCAAGTTTTTTAAATCGCTATAACATTTTTCCTAGCTTACCACTTACCCTTGGCCCCAAAATGAGACACTCGAATGATTCCATTATAGGATTATAACTCCAGTTATTACATAACTGTATAGCTGTATTGTTGCGTTGATGGGCACTATATGCCCACATTCCTACTTTTATTTGTCTAAAAGTAGTTCTGTGCTCAGGTATTTGTAGAGGCTAAAACAAATTGAATTAAGATTTACCTAATCCTGTTGGTAATCTCATACCTGTTTATAGCATGCGGTTTTTTTGTGTTGTACCTGAAGGTTCTTGCCCAAAATAGAGGCAGAAAATCACAAGACCGTCCTAAGGAAGAGGCAAAGAAGAAGCCGAAAGGCACTGTCTTCACTGAGGAAGATTTCCAGAGATTTGAGAAAGAATACTTTGGGGGAGCTGGAGCAGTGTGAGCAAAGAAACGCTTGTCTCTCAGTTACCAAGAAAACATCAAAATCTATTAAGTGGTTAGAGCCACGTTTACAGTAGGGCACAGCATTTTTATATGTAACTTGTTCAGACCTTTTGTGTGGGATGTTGTAATCTGTTCTTGGGACAGAGAATCCAGATCTCTCCGTTGTCAAGAAATCCACTGATCGTTTTGGAATTAAAGAACTGTTTCGGTGACAGCCACCAGAGGATTTCTGCACGAATCAGATGAAGTCTCTCCTCTCAGTAGTTACTGGCCTGCGGTGGCTACAACAGAACCCAAAGCAGAAATGTTCAGTTCAGCAGGACTTGTTTTATTAGTGAATGGAAAGGTCTGTTTATTTCTGTAATTGTCCTTACACTGAAGGCTGAGCCTATTTAAAATGCATGTTACACCATTTTAGAAGCCAAGTAGCTCTTGGCCTACTTGGATTGAGTTATGCTGGGAGTTATTTGAGTGGGGAGGGCAAATTACCTTGCATTCTTTACAACTATCTACTTCTATTTTCAGAACTTTGCAGTCATGTCAAACCACTAATACACACTTTGCTGATGTTGCTTCAGGGACCAAAGCCATTACTTCAGTACATTGTATATTTTCCTCTCTCTACTTGCTGATAAAATCTATTCAGCTGTGTCTCTATTAGAGAATGCTCATGTGAAAATTCTCTCCTTTTATAATAGCAGAGATATTGAGATCTAGCATTTTTTGTGTGCTCTTGAATCTAGATTGTGGCATTTTGTAACAAGCACAGCTCTTTCTATTTGAGGTGAATCATCCAACTAAAAATTCCAGACTTCTGCTACTGTAAACCATAGTACAAACTTGTGTTCTCAAACACGTAGTTCTCAAACTTGTGACAAGTCACTAGAAGTCCCTTTATGTCATTGTCCTCCTATAGCTTTCCCCCCTCCCTTCTGGTAAAGCAGTCTTAGGGTGCAATCCGAACTGGGAGTTAGGCCAACAGTTAGGCCAGCAAAATTTGGCTGGCACACGGGCCACCCTAAAGTGTGTTTGGACCACTCTTGAGTCAGAGAAACCAGCACAGACATGCACAATCCTCCCTGACTTGTGGTCCAAAGGTGCTTTCCGGTGGCCCTTGTGCCAGCCTAATTTTGCTGACCTAACTGTGCCAGCCTAACTCAAGATTAGGATTGTGCCCTTACTGAACTAAATTGATGTATTAAATCATTCAGCCAAAAGGTGGCAGTATTCAGCTCTTTTGGAAATCTGTTCAATATCAGTGTCAAAGTTGTTACTGTTCTCAAAACATTGTTTTCAGTTAAATATATTAGGCAATCTATATATGTAAGGCATATATATATGGGACGTGGTGGCGCAGCGAGTTAATCCGCTGTTGCTGGGCTTTCGACCGCAAGGTTGGGAGTTCGAGACTGCGTGACGGAGTGAGCTCCCATTGCTTGTCCCAGCTCCTGCCAACCTAGCAGTTTGAAAGCACCTGAAAAATGCAAGTAGATAAATAGGGACCACTTCGGTGGGAAGGTAACGGCGTTCCTAGAGCCATGCCAGCCACATGACTATGGAAGCTTGTCCTTGGACAAAAAACGCCGGCTCTACAGGCTTTGAAACGGAGATGAGCACCACCCCCTACAGTCGGTCACGACTAGACCATTCGGTCGTGGGGAAACCTTTACCTTTTTATATGTAAGAGAATCTATGTATGCATATACGTATGTTCCGCATAGGCTCTGCAATGCCTGGAGGGATTGACACCAAACTTGGCACGCATACACCTTGTGGTCTGGCAACAAATGCTGGGGGGTGTCAGACCCCCCTAGCGCCCCCGGGGGTGGAGGTGCAAAGGGGGTGCCATGTAAAAATGATCAAAAACTGTCAATCTCAGTGTCGAATCCGTAGTTTCTGGGGTCATCTAGACGAGCGGCGATGCTCCTGATGCCGTTGGAGTCCAGGTTTGCCCCCCCCCCCTCGGTGTGGGGGGCGTGAAGGGGTGCGAAACAAAACATCCGCCATGCCTTGCTGGAATGCCTAGAGCAAACTTGGCACATGTGTGCCTTGCGGCCTGGTGACAAACCCTGCAGGGGTACGACCCCCCTAGCACGCCCAGGGTGGGGGTGCCATATAAAAATGATCAAAAACGGTGTCTAATCCAGTTTCCAGGGGCGCCAAGACAAGCGGTGATGTTCCCAATGCCGTTTGAGTCCACATTCGGACCCTATCGGCATGGGGGGTGAGAAGGGGTGCAAAATATGTCTGAAATGACCGACATTAGTGTCAAGTCGTTTTCAGGGTCGCTAAGCTGATTGGTGACAGTCCTGATGACATTTACCTGGGCAACACCAGGTAACAAAAAGCTAGTAAGCTTATACAAAGGTCCAGCTCACAAAAACCTCTGCTTTTTGGAACAAGCTGATTCTGAATTAACACTGCTTTCATGGACATTAAGTTTAACTCACTTTGACTAGTTTAAACTTGGGTAGTTTGACACCTGTCCTTAATATGCAGACTATTGTATATCTCAAAGCCATATCCTCGTATGTACCATAAACTGCAGTCTTAATAAACAAGTGTGAAAGATGGGGTAAACTAGTTTCATATGGTAGGATACATACACTGCTTTTAAGTAGCAAACTTGCAGCGTGCTTAGTTGCAATCCTAAAAGTCTAAGCTGAGAAGACAATCACTAGCTGGGCATAAGATAGAAACAAATGTTTTCTTTAAATTAAGCAGGGCTGTTATAGTAAGGTAGTATACAATAAAGCCCTGGAGTCTGCAACAGTGAACTGACTAACCCACATTGCAATGACAAATATTCCCACTTAAGATGGCATTCTTAAGCTTAATTAAAGGTAGTTACATCTTCCAGTAATGCAGCATCCTTTAGGCAGCTCAGCAGAAACTTCACCCAGGTAAACTGAAGAATATGCATTTTGAGTGACTTTTGAATACCAAGTTTTCATTAAGACAATTACTGGTAAATAGTTACTGGTATGAGCAGAAGGCAAATAGAAGGGGAAGAAATGGAAGCCGTGTCAGTTTATTTTCCTGGGCTCCAAGATTAGGTAATTGCAGCCATGAAATTAAAAGACCTTTGCTTCTTGGGAGGAAAGCTATGGCGTACCTAGACAATTTAATAAAAAGCCTGCCAACAAAGGTTTGCATAACTATTGTTTTCCCAGGAGTCATATATGGCTGTGACAGCTGGACAATAAGGTGGAGTGCCAAAGAATAGATGCTCTTGAATTATAGTGTTGCAAAGACTCTTGAGAGTCCCCTGGACTGCAAGGAGATCAAATCAGGCAATCCTACAAGAAGTCGAGCCTGATTGCTCCCTGGAAGGACAAATCCTGAAGCTGAAGCTCCAATACTTTGACCACCGCATGAGAAGAGAGGACTCTTTAGAAAAGACCCACCTGCTGGGAAAGATTGAAGGCAAAAGGAGAAGGGGGCAGCAGAGGATAAGATGGTTAGACAAGTGTCACCGAAGCAATGAGCACGAAATTGGGTGAACTCCGGAAGCTAGTGGAGGGCAGGGAGGCCTGGCGTGCTGTGGTTCATGGGGTCAGAATCAGACATGACTTAGTGACTGAACAACACGAGCAGAAGGGCAAAGTAGTATCCCTACTCCCCCCCTTCCTCTCTTGAAGCATAGGTTGGAAGATCTGGACTCTAGGACAGCTTCCTCGAGCCCAGTTCCATTTCTTGTAGTTGTGTGAAGGACAAAATGTGGTGCCAGAGACTGCTGTACTTCTCACTCAGATGAGTGGTATGCAGTCACACAGCATGTGAGTTCAGCTGTTAAGATCAATGTTCAACATAGAAGTCTTTATCAAGGGAATGAACCAGCACTGCACCGATCTAACAAAGTTGTATCACTACAACGCAGTTCATTAAATATGGCAAAGACCACCTCTCAGCAGCCACAGGGTTGCAATACCAAACCCTGTTTCTTATCCTTTCTCCTCCAATTTTCAGAATGCTTATATCTATGGCATGTTATGGAAGCATTAGAAAATGTAAATGTCTCCAGGAAAGGCTTATAATTTCCAGTGGGTTGAGAATGGGAAGCCAACAAGATGCTTTTTGAAGACTTTATAAGCATGCTTCAAAGCAAACTCTTCACTCTAAGCAAAATATATACTAGAAAATAATTTATTAAGCAGTAATACACAGCTGTTTGCACTAAGCTTTTATATACATGCATGTAACAGCTACTCTTGACTACCCTATTCTGGGTTTTTAACTTTTTTACCCTTGGCCTTACGGACTTCTTCCATCAGATCTTTCAAATACTGAATTTCTTTACTCAGGGAATCTGCTTTCTCTCTCAGGGCTTCATTCTTCTTCTCTAGTTCTCTGCACTCTCCTGATAAAGCCTCTTGCTCTGCCCTTTTCTTCTGCCGATAGCGTGTTGCTGCTGTCTTATTTTGTTCCATTTTCTTCAGTTTTTTGTCTACTCTTTTTTCTCCTTTCACCTTTGCCAACACTACCTTCTCTGCAGGGTGATCATAAGGTTTATGCCGGCCAGAACCTTCATACAGGACTGTGGTTGACTGGCCATCATTGGAGGAACTAATAGAAGTAGTGGGACTTTGCTGGGGTGACCCCAAGTAAGAGTCTGGGCTCATACATATTCCACTATCATTGTCAGAGTGTGCTTCATCCTCTATCTCACACTTGGGAATCACTACCACCAAGATATGGGTTTCTGTTTTCCTATCTCCTTCAAGAACATCTACTTCACTACCTAGTTCTAAGCTGAAAGAATGGTCCGCAGTTGAAATCAGTGGCCCTGGAGAAAGAGAAAATGGCAACAAGTGGGTCAGTGGGGCTGCCTGGTCTGCCTCAGGGGGAGACTTCAGGGGACTGGTAATTGATTCAGGCATTGGTGGCATTTCTTTGCGAGGAACATCTTCAATGGGAGGGTCAAACAGATCACACGTGTTTTCCAACGTGGCCATGAGCTCATCTGGGGAGACGGTGGCTTCCAGGTCATCCATACCAAGCAGCGAATCAAAGTCAAACTCCTTCAGATCCATCTTCTCCACCATCCAATCCATGCCAGAGAAGGCATCCTCTGCAAAGTAAAAGAAAGCATTTTAGTTGGAAAACTGAGCAGTATCCAAAGGAAAGTATGTCTCTGTATATTTTGCTCCTTTCCTATGTTCATTATACAATCATGCCTTTTAATTATTACATACACTATACATTTCGTGCATTGTGCAACTGAAACCCCCTAAAGACCAATATTTCCAGAATGTTCACATTTGCAGTTACAGTGGTATCTTACCCTGGCTGTTGTCTGTGGTATTGTTCAGACTATCGACAGCCAGCCAATCGGAGGAGCCCACTTTAGCCTTGTTGCTGGAGAACCCATGCGAACTGAGGTTCTTGGCCACCTCCAGGTAGTCATCTAAGAGTCCCAAACTTTCTTCAGCCACCAAACACTGCGGGTTGAAGGGGGACATTAAGTCCCCCAACAACATCTCTGTGTTTGAGAAGCTCATTTTGGCCAAGTTTTAGTACTTTGTAGTCAAGAAGGGTAGGCGAGTAGATGGTGTCTTTGTCTATTACAGCAAAGCTGCTGTGTGGTACCTTGAAAAACCTGGAAAACAGAAACAAAATTATTTGCCATTGAAAACCAAAACCAAACTTAAGCTATTCCTACCATGAAAAAAGCAATACTTGATATTGTAGTAATACCTCCCATGATCACAGCTTTTGCTTTTTTGTGCTCTCATTGCATCTGAATCCTCTTCAAGAAAATTATTGTGAATACCAAGCAGCCTGTGTACAATAGCGCCAACTAGGATCTCTGAAGTTCTCACTTCGTGCCTACTCCACTTCCTCACAACCATATATGGTCATACCAGCACTACAGCTCCACCCACCATCCTGTCTGGCCTGATTCACGCATTCACTAGACAGCAGCAGCTGCAGCCATTTCGTGATCTGCCTGCTGTCCATGTCCCCACCCTATAAGTAAACCGCCATTTTGTATCCTGCCACGTTTCTCTCAAGGTTAGCTAAACCAAGCGTGACATCCAGTATTTTCCTCACTTAACTACCCTCAACCTCAATTAAAGGTGTCAAATAGTTTTTCTTTCTTGACCACAGCATAGGAATACAAACTATTTCCACAAACAGCTATATAGAAATGGATGAACTAGAACGTATCTATAATCTCGCAGCCCCTTTTCTGATCAATTAAACCAACCCAGGGGAAACCCAATTGACACAATACAGCCACATCTGAAACTCGGGCTGCCCCTTTCCTGACAATGTTCCGGCTAGAAAAACAGGCAAAAATCCATGTGGCGAACCATTTCCTGTCCCATTATGTGCTAGGGAAACATTTACTTATTTTGATTCTTGCTTGTTTGGCTGATACCAGGGAGGTGTAGCAGTTTTGCTACCTAGCAAAATCACCTGAAACTTCACCTTTCCTTTAGCTGTGCCCAGAAGTCTACCAATAATTTAATCTCGGGGGAGTTGCTTTAGACAAAAGGGAAATCCGTTTACTCCAATTAGCCTGGATACCTTAGAGATTTATTAAGGCAGCCGCATTAAGCAAGCAAGTTAAAAAAAACACCTGGCATCTCTTATCTATTGCCTCACCCAGTCCATGACGCGTCGCCTCTTCCTTTTTCTCCCTTGGCCAAATCTATCCTCCTGATGTGGATAGATCCATCTCCACTTAGCCCTTTGATGTTCCCCTCCCCCAACCTCTAACGAGATTCCTCCACGCGAGGGTCAAACCGCAGCTGACTTCCCACCGCCCCCCCACTCTCCATCTATTCAGAATGTCGTTGCTGCCTCTCCTGTCACCCCATTCTCTCCCCATCCCCGCCCACAAACAGATGCGCCCCCCTCCGATACTCACGCCATGGCTGCAGACGCCTGGAGGTGCCGAGGCCGCGATCGCTGCTGCTGCGCCTCTGCAATGGCCGGTGCCGCCGCTTTCACTGCCGCCAATACCCAGCCATGGCGGCGGCTGCGGAGCCTGAAAGTGCGCGCCGGTCGGTCAAAGCCGCGCCCGTCCAAGCAACCACCCAACCACACTCCCACTACTGGCTCTTTCCGCGTCAGACAATGAGGCGGCAGCGCCCGCGTTTTCACTTTATATAGCCAACGAGATCCGGCAGCGAACGCAAACGCGTCGTAGGATCCTTCCGCCAACCGTCTCCAGAATTAAAATCAATGCAGTCAAAGAACTGACTTTCCCCGCATACCCTCTCTAAAACTCTCTAGGGACTCAATTAACAATTTACTTTGCTTCGAATTTGGAATCATCTAGCTATACTCAATATATGGCGGAAGGATTACAAGATCTATATTATGCTATTCAACCATAATACCAGTCTCCGGCGCCTCAATTAAGGTCAGACCACGTGATACGAAAACGGACGGCTAGTTTGCTATTGGCTGTTATAGAATGGTCGGAAGGCGGCAGGCGGCGCCGGTGGATTCTCGAGCTCGACATAGCACGTGGACATAAGCGCATCCGATTGGCTGACTGTGCTGTATGCACGTGTACTGTGAGCTATGATTGGCTACTAGCGGAAAGACGGCAATGGATTTGGTAGGCGATGTGGGGGAGGAGATGCTGTTGTTTTTTACATCTCCCACACAGTTTAGTAGCCTAGTCTGGGGGTCGCTTAGAGGCGGTGGGTGGTTGCGATCTCGATCTTGCCGTCCCACTTCTCCTTTGAAAGGAACGGAAGTGGCAAGGACATAAGAGCCCTGCTGGATCAGGCCAAAGGCCCATCTAGTCCAGCTTCTTGTATCTCACAGTGGCCAACCAGATGCCTCGGGCAGCAAACAAAACAACGGGCTGCCTACATCTTGTGGCCACTCCCTTGCACCTGGCATTCTGAAGTGACTTACTTCTAAAATAAGGAGGTTGCATACACCCATCACTGCTTGTAACCTGTGATGGACTCTTCTTCCATAAATCCAGCCAATCCCCTTTTAAAGGCATCTTTTAAAGTCAAGGTGCCATCATAACCTCCAGTGTCAAGGGGTTCCACACACATTCTGGGTACAGAAATATTTTCTTTTGCCTGTTCTCACTATCACAATAGGGGGGACATGGTGGCACAGCGAGGTAATCCGCTGTTGCTGGGCTTTCGACCACAAGGTTGGGTTCGAGACTGCGCAACGGAGTGAGCTCCCATTGCTTGTCCCAGCTCCTGCCAAACTAGCAGTTCGAAAGCACCTAAATGCAAATAAAATAGGGACCACTTCGGTGGGAAGGTAATGGCGTTCCGTGCGCTACAGCATAGAGTCATGCCGGCCACATGACCACGGAAGCTTGTCCTTAAACTAAAACGCCGGCTCTACAGGCTTTGAAACGGAGATGAGCACCGCCCCCTATAGTCGGTCACGACTAGACCATTCAGTCGTGAGGAAACCTTTACCTTTTACTATCACAATACTCAATTTCAGTGCCTGTCCCCTGGTTCTGGCGTTGTGGCTATCAGAAATCACACCTACAGGAATCGAAATAGCAACTCTGGCAGGATGGGGGGGGGCAGCTTCAATTTTGCTTCCCACCACCCCCTTCCTTCCCAAGGAGCAGGCACTGGGTCCACCACTCCCACCTTTAAGCAGCAGCAAGTGCCGGGTGCAATTGTACTTCCTGCCAGTAGCATCCTTATAGGTAAATCGCTCTCTTCCTCACCATTGTAGTGAATACTGGCTACACACTGCTGCTGCTTCCTGCCACCCATTCCTTCTAAAAGAGGGGGGGAAGAGCTGCAGGCAGTGAGATCTCACTGCACTGCCTCTAAGTGTTTGAAAAAACGGGGGGGGGGGGAGCTCAACTTCACTCTGGACTGCCATCTTGGCAGGCCTAAGTGGGTTTGCTTCCCACCCACCCCGTTCCTTCCAAGATGACGGCACAAGGGGGCAGCAGCAGGAAGCAAGATCATGCCCACCATCGCCACCTCTAAGAAGCTGCAGCTTAGAGGTAGGGGCAGAGGAGGGCAGTCCCAGCCTTCCGTTTCATTGTCCTCTCATTCTGCAGTTGACAGCTTCTCTCAAAAGCCTTCTAGAGACATATGGATGAAAAACCCTTGAATTAGGCATTATTACTCCGGACCACCAATTCTAGAGTCTAGCGCAGCTATTTTTAATCTTTTTCATTTCACACACGCTGACACGGTGCTAAAATTGTCTATTTTAGCACACTGTTCATTTGTTGACAACTGACATGGCACACCACACTGTTGGCCAGGGGCTCACATCCGCCATTGCCCCTACTATGATCTCCCCCAAACTTCTCCTGCATACCTGAAGAACATTCACAGCAGGGTGGTTAAAAATAGCTGCTTCAGAGCAATTCTGTCACTTGAGTGTTACATAGACAGGTGTTATATCAATCACATGAGATGTAATTCCTTGAAGAATTTTACAAGTGTGTACACTGCACCTGCTTGCAGCTTTCTTGGTGTCACGTATTAATACCTTGGACTAAACTGATGTAGCTGCTAAAAGCTTTGGTGTGTCAAAATATACATGCTCACTAACTATAAAGGCTCCAGAATGGTGCTGTGGCCTTTTGGGCCTGCCCAGCGCAGACTAATGCTGCATGTTTCTCTGGAACAGTGCCCACTAACTGATTTCTAAGCCCACATAGATTTACTTCTCTTTCAGAATTCCTGCTAATCATCTGCCCCTGAGCAAAATATAGTCTTCAAGAGAAAACAGGAAGGGGAACTTCACTGCCCAACACTGAAAGGGGAAAAACCATCCACTGAACAGACACATCATTGATTCATTGACAGAGCAGCAATTCTTATTTGCTTTAAAGGTTGTACTAGATTGTATTGGATCATATACAGGTCAGTCTGGGGGTTGCTGTTTTTTAGTTGTTTGGAAATGTGATGCTCAGAACACAGGGGACTATGCCACAAAACATCGTATTTATTAGTGCACTGCACGAAGTGGGTGCATTTGGCAGATTAATGTAAATTCCTTACAACTGTTGTCTGAGAAGAATTCAAAAAATATTTCCAAGTGATACAACAATCATGCTGCTGTCTTGTTTCCCTAATATTGAATTATAGGAACTGCAGAGAGGGTTCTCATACCCTATTATTTTTAAGCAGGTGCCCCATGAGCTCATAGTCATCATTCAAAGAAGAGAATGGAAAATAAATGTGAATGCTTCTTTAATGGTACACAAGGGGTGGGTATCATTGTTAATTGTAGCAATATACAAAACAGGAAGTGATTGTATTCCATTAACAACTCACCTACCTTGGCATTTAATGTGTGCCCCTTGCAGGTGGTACAAATTGTGCGAGGAGAGAGTAGAGTCCAGGGAATGGATAGAGGCGAGTGGCTAGACAGAGGTTTGCTGCCTAAGGAGGCTGCTTCAGGGCCCAATCCTGTGGGCCTTCTGCGCTGGTGGTACTTATACCATTGGCACCAGGTGTTGTAAAAGTGCCATAAGGCACTTTCCCACCAGGAGTACCAGTGTACTGCTGGCGCCTGTCTCAGAGCCAGGAAGATACCCAATGGAGTGCCGGGTGGTAAGTTTAGCCGCCAGTTGGCAGCAAGAACTTTCTAGGTGGTGGGGAGGCAGTGGAACGGGGCAGAAAAAGGGCAGCCCGAGGGGAGGCTCGGACCGCGGCAGAGTCTGCTGCAGAAACCAAATCCACCTCCCAGGCCTCACCCTGCACGGGTCTTCTCGGTTCTGCGCCCGCTCAGTAGTGGGAGCAGATCTGAGGAGACCCATTGGGACTGCTGGGGCTTTACACATGGTAAGAGAACAAACATTTGGTAGTTCCAATGGTTGCCCTGGGCCTGTGGGGTGCATCAATGGCCATTTCATCAGCACCGCTGTTCCTCTGGACACTGGGCAGTTTAGGATTGAGGTGTCCATCACCCTCACAGATGGGCCGGCCTACCAAGAGCCCAAACTGGCATACGAGGGCCAGACGACTGGAAACCCTGCAGTGCAATTCTATGTTCATTTACTTAGAAGTAAGAAGTAAGTTCCACCTGGCTTTTCGACTGTGATTATGACTGAAGACTGCTGCTCCTTGTAAATGGATTTACACAAGATAGGTCCAATTCGCAGTGTACAGGCTGTCACTCCCCACCGTTACTTCCATACTTTGGGAGGCAATAACCACTCAGACTGAAAAAAGGACATAAAAAGGACACACTGTGCCTTCCGTAACTATCTGTTCTGTTGTGACATTCCACACTCACCGAAAATAGAAGCTGCTTTTGACTGTTGGACAGGAAGGGAATGTTGCTACATCTGCAAAAACCCAAGCAGAACTTCTAATCTTCCCCCTGGGTGGTCACTGTACAAAGCCTGAGTATGAGTCAGTCACACATACTTACCTTTGCACCTCATACTTCTGAATAGGTTTATTTCTTTGATGATTAGCATAAGCAGTAGCAACACTGCAAGAAGCGTCCAGGTATAAAAGATAACTATGTGGGTGTAAGAAGCAGCAAGCATCCATGGAGGCAACGCCAGGGGGTGGGCATATGCAGAACCCCACAACTTCCAAAGGGCCCTGGCCCCTGACTCTGCCTGACTGACAGCTGTGAGAGTTCACTTAGGAAAACCTGGAGTAGCATAGGGCTTCTAGCCGTTTCTAAGTGAACTTTGGGGCCGCCCTGACTCCTGTAGGCTGCCTGAGAAAATCCCAGTTGACCTCAGAGAGGGAGGGAGAAGGAAGTGCTCAGCCCGGTGCTGCTTCTTTCCTCTTTTTCCAGATGCCAACATGGCCAAAATAATCCAAGGAGTGGCAGTACTTCTGCCACAGAGAGCAGTCTCAATGGCCTGTGGCAGGGATGGAGAGAGGGAGGAGGAATAGAAGAAGAGTCTAGACAGTCACGTCTGCTTCTCTCCCTCCCAGGGGCCAACATGGCTGGGATGCCAGGAGTAGGAAGAGTGGGAAGTGATGAAGCAACTGAGCGCCTGCCAAGCCTGTCCTTCCAGTCAGCAGGGTGGTGGAATGCACTGTAGGGCATGTGCACCAGCAATAACAGACTTTATAACAGGCACCCAAGCAGAGGGCGCAGGCCCTGCACTGCCCCCATCTATATTCAGGCACTGTCATTACAGGACTCACTAGTGTCAACCACACCATTAGGGGGCTTGCTCTCTCTCCAGGGTAACAGATGCTAAAATCTGCCACAGTGCCCCTCTGCTGTCTCCATAGGGCACACAGGGCAGCCTTGGAGTAAAATGATAAATGGACACGGATTTTTCATCAGGAATGACTACAGCCAGAAACGGAGAGCATTTCAACAAGCCAAGTCTGGACATTCCCCTGCAGATTTCAAGTTGACAATCCTCCAACAGAAAAATTTCCAGGGGAAATGAGGAAGAGGAACTGAACAAGAATTTATACCAAAATCTAACCCTTTCACACGATGGTGTCTGAATCCCAACACAGGTTTTTCTTTATTTTTTAAATCTCATCTCATTATAATCACATCGTTATAACTCAGTATTGCTCTGAGGCTGTTATCACCAATTGCTACCATGCTTTTCTGGGATCCCTTTACGCTTGCCAGGAAATCAGCTTTGTTTCATTTGCAATTTACTCTGCTGTTTTCAGAATTGGCTCACAAACCACTGGTGGGTCCTGATCCAGTTTGGGAACCACTGCTATAATACATATTATTATAGTTAATCTGTGGAACTTTTTGCCACAGGAGGTGGTGATGGCATCTGGTCTAGGTGCCCTTAAGAGGGGATTGGACGGATTTCTGGAAGAAAAGTCCATCGTGGGCTATAGGCAATGATGGATTGTGCAACCTCCTTACATTAGTAGTAGGCTACTTCAAAGGACCGGGTGCAAGGGAGTGGCAACAGGATCCAAGCACCTTGTTGTCTCGTGCCTCCCTGGGGCACCTGGTGGGGCTGCTGTGAGATACAGGCAGCTGGACTAGATGGGCCTTGGCCTGATCCAGCAGGGCTTATGTTACCTATAACGTTTTACGCTTTAGCTCCTGCCAATGCTTTGTTATTCAATTGTTCTTATTGCCAGTTTTATTGTTGCTGTTTTTTACAATGCCATGTTCTCTGTTACATAGTTCTGATTGTTTTAATATTGTAGACAGACCAGGTAGGCAGCTAAGAAAATGAGAATGCATGCATAACCACATCACCCAGAAGCAGACATCCAGTCAGGGGTGTGGGCTCCTGTTTATGCGAGGTGGGGGCAGACAGATGGCTACAGTTCTAGCAAGGCACATAATGAACAAGCCACCTGTAGACAATCACGTTACCATGCCTTGTGCCTCTTTCTGCTTACTCATCAAGGCTAATTCACAGTCAGTTGCTTTTAAGTGACAGGACTTCATCACCAACCTGCTTGTACTGGGTGCATTACACTGGAAATGTACAAGATGAGCTCTGTAGAGATCTGTAGACGAAATTCAAATTCAGTGCCAAGAAAATAACCATTCCACAGAATAAAAAGTGCACCGTTGCTATTACAAGCCTTGAGTAGTAGTAGAAGAGGGCACAGAAAATAGAGATAGGGCGTGGAAAGAAAGGACCTGAAGATCACAGGGGAAACAGGACACAGAGAAGCCTAAGGCGTCAAGACCTCTAGTTGGCTACTTTGGCTTATGAGCTGCCTAAAAGATACAACCTTGAGGAAACTTCTTGTTTAAAAATGAAGGTCACTTGCCAAGACAAATTCAGCACCAGATCCTGCACAGGAAACAGCTATAAATTTTACATTAAGCTAATGTGCAAATGGCATCAAGGACATGTGCCCCATACTTGTACTTCCACCCTTTCTCCGAAGAGCTCAGAGCAGCACACAGGTTCATTTTTACAACAGCCTTGGGAAGCAGGCTGAGTGTGCTTCAATCCAAGAACACACCAGGGAGCCCTGGTTGATGGGGACCATGAACCCAGATCTCCCTGGTCAAGGCCTAGCCACACTGGCACTCTCATTTATTTTGATAATGGCCGTGTTTGCTTTCAGGAGGCATGGGTTACACTGAGAATGTGAAGTTACAGCATGCCCATCAGATGAAGCAGTACATTTGGTGAGAGGCTGTTATTTCCCCACCATCAACAGCAGCCAGTTTGTATTCATAAACTAACAAGCACTATATTAGGGCATAATCCTAACCAACTTTCCAGCACTGACATAGCAGTTCCAATGGGGCATGTGCTGCATCCTGCAGTTGGGGGGAGCAGACACAGAGGCCTCCTCAAGGTAAGGGAATGTTTGTTCCCTTATCACAGAGCTGCATTGCCCTTACCCTGGTGCTGGGAAGTTGGTTAGGATTCCGCTCTTAGAGTTGTACACCACTGTAGACTGACCATAGCACTAGTTCAGTGAATTCTTTCAAGCATATGAGGATATTTGGGCAAGATAATTTCAAGATTTGATTAAGTGGCCCAGAAGGCCATTTTCCTTTTTCTTGATACAGACAGCAAGAAAAGAAACTCATTCTACGTTGTACACATTTAAAACACCCACAATGGTTTGGAAAGTTTTTTTTAATTTCAGAATGTCCACACATTGTCAGACCATGCATACGACTTTCCTCTGTTTGCCCCTGAAGCCGGCACTAGGGCTTGAGAGAGGCTGAAGTTAACACATTCTTCTACCTGCAATATTATGAGCACCCAGAGCCTCTCATTAGACAATTACTTTTTACGCTAAAAATTTCATTTGATCTGGAAGAGCAGTAGGGTCACAGAGACTCACAGATGAGCTAGTTGGTCCCCATCCTGAAGCTCAAATATAAAACCATACTGGCTTGTGTGACTCAGACATTAAGGCAATATGCCAAAGCATTTTCAACACTCAAGGATACAATGCATTTGGAGTTCTGGGCCCATGACAGTTGATGCAGTGGACACTCCTTCTTCCCCTGTGACGCTGAAAAACAGGCATGAGCTGCATTTCACACTACTGCCAGCATCGACATTTTGTCCTCATGTTTCACAGGAGTCCACAAATGCTTCGGAATGAACCCTCCCAGCGATAAACTACCAAACATACACACACACATGCATTTTTATGAATACTGATAGGTGTTGGTTTAAGAGTTCTTCAGACAGAATTTGCTAGTCACAAAATAGCATTAGTACAAGGCTCTTACTACAAGATGCATCACCCTTCAATGAAACGAAGGACAGTCCAGTCCTGTTTCTCCCCTTCCTGTGATCCCTCTTGAATTTCCTGTTGAATCCCACAGCCGGATCTCTTATTGGTTATGTGTGGAATGACGAGTACCTGTCTTACTGAGAAGTAAGCTCGGAGCCTTTTTTTAGACTTTTCTAAAAACAATTCATTCTCCTTTAGACTGGAACAGCTAGAGTGATAAGTGAATAAGCTAAAAGGTGTTTTGCTGGGAACAGAGATAGCCTCAGCCTACATTCAGTCCATGTCCAACTTTGGAACAGCAGCATATGGTCAAAACATCTATCCACTGAATTTCTAGCAAGCAATACATATGTAATGATATGTATTCGACAAGTGGGCAGGTAAGAGAAACAAGATTCCTCCTCCTACCTTTGCAGACGCCATTTCAGTATCTCCTCTCACCACCCAGCTTATCTACTTTGTCAGGCTGTGACTCTGAAGCAAGTACCAGAGCGATGGGGAAAAGGAACAATATGGGACAGGCGGACGTGGGGTTCAAACAACCATTAAAATCTTTCGCTATATTCTCTGTCTACCCAAAATCTGCCACCTCGGTCGTGGCGGGGCAGAGGGAGAAGCAAATAGGCTCATAGTGGAAAGAGGGCTGAGGAGGAAAAAAAATGAAGGAAAAAGCAGTGAAAAATAGACCTAGTACTGAGAGGGAAAAACCTGGAGTTTTCTCAAGCTACAGCTGACCAAAAGATCCACTCTGCAGCTAGAAGTCTGGTGAAGCTGAAAATGACTGCAACACTGTTTCATTTCTGCATGACAAGTACTGTCCAGCAGACACACTGGAAGTGGTAGACAAGACTGTGAAAGGAAGCACCTCTCCTTAAACAAGGATGACAGACTGAATCTTGTACTCTGGAATCATGCCAACACCTCACTAACATAAGCACCACCTTTAAAAGGAAGAACAGGGAAGGGAACGAGCTCCTGCATCCCCACACCTGCAAATTATCTCATTTGTGCTGACTTTCAATAGCAGGGGTGGGTATTCACAGAAGAGGAGTCCAATCTGCAAAGTTGCATATATTCAACTATGGTAATACTTGTCAGACAGGTTGAATAGACAGTCTCTCCCCATTTAGAGCACGCCCTCTCCTTTTTTTTGGGGGGGGGGGAGATGGCAGCATCAATCCTGCTGTATTCCTGAGAGATAAAACAGTCACAGCCAGTGCCAATTTCATGTCTGCAGAGCAGGAGATACAGTTGGAATGAGTCGACCCTTTAAAGCTCATCATCTCAGGAGGTAGGCAGAATAGGGCTGTATAACTGAATGGCAGTGAGGAGAAATGGTAAATGGCCTCCTAGCTGTAGGACCAGACAGTGAAAAAGCTTTCCCCTTCCTGAGTATACAAAGTGCATTGTTAATGTCCGCCATCAACTCAGAATTGTTTGCTTTCCTTTAGAAGCTTTACTTGCTACACCTGCTTATGGCTAATTTTACAGACCTAACATTCATTCATCAGGCATATGAAATCGCTCATAAGTTTCCATTTTGTCAAAAAGGTGGAAGATCAAAGTTTGACTCTCAATAAACTTTCTAAAGCCCTTCATTAATTGTATGGTTAAGCTGCTCTCAGCTGGAGGGTTCATGAAGGAAAATTTCTGAGACAACAGCTCCTTATCTTCAGATTTCCTCATTCAATGCCAGAAGAAGGATCAATAGAGGCCTTTCCCTAACTTTTCCAACTTTCCCAGGAAGTCAGCAATGGACAAACAATCTCAATATCAACAAGAGGAAAATTATACCCCCTACATGTACTAAGAGCTCTATTACCAGTTTTTCAGAATTAGGTCCAATGAAAACCCTATTTGTGGGTATGTGGATGAAGAGCACCAGATTGGTGAAGTAGTGCACTATACATCAGATATACCCAGATTACATCTCGGCTCAGCAGCAAGAACCTACATAGTGTGCAAACATCTAGAAATCTCACCATCCCGAAATGCAACAAATACAATCAATGCACAGAGCTCACACAAATACATTCACTGTTCTTTTTGAATTGAAATATTCCAACTGCCATGCACTTCTAGGTATGCTTCCTCACAGAGTAAACAGTCAAGAAATTGGGAAAAGGGCCCTGGGGGGAAAAATACATGACCTCACTTCCAAAAACTGCCAATGTTTTACTGGCCCAGTTCCACACTTCCTAGAGTGGGAGTGACAGTTTTTGCTGTAGAAAGATAAGAGAAGACCAAAAAAAGGGGGAGTGCACTGCTGGGGTAGGCAGTTGGGGTATTAACATTTATAATCATTTCTGAGCAGCAGTTCCACATTTCTCCTTTTCCCATCAGACTGCTACTATGAAGCTGGTGGAACTGGACCAGAAGCACCAAGTAATCTAACAGACCACCACTCCCTAGTATAGAAAGGAAAAAGGGATAGGGCTTGCCAAAGAATGGGCAGCGTGCACGTATTTCATTCAGGAGGTGTCACAGAGAACCTGTAAATTTACAGGTAACTCCAACACCATTTTCACACATAAGGCAGCTATTATGTCTGCAGCAGGACCTCTGGTTCTGAAAGAGAACTGTACAGAGTGTAGCCCAATTCATCCACTTCTTCGGGAGTGAGCTCTGAAAACAAGTTCACCTTTGGATGCAGAGCACTGGGAAGAACCCCAGCCTCCAAGTAGCCAATCAGTCCTTTCAATGCCTGCAGAAAACGGTCAGCAATCACATCCTGTGACCAGTCAGTCTCCTCCTCCTGGGTCATGTGTAGTATGACATTGGTGAGCTGGCTTGAAGAAAGGTGACCCAGTGCGGGGTTCAACTTGCATATGGCCTTGAGAATCTTGAGGCACAAGGAACGGCAGCCAGAGTCAGCCTGGTCTAAGGCCCGCAGGCGAGCTGTCTCTGCTGGCCGAAGGCTGAGTCGCCATAAATTGTCATACTGGGCCAACCGGTGTGGTTTTGCTACCAGGACAGTGTCACCAAGTGTCACAGATGGTAAGAAATCTATGAGAAGATGCCGGTCTTTTTCATACTGGACCTCAAGCATTAGAGATTCCAAGGGTGCTGCTGGTCGGATCACGTAGTCTAGGAGAGTTCCAATTGCTGGCCAATTGATGGAGCCTGCCACTACTTTCTCAAAGGTCTCCGCCACAGACCTTGGAGAGAGGTAGCCCCCCACCACACAGCGGTCCCAGTAACTGCTGCCACGAGGGAAATATTCTGGGTTTTCCCGACGAACCAGATAGAAACCAGGGATGTTCATGATGGTATCTTCACCTGGAATACATGACCAAAGGTTCTGCTCCAGCACCAGAGGAACAATGAGCTGAATGTGATCTGCTCTCACAACCTGTTATGGGGGTGGGGGGAGAAGAGGAGGAAAGCAAGAATTTAAATGTCCAAGGACTATAAAGATCATGCCTACCAGAGAAAAAGGTGGAATGCAAAGAAACATGAGATGACATCTGTTTAACATTCAGTACTCTGCTGGTACACACTGATATATTTGGGAAAACAGAAGAAATAAAGCAGGTTCTATGTTTCACGTAATACGTGCCTTCCCTTGATTATTCTGTCCACAAGCCATATGACTACAACAAGGACAAGCTGTTTAATTCTGTAGCTCCACTCCTTTAGATTCATACCAAAAGCAGACTCCTCTCTGCTGAGTTTTTAGTTAAAGTGTGCACTTGGGCATAGTTTCCTTGGAATTTTCAGTTCTGTGGGGACTGCCTGGTATTTTTATTTTGAAATATAATGTCTTTAGACATTTGGTGTTAAAGGTGTTGCAGTTTGCCTGAAGCTCTTCAGTTGGAATGAGATATTCATTCAGCTAAAGCTTGAGAAAGAGTTTTAAGCATCTGAGAAACATACAAGCCAGGCAATTGAATCATTTCAATGAAACAGCAATTGTTCCAGATTTATAGTGAATACAACATAATAAAAAACAAACAAAATGAGACATTTAATAAAATGATGGAAAGTACTTTTCAAAACACCCAATATTTTCTGAAGAAAATACTGAAATCCTACCACCATCAGGGATGGCCTCAAATTTTAGTTTCATCCCTAGACAAAAATACTATGCATGGGAATCCTGCCATGATGCTAACTCAAGAGTGCTCTGTCCATTGTGAGTTCCTGACTAAGGAGTGGCCTTCTCATCAAGCTAATACGCAAAGATGGGCTCCCTAACTGAAGACTGCAAACAAAACTAATCAATGTGAAAAAGATTCTGGAGTCCCTAACAAAGATTCAAGAACTGAACCAATCAGAAAGAGAGGACACGGCAGAAACCACAACAGAAAAGCACATTCCAGGCCCAGGGAGGACTTCCACTTCCCTTTCAAGACCAAATTACAGAAATACATTTCCACCAAAATCCAAACACCAGATGGTCCTGTGCCAAAACTACACACCTGCAAGGGAACCCCAACATTTCATTGCCTATATCATTCTTACTGCAGGCAGCTATTCAGCCACTTCCCATCCAACCAAGTTACCTGCAAATCGTCACAGAGACTACCGCTCAAGTACATTTCCCGCAGAGGCATGTCTGGCAGCTTGGCACGGAGGAAGCCCCGCAGTTCAGCACAGATGTCTACGGCCGCCTGCTTGGCCCGAGCCTGCTCGTCTCCTGGGATGGCCACCTTCCTCCGATAGTAGGCAAACAGTTTCTCTTGCAAGGACATTCGAAGACGCAACTTCTTCAGCTCCACCTGGCTTTTCTTGATAGATGATTTATCCTTTATGGATTTGCCCAATTCTACAGGGTTAGAAAGAGAACAAAATAAGAGGCCTAGTATTTCAGTATTCACTGAAAAGTACTTCTTGATACAAATCCCCTACACTGAACTGAATATGCTTTGGACAAAATATTTTGACAACAAGACACATGTCCTTTCTCAGAGCAGCACACCGAACTATCTGATCATTGAAGTCTGTTCCAAAACAGATTACGCAGCCAACTTCTATAATGAACAGAGTTTCAGTACAGTTTGAAGAATTTCAAGAAAAAGAGTTTCAAAAATGTGAAAGAGACCCTCACCCATTTCAAAACTGGAAGAATCAGTGGGAAGAGTCTGCAAAGAACGGCTAAGATTAGTCTTCATATCTTGGTTCAGCAATCGTGAGGACGACCCAAGCCAGCTTGGCTCCTCCCAGCTTCTCTTTCCTGACTGGCTCAAGCGGGTGGGGCTGGTGGGAGCACTGATTGCTCGGTCATACATCTGAAGCAATAGAATGGGAGAACACAAATGCATTACCCATTCAAAAGCCTCAAATTTAACACACACGCATGTTGCATCTTTCGGCTGCAATACATTTGGTTCCCTTCACCCACACTCACCCTTTTGACAGCCAAGGTGGCAATCCCCAACATGGCAGCACCGCCCACACCCAGTACAAGCCGAGCATTGGACAGTACAAAGTCAATTGCTGTTCCGATGCCGTTGTCATCCTTCTTTCCTTTGCGCTCTCCAGCGCTTGCCATTGCTCCTTCATGGGGGGAGGAAAACATATACAACTGTTAAGCACATTTCATTTCCCCGCCTGCCTCTCAGTGCTTACTGATTTGACATTCTACCTCACAGGCTATTACAAAGAAATGAATAATGATTGATTACTCAAAGCGCACTATCTGCTTTACAGCACAACATTAATTACAACTCTTCTGTAATTTATTAAAGAACTCTGTGAACTACCTTAGGCTGAGATTTGGCCAGTGGCCAAACTCAGACTGGAGATGCGATCCTAAATCGACTCTCCCACATCCAGCCCCAAGCGTCTCTCTTTTGCATTATACTTTTTCACATACTGCTAAAAGCAACTAAACTCCCAAAGCAAATGAGAGATACCTAAGAAATAAAAGGATGAAAATCTTTAAGTAGGTATAACCTACTTTGGGCAAATTAGTTTCTGGACCCTAGGAGCAGCATCCATGAAAACTGACCATACTGTACAGGCCTGAATCCTCCTACTACTGCCAAAAGCCACTAAAACTCCACTGGGGGGTCCCCAATCTCTATAGCAGGTATTTTATTTCAGGTATCCCCTTGGAAGGATAAGAAATGTGCACACCAGAACTTGCAGAGTCATCTACAAAGCTCCTGGAACTGTTTTTCTCCCTTAAATGAGTTACATTTATTCACTCAAGGGCACTATGTTTTACAGACAAAACTGCAATCACCTATTAAGGCACTGAATTAAGAGAGCTTTTATGTGGCTGTAAAAAACTAACCTGAGGCTTAATGCATCTGCAAAACGGCAAGAGGAATATTCCCAGGGAACTACGCAGGGCCCTTTTAAATGTTTCTTTTCAGGTTTGTGCTGGATGGATGGTATTAAACATCAGGATAGATGATCTCAGGGGCTGAAGAAAAGGAAAGGGGATAGTAGGGGAGAGAAGAGCACTCAAACCAATCCCCCAAGTTTGCTGCGCAAGAAAGCCTGGCCTTTCTCCAGTTGCCTCTCCTTATCTTCAAGCCGCTCAAGCTGTTGGTTCTTGCGGAACTCTTGACGGATTGAGGCGAAATAAAAATCACGGTCAGTATAGCGCAGACCACGTCCCTGACGTAGCAGAGCGCGGTAAAGGTTCAGCACTGCTTCACGGGTCCACGCTGCCATGGAGGATAAGTGGAGGGAAAACAAACTAGAGAAAGAAAAAGAGAGAGAAGATTTTTGGCAGATTTTTGTTTTTCTGACCTGTTTATTTTGTCTAGAAGAACCAATGCTGCATCAATAATGAAGTTGTGGGGTGCCTTATTTGCGAATTTCAGGTTCACATTCAAAAAGGATGTGTGCGATGTGGTATGCAGAATGGCTGTTCCTCTTCTTTTGGAGGAAATAGTAGGGAGTGAATACTCTTTTTGACACATGCAAATGGATCTGCCAAAACAGAGAGTGTGCATATATACTTTACAAGAAACTGGGCATGAAATCCCAAAACTTGTTCCAAAAGAGAGCAAACGAGAATGCGCAGTTTGTGCTGCACTTGGCTTCTCCCCCACTCCGTAACTCAACAAGGTCGCAAAGAAAAGGTTACGGGTTTGCGGCTGTTGTTGTTGTTGTTTTTAAACAAATACCAAGGCCCTGTGAAGTGGAGAGGGCGGGATTTGGCATTAAGGGCATGAGACAGGAACTCTTTGCCCCTCCCCTCCCTACAAAGAAATGGGGCGCCTGCGAGCGCCAGATGAGAGAGAGACCCTCGCAGGAAAGCGCAGGAGGGAGAGGGAGGCGAGGACGAAGGTCCCCTCCCTGGCATTTTCCCTTGAGTGACTTCGGGCAGGGGGTTCAGGGCGTGGGGGGGGGCTGGATGGCAGCGGGGAGGGGGCCGTTCCTGGAGCTCCGAGGGCCATTGCTCTCCTGGGGCTCCCCCGTGGGAAGGGCGCGGCGGCTGCTTCGGATACCTGGACGGTGCAAGAGCGGCGGCGCCTCAGGGTCTCCAGCCCCACCTCTTCCCGCTCCCGGAGGTCACTGGGCAACATGGCCGCTTCACTTCCGGAGCACGACCTTCCTCGCCATGGCAACCGCTCCCGAAGACACCTTGCCGAGGATAGGAAGGGGCGCGGCGGAACGCCGGCTGCGGCTCGAAACGGGCCTCACTTCCGCTTCCGATCAGGCGACAGCCGAGGTGCGAGGAGGGCGCAAGGAGGTTAGATTAATCTAACCTCCTTGGGAGGGCGCCACAATCAGGAGACGAGTGTACGCTCGAAAGGAAGCCCTTTTCAGACGTTGCACTGAATACGTGGAGGAGCGGAGTCGGCTCTGAACAATTTGAGGCTCTGAAGGGGAGAAAGAGGCGCTCGCAGCTCGCTACATGATTATTAGGGGTTTATTTTTGTTAAAGCCCCATAAAAACACAAAGCACCAGCTTTTTGGTGTTTATTTTCCAGAAGTTAACACAGATTACTTATCCAAATAGAAGTTAATCCTGTGGTTGCATCTGCTGACACTGTATCATCTCTATCACCTACTTAGTACACTTTAAAAACATTTAAAATTATTAAAAATGAGAACAGAAGAAAAACACTAACGTCGTTTCGACTTATTTTCATTTATTCATTTTCATTCATTCATCGGTTCTCAGGCTGTGGGTCTGTGACCCACAGTCACGATTCAAGTTTTGGTGGGTTGCAAAACAACCTAATTTGCATGGTCAACGTGCATTAAAAGTTAACAACCTGGTACACTTTTGGGGGGGGGGAGGAGGATCGTCTGTCCAATCCCCATTATGGCCGTATAGTAGAGGCTTGAGCGGCTGGCAAAGTGCAACTATTTTTTAGATGCTGAAAAAGTTTAAGAACCCCTAAGAACATAAGAAGAGCCCTGCTGGATCAGGCCAAGGGCCCATCTAGTTCAGCTTCCTGTATCTCACAGTGGGGCCCCCAGATGCGTCAGGGAGCACGCAAGACAACAAAACGCCTGCATCCTGCTGCAACTCCTTTGCTCCTGGCATTCTGAACCCCTGCAAATTCCTATGCATTTTTCCCGGTTTTGTTCCACGCATGGACGGGTCCATCGGCTGCGGTCGTGAACTGGAAGTCGCTATAGAGAATTACTGTTCCCTTTGTAAAAATCCCCGCCGCTCTTCTCTAGATAACTTTTGAGTCCATAGAGATCAGAGAGTATGATAGAGCAGTTCTCTGAAATCACTTCCGGCATGCAGTTGGGTGGAAGGAGGGACAGGAGCTCGTTCTCCCTCGCCTGGCGGACGAAGTAAAGGGAGAGCCCTGTGCGTGCTTTAGCTCAGTGGCGCCGCTTTCTGGCTGTTACATGGAAAACTGAAAACCAACACGCTGTTGATCTGGGTACCTTTTAAGACATGAAATGAAGGGGCAGTGAATAGAGGCCCTTTTGAGAAGGGAGCTAAGGAAGCAGCTGCGTGAGATCCTGATCCTTTTCTGGCACCTGTTGGGAGCGGCTGGATTTCGCGGAACTTTATCATTTCCTGTTCGTGGGAAAGAGGTAGATAGGAGACATTCACGTGCAAGATGATTGCAGAGAACGGAAAAGGTGGCTTCCTGTTCCTCTTGGTGTGAAACGGGTACAACCTGCACTCGGAGCTGCGAGTTAAGCATAAGAAAGTGGAAATTATTTTTATCTGGAAATTCGTGTGTGTGTGTTTTTAAATATATTTTGCTTCTCCCAAAAGTGGTAAAATTTTGGAATTGCAGGGTTCAGCATGACACACACGACACACCCCATAGCCCCACTAGGCTTTGAACAAAATAAAAAAAATTCAACTTGACATTTTTTGATTAGTGTTCTCCTGCCACTTCCTTGTACTTTGAAATGTCTTGTACATCACTTAAAAGATCTAGCTAATTTCACTCAAAACCCTTAGAGCAGGTTGCTGTAGTTTAAATAAAATGGAGAAACATTGAAAAAATATTAAAATACTGTGTTTGGTAGGACTTTCTCCTGGGTAAATTTGCCTCAGGAGTAGGCAACGTCTGAAGGCCTGGGATCCACATCAACCGCAGCCAGCATTGCTAAGTAAAGTTCAGCACCAAGTTGGGAGAGAGCAGGGGTGGGGTGGAATGGAGGTGGGGAGGGGCTGTTTCAAGGCAGGGGGAGGCTCAGGCACAGGAGGGGGACAAGGAGGGCGAAGGAGGCTTCTGCTGTATCCCAACCCCTGTCCAGGGCCTGAAAGCCATACACAGGGCTTCTCAGACTTGTGCCATGTATTTGGCATATCCCATCATTTTTGGTGTAAGGCAGCGGTCTCCAAACTGGAGACTGCTGAATGCCCAGAAAGGCTTCCCCGTCACGAATGGAATGTCCCGTTCCACTGGGGCGCCTTCTTTCTTTGCCACTATCTGTCCCAAAACTAAGCTACAGCCAGCAGCTTCCGAGTTCAGTTGCCCCAGCATCAGGGCTGGCTCTAGCAGCAGCGGGGCCCAATGTGGGGCATTCCTGTGGGGCCCCCAACCGTCCCTGCGAGGCCCCCACTCACCAAGAAGAGCTCTGTTCGTGCCACGTGCAAAGCATGGCATGTGGAAGTAGTTGGTAATATCATAACATCACCACCAACTGCTTCCAGGTGGCCCATTTTGGGCTGTTCAGAGGCAGAGGCAGGTGGGAGAGACCAAGATAAAGCAGCTCTGCTCATCCCACTGACTTACAGCCCATATAATAGAGATCCCAGCTGCAGCCACAGGCAATATGCTGACTCTGCTAGTGCGGGGCCCCCTGAAGCGCAGGATCCGATGTGTCGACATTGGTTTAAAGCTGGCCCTGCCCAGCATGCCATGTGCCCAGATTTCTGGGCAGAAACGGCTAGCTGGGGCACAGTTTTGGGGTGCACAGTAGCAAGGTAACAAGGTACCCCTGTGGAACAGAGCACTCCTTTCATGGAGGGGAGGGATTCAGCGATGCACTGGATCCAGGCCATAGGCCGTAGTTTGGCAATCACTACATAAGGTGATTATGCCTTTATGTAAAGCATAAACTGCATCATTTGCAACATGGATTGGGTGAGCTCTAAATACAACTTCAAATACAACCTTCAAACTCATTCATGTGGGACATTGCACAGGGGCTTAGGTAACTTCTTTTGACATAGTTGATCCCCTCAAGCCACACAGTTCCTATGCTGAGCTGACACCAGTGGCGTAGTGTTGCATTTCAAAGTGCAGGAGCTCCTAAATGAGTCTGCCTCCCCTCCACATCCCCTTAAGGGTGCATCCTAGCCAACTTTCCTGCACTGACATAACTGCCATTGGGGCACGTGCTGCACCCTGTAGTTGGGGGGGGGGGGCAGCCACAGAGGGGAATGTTTGTTCCCTCACCCTGGAGCTGCATTGCCCTTACCCCAATACCGGAAAGTTGGTTAGGACTGCGCCCTACGATTCTAACCTCAAGATAGTTAACTTTACATTTCTTCATTAGTGTTTTCTTCTTCTATCACTTTTTAAAAATAAATAAATTAGGTATTCAGAGTTTACAGTAACTCAGAGAAAACAAAAGAACAGTGCTTAGAAATGCAGATGAGAAAAAAAAACACCCTTGATTTAACCAAACAAAACAATTGAAAAACAATTCAAGAAAGGCTGGCAAACACAAAAGTCATACAATTTTTAAAAAATAACAGAAAAAAACATGATAGGTAACTATTCTAAAAAAGAAGAAGGAACACACACATACATGCACACACACCGCTTTCTCTCTTCAGCTCCTTAATGCTTTCTCCATTGAAAATATTTGATATAAAAACCAGATTCCCTGAAATTAGCTGTTGCTTCCGTTCCAATACTGCTTGAAGTCTTCCCAACCCAAAAAAAATGCGCTTCTTATTGGTGGGCTATTTTTAGTTTTTAAATACCAAGTTATTTTGTGCATTACAGCCAAATCCCACAATTTCACCAATAATTCTCTGCGTTTAGATAGAATAGCTGCCCTCTACTTGGCTGCTATAACCATGTGAAATGGTTACTCCTTTGGATTAGGAACTTCACCATGAACCCGTGTGAGCAGAAACACGTCTGGATCCAGATTAAGTTTAATACTAAGAATTTCTGGTTAATATTACGATCTGCTTTCAACGCTATTGAATTTTGTGGCAGAAAGTACAAACAGTTATATTAATCTGCCTCCATCTGACAACGTTTCCAACAGGCGTTAGTACATTCTGAATTCCTTTTTTAAACTCTTGAGAGCCCAATCGTATGCATGTCTACTCAGAAGTAAGTCCCATTGTAGTCAATGGGGCTTACTCCCAGGTGTGGAGAGGATTGCAGCCTAAGAGTGCCAAGTACAAGAAAGTTATAACCTTTTAACAGTTTTCTTTTTTAAGGTGAAAGAGATTTTATACTTTGTTATAGCAAACCAAACTGTATTGCAGTATTAGTGGGCAGCCCAATCCTAAACTGTGCTGCATCCAATGCAGGCAGGAAGTCTCCTTGTATTGGGATATAGTTCCCCTTACCCCAAGTAAATTAGGGACGTGGTGGTGCAGCGGGTTAAACTGCTGCTGCTGGGCTTTCCGACTGGAAGGTTGGGAGTTCAAGACTGTGTGATGGAGTGAGCTCTCATTGCTTGTCCCAGCTCCTGCCAACATAGCAGTTCGAAAGCACCTAAATGCAAGTAGATAAACAGGGACTACTTCGGTGGAAAGGGAACGGCGTTCTGTGCGCTACAGCGTAGACAATGATGTCATTCAGGGGGAATGGACCAGAACGGGCGTTCTGGATCCTAACGGGCTCCGTGGCTTTTTTTTTTTTCTTCAACATTTGAATTTGAACTCAAAAGTGAGTTCCTGTTCCTAAATCATTTGAATGACACCATTGGGCATAGAGTCATGCCAGCCACATGACCACGGAAGCTTGTCCTCGGACAAAACACCAGCTCTACAGGCTTAGAAACAGAGATGAGCATCGCTTCCTACAGTCGGTCACAACTAGACCATTTGGTCGTGGGGAAACCTTTACCTTTTTACCCCAAATAAAGCTCCTATGGGGCTTCTCAGATCCACGCCAGACCCTTTTTACTTTCTGAAAGTCCTCATCCATCATAGGGGGATTTCTCCGGCAGAAGATACCTTCTGTATTTATTCCAAAGTAATAACAAATATGTAATAAAAGAGCAACTTCCTACCCCAGTAGGGTAGTTCCCAGTAGGGTAGTACCCCAGTAGGAAGTTCTGAGTGTAGCCATGTAAGAAGCTTCAGAGCAGACCTTTCAAGAGAGATCTTAGTAAGGGCTTGCTCTAATCCAACCACATATTTGTTGTTGGAACCAACTTGGAGATCCAGTTTAGACAGCTGGCATCTTGATATAATAATATATTTGGAAAAGCTAATACTCCTTCCATCTTTGGGGTAGTGATAGTGTTATATTTCATTCTGGGTTTGTTTGTTTTTAAATCTTGCCAGATAAACAAGTGTATCTTTTGGTTAAACTCTGCCACTCCTTAATAACTGGAGCATAATCCTATGTTTGTCTACTCTGAAGTAAGTCTCATTGTCTTCAATAGGGCTTACTCTCAGGAAAGTGTGCATAGAATTGCAGCCTTAACTATCAGTTATAGCACCAGAAATACTTGGAAGCAAGAAGTCACCCTTATTTCTCCTTCATTTTAAAAAATTCCAAATCCTTGGAATGGGCTGAAACAGTTTCAAACAAATGTCTAAAAAAAAAAAAATATTGGAAAGTGCTTTGAGTAGCTATTGACACAGGAAGTCATGAGTTTGAGTCTCATCATTTTAACAGAACTGTTTAGCTGAATTATTTTCCATGGTTGTAACTACATTGCACAAACTGCATTGCACGCAACCTCAGAGTTCTGAATGGTTCTTTTTTTTTTTTTTAATAAAAAGCTAGCATTCCCAATTTTCTGCAACAGGGGAATGCTGTGTGAATTCTAGGGCAGGTACTCTGTGATAGGCTACACAGGGTAAGCCCACCTGTGAGGCCAGATGGAGCTGCTGCTTCAAGGGAGGCAACAAACAGATTTGAGGAGGGGGGTATCCCCCACACCCACTCACTGCCTGCCGGGACACTCCATTCTGCTGTCCGCCCCCCCCCCTACCTCCTCCAGCAGAATTGCTGGAGATTGGAGCTGGAGCAGGAGAAAGTGACTGATGCAATTCTCTCACCAGGCCTCACAGGCCCCCATTTGTGAACCTTAGAACCAGAGCCAGCTCTAGGAATGGTGGGGGCCCTCACACTCCCCACTCCCCGTGGGGCCCCCACTCCCCAAGAAAAGCGCTTGTGATGCTGCATGTGGCACCTGGAAATTGTGATGGTGACATGATGATGTCACCACTAACTTCTTCCAGGAGGCCCATTTTGGGCAGGCCCCAGGTAAAGCTGCTCTGCTGCTCGCCCCTCTGACTTACAGCCCATAGAAATCCTGGATGCAGCAGCATGGATGCATTTTGCAGCAGCAAAGGGGGGGGGCCCAATGTGACGACATTGGCTTAAGGCCGGCCCTGCTTAGAACAAAGCCCAGAGCCCTCCGATTCACTGCAGGCAGTGACGTGCGGAGCAGGTGAGACAGAACCGCCCTGCCCGAGTTCTTTGGAAAGTGCCGCCACTGCTGGGATCACGCAAGCACTTGCAACCCACAGGGCTTTGAGCAGCTGAAGTCCCTGGGTTGTGTGTGTTTGCAGGATCACAGCCACTGCAGCAGCAGCAGCAGCAGCAGAGGCACTTTTCAAAGAACTGGTAGGGAAATTCTGCTGCACCTGCACCACATCAGAGGGTTCTGGGCTTTGTTCTGAGGTTTACACATGGAGTAATGGCAGCGCCTGTGAGGCCTGGCCCCAGTGGTGTCCAAAGTGGTGCTCAAATTCTGACCCCCCTTTTTTCTTGCACCCCACCATTGTTGCTACCACCCCTGTCATCCACCGCCTCTTCTGAACTGGTTGGAACAGGGAATATTTTGGAAGCAGAGCCTTTTTTTGCTCATAGTATTACTGATTTCTGGTTACCTTCAGTCAGATCCACCCAGAAAGGTTTTCCTGGGAGGGGAGACATTTCAAGCCTGGTAATCCACAGCACAATGTAGATTGTAATGTATCTCTACTCAGAGTATGTTCCACTGTGTTCAGTGGGGCTTACTCCCTAGTAAGCAGGTGTTTTACGAATATCACGGGGTTCTTCTGATGGAGATTGTTGTTGTTGTTCAGTCGCTAAGTCGTGTCCGACTCTTCGCGACCCCCTGGACCACAGCACGCCAGGCTTCCTTGTCCTCCAGAGTTCCAGAGTTCGCCCAATTTCATGTTCATTGCTTTGGTGACACTATCTAACCATCTCATCCTCTGCTGCCCCCTTCTCCTTTGGCCTTCAATCTTTCCCAGCATGAGGGTCTTTTCTAAAGAGTCCTCTCTTCTCATGAGGTGGTCAAAGTACTGGAGCTTCAGCTTCAGGATTTGTCCTTCCAGGGAGCAATTAGGCTTGACTTCCTGGAGGATTGACCAATTGGATCTCCTTGCAGTCCAGGGGACTCTCAAGAGTCTTCTCCAACACCATAATTCGAAAGCATCTATTCTTCGGCGCTCCTGATGGAGATACTACTTCCAAAATCTCTACATACTCTTTATGTACAACAGCCCACTCCTTAGTTTCCCCTACAAAGGTGAAGTGGAGTTCCCTGAAGATGTTTCACATTTTCCTGCTATCAAGAAGGGAAGCGAATCCGTCTCTGCAGGACAGACAGAAGGTCTGTTCATGTGTTAAACCAGAGATTGTCAACCAATCAACCAGACTGTCAACCAATCTCTGGTTTAACACATGAACAGCCCTTCTGTCTGTCCTGCAGAGATGAATCGCTTCAACCAGTGTTGGGCCAGGGCACATTGGCATGCTGCGAATGGTCTGTAGGTGTGCTGTGGGAGGTTTTTTTTTGGGGGTGTGTGTGTCATTTTTTAGTAGGACCATTCGGGGCTGGGAGCCCCAATCACTGGCAGCAATTCTTCTCCTTGTAGCAGGTTCATGTCAATCTTAGATCATGTTTAGGATTTGCTTTAGTGTTTTTGTATCATTCCTGGCTGGACTACTATAATTCACTGTATGTAGGGCTTCCCTCGAGAACAGTTCAGAAGCTATAGTTAGTACAAAATGCAGCAGCCCGGGTGGTTACAGGGGCTAGACAGTAGGACCACTCCTTTAGCAACTGCAGTGGCTGCCCATTCACTTCCAATCTCAACTTAAGATGACAGTACTGACCTTTAAGGCCCAGCCATGACTTAGGCCCAGCCTATCTAAAGGACTGCCTTCTTCCATACTGACCTTAGGCCCAGCCTATCTAAAGGACTGCCTTCTTCTGTCCTCTTAGATAATCTAAAAGGGCTCTCCTTCAAGTGCCCCCTCTGTCCCCAGTTAAAGGGATGGCAGCTCGGGGCCCGATATGGCGAATTGGGTCTAGCTTGTACATTCTCTGTGTTCCCATTAAATGTTTACTGTTTTAATGTGTTTTACTTATTGTGGTGACCTTGTATTTTGTTGTTCTCTGTAAGCCGCCTTGGGCATTTGCTTTGGCATGGGAAAGGCAGGGTATACGTTCTTCAAATATAATAAAATATTAAATAATTCCTTTTTCCCTGTTTTGACTGTGAGGCGGCAGCAGTGCTCTGAAGTCCTGGGTGTGAGGCTTTGCTGGAAGTTCTGCTCACATTTGGATAAGCAGGTTGGCCCTGTGGGCTCCTGCCAGGAGAGGACTTGGGTGGAAGCAGGTCCTTCTCCCCACCCTTTGCAGTTCAGGGAGTGTTTGTTGCTTTGGCTGAGGAGGCCGCAGACGTTTGAATGCTCGCTTCTGGTATGTTGATTAGGAGACAAAAATGTAGCTGCTTTGTTTTTCAGCTTCTGTTGGACTGGGTTTTTATATGTACTCTGAACATTTGCTTGCAGTGCTGGCGGTTTAAGGTTTCTGTTGGAGATTTGTTTTGCCTTGTATGCTTTGGCTGTGAAAAATGCTGTCGGGAAAAAAAATGACTTTACAAATGGCAGGGTGTCATGTTTACCGCCTCCATTGATCTCTCTGTACAAAAGGCACCATTTGCAAAGCAGGAAAAATGCTTTCCTCCAGCTGATTGCATTGAAACTCCCTCCTTCGCCTGCCTTATAGTCAATCCAGCTTCCTTAAGGAGATTGGGAAGGAAGATGCTCATCAAGCCAAACTCTATTCCTCATCTTTCCAGCTGGAAAGAGGTACTGCATGTGGAAAGATGTACTACATATACATAAAACATAGAGTGTGTGGCCAGATGCTGCAATGCAAGTGGAACATGAGCTGTCATCTGGAGATTCCTCTAGCCATGGCTACAGGCTGAGCAACATTGCAGCATATGGCAGCCTACGATCCCATCTAGATTCCCAGTGGCTCCACGGATTGGCGGTTACTGACCTTGCAGTCATTTTAGATGCCAGGACTGAGAGCTGCCTAGATGCAGAATTCAATTATATGGTTAGACAGTTAAGATCCTTGCCAGCGCACTAGTAGCTGACCACTCCATTCTGTTAAGCAGGGCTGGTGAAGTTCCTTGGCGTTCTAGCCACAAAACTGACCTTTGTCTAGATAAGAGGTGCCATGCACAGTACTTGCCACTTTATCTTCCCTTCTACAAAGAAGGAAGATCGGAATTATTGGTAGATCTCTGGGTGGTTTGCCATAGATCTGAAAGGGGCCCAGAGGCATCCAGTTCCTTAATTTTTGTGGTATTCCCCCACCACATTAGTTAGCATTTTGCTCCTGGCTAACCACAGAGTCCTGTAAACAAAGTTGATCTCACAAGCTTGAGGTCTGCCCATGACTACTGCACTGCTCCTTTCCAACAAATCCTGCAAATACCATTTTTCCCTCTTTGTCCAAGATCCTGGACCTCCTGCCACCCATCAGACAGGTTATGTTTCCTTTCCTACCCAAAACTTGCTGACTAAAGGCTAAAACGTAGCCTAAAACTTGCTAAAACCTCCTCTTATTTTTTGTTATTATAAATGCAGATTGTTACCCCACTTTTCTCCCAGAGGGGCACCCAAAGCAGCTCCCAAAACTTATAAACACATAAAAACATATAAAAAGAAATATACACATAAAATATGAAAACACTAAAGAATACCATGTAACATACAAAGATTAAGAAACGCCAGCAGCAATCAAGCAGAATAAAGGAGGGCAAAATGCCAAAAATAAATAAATAAATAAATGCAAATACTCTTGTGCTCTCTGGGTGTAACTGTAGCTTGGAGAAGGGGGATGAGGAAGTTGGACAAGCCAGTCCCTGAACACCTCATCATAGGCCACAGCATCACATGCACAGTCCCCAGGGACTTCTGGTGACTTGGTGGTAAGTGTGCCTAGGACTGCGGCTGTGATTATATTTGTGTGCATTATGTAATTGCCAGCCAAGATCTACACTTGGGACTGCTCAAGAACCACCTGTGGATGCTGAGCTGTGGTTTGGTCTCCCCCTGAGTATTGTGCTTAGACAAAAGCATTGAGATGAGATGAAAGAAGCCATTAGCAAAATTGCTTCCAACAAGAGTCTAATCTGGAACTGTAGCTGCCGGGTTTAAAATATATAAATAGTTGCTGTCACTTGTTGGGAAAGAGAAAGTGTCCCGACATAATTTCTGACTTTGGGATTTGACTAAGTAAAGAGCTTGGAAATCCAATAAACTCCTCGGTCCCAGCCTTACTGACACAGTCTTTCCAACTCTTTGGATTGCTGTATAAAGTTAAATTTAGTTCTGCAGATCATAATGTTCCCAACAGTGCTGATGACCCAAATTCAGCAAAGCTTTTCGGCATATCCTTAACGTCGAGCTCTTGAGTAATCCCATTGCTGGGCTGCAAAACAAGCCGGCCAATGTGTGGGTTGGTTTTCCGTTGGCACTTTAGTGATTGGCTCAAAGAAGAGGGAAGCCTCATGTCCCTGGTGGAGATTCATCTCTGGGTAGCACAGGGGAGTTGTGAAGTGCACACTTGAAAGCAAACGGGCTTCGCTATTTGTAGGGAGGCTGAGTTCTGCTCTGAAAAATGTGTCCCGCCAGTAGCGCAGCTTTTTTAGAGCCCTGGAAAGAGAAAATGTATGGTTGCTTTTCTTCATTTTTTTGTACTTGATATGTGATGGGGGGTGTCTTCCTGGGCCAGCTCACAGTCTCCAGTTTTGCCAAGGCAAGCCAGCCTCCCTCTCGTTATTGGGAATCCAGCTGGAGGGAGGAGGGTCCTGCTGGCTGGCCCACCAGTTCCATTGATGACTGTGCGCGCCCATTTCTAGCCCATGTGCTGGCACTTCCAGGCAGATGGAAACCAGACTTCTCGCTGAAGCATTAGCTGAAATGCAGTCCTTTCTGCTGAAGATCTGGGACTGATGCAGCATCAGGTGCATTTGCAAAACATCTTACCCCTGCTAAGTGGGCAAGAGGCACTTTTTCAAGTGGTGTCCTCTTATATTTAGCAGGGGGAGAGCAATTGTCCCTTTTCACCCCAGCAGTGTCTTTCTCGTGGCTGTTGCTGCTGGTGTTCTCCATTCTTTTAGATTGTGAGCCCTTTTGGGACAGGGAGCCATTTCACTTTATTTAATGTTATTATTTGCCTGTAAACCGCTTTGTGAACTTTATGTTGAAAAGCGGTATATAAATACTAGTGATTGATTGATTGATTGATTGATTGATTGATCTGGAACACTTTCAGGGCTCAAGCCTAACCAGCCTTCCAGCACCAGGGCAAGGGAAACATGGCTCCAAATTAAGGGAGAAAATATTCCCTTACCTTGAGGAGGCCTCCATGACTCCCCCACCCCCAGAACGACAGGCTGCAGCAGGGGTCCCATTGGCACAGTTATGTCGGTGCTGGAAAGTTGGTCAGGATTGCGCTCTCAGACGGATATTTGGGAGGCTCAGGTGTGCCAAATCAGCACCCCAGACACCTGCAAGCCACCATTCTTTTGTGTTGGGTGGACAGGCACAGGTGCTTTACTATCACTCTAAAGCACCAGTAGTAGCTCCAGGCCCCTGCACTAAGTGTCTCTGTTTCCTGCCTGTATTTACTCCTGGCTTCTAGGCTCCTGCTGCTATATCTGCTGAAGAAAGTGCCAATCGTCTTTCCTCTTGTTAAGTGTGCTAGACAGAGCGCATTCTCCCTCCCATGCTGTCTTCATACAATCAGGAAGAGCAAGAGGGGAGACGCAGTGTGTTGTCTCCACCCCTCCGATATTATGCTGCATAGAGAATCCTCTGCCATGAGAAGGAGCAAAAAAAACCACACTGGAGACATCAAGCGGCAAGCCAGTTTAATCTTTGCCCGCTTTATCAGCGTCTACAGCCGTGATTTTTAACCTTTCTCATCTCATGGCCCACTAACAGGGCACTAAACTTGCCAAGGCCCACCATCAATTTTTGGACAATTGCCAAGGTACACCGTGATGAAACTTGAGGGGCTCACATCCTCCAACTATTCTATTACTCTTCTTCAAACTCCCGCAGCACCCCTGTGGACCATTTGTGGCACTCTAATGTGCCACTGCACACTGATTGAAAGCACTGATTGTGTTATCTTGAATATGGCAGTAACCACTTTGGCTGTGGTTCAACATGAGATTTGTGATTTCTGAAATTCTTGTTCTTGCAAGTTCTTGCAACATACCAGGCCGTATCGAGAGCCCCCAGCACTTCCGCTGTTGAGTAAAATCTTTGAGCTTGTTTTATTTCGTAAAAAAAAATAAAAAAAATTACTCAGTGCAAAAGTAAAAAGATAAAATAAAACCACACAATTAAGTTCCCAGCTTTCAAAGCTTCACTACAGAAGCTGACCCTCCATAATCAAAGAGAATTATAAATAAAACATTGTTAGACAGTTTTAATAAAGGGATCAGAACCCTTTACTCTTTATTTTAAAAAAGTTGAGAGCTAGCCAGATAATAAAAATACTTTGCAAAAAGGAGGAAGCCAAGTAAACTAAATTTTAATTAGGCGAGGCATTGAGCTCGTTTGAAGGAATGATTACACCCGATCTATAATAGGGTTCCAACACCTAATCTGCTTTTAGAGAACCTCCAAATTTGTTCTGCTCCTGCTAGTGGAATTTGGAATTAGAGGAAGTGGCAGAATTTGTGCTCCATAATTTGTTCTTTTTGTCCACCACTCAACATCCAGGATTGTTCAGAGAAAACTTGGAGCTCAGCAAGAAACACTCATGCTGGGCACAAGCAAGTTGTACTATGTGCTACAGTACGTGGAAGCAGAGAAGCTGATCAGGGAGGTTTCTTTGTAGCAACAGCTTCCTGTTTCTCAACTGTATGCCCCAGCTTTCTATTCAGATAAATTTAGCAGTGTGCCACAGACAGAGAATGCAAATTGCTTCTCAGCAGCCCTTGGTTCAGCCTCTGGCAGCAGAGGCCAGCATTTTCTCCCTTGATTGAGGGGTACTGTCAAATGAAGTAGAGTTTTTTTTGGGGGGGGGAAGCGGATTTCCTGCACCATTTTATGGCCTGCCCACTACATTGATGTTTCTGCCGTAACCTTCTTCGGTGGACAGAAGTTAGCGTGCTGGAGATGGAGGGAAAGCCTTGTGCTGGGACTCCTTTACTTACCCCTGATTGGTGCATTGCTTGCCACAACTTCCACCAGTGCTGAGGGTTGTATTGTGAGCCTGATCAGGTGGACCCTCTGAGGTGTGTGGGCCTTTGGCCAGCTCCAACACTACCCTTCCTGCAACCTCCTTGTGGCTCACGGCCCAGCCTAGGGTGACCTTCCCTTCTGCCGTCTCAGGACCACAGAAAGATAGTTCAGACCTAAGCTGTTGCTGTAAGATGTCTGACAAGCCTGTCATCTATTACCTGACGTTTGCTTAAATCGGCTAATTTTGAAAATGCCTTCCAGACCTAGTAATGCCTTGTGTAAACATGGTTCTTCACCGTAGTTGCTCCAAGAGTTGACTTCTAACCTTTGGAGGCATTGGGTAATGTGTAACTGCAAACAGCTGGATGATAAAGCAGAACTCTGCCATTAACCAACCAGGGCAATGTTAGCACTTGAATTTGAGACTGGAATTCAAGTTCTTGCAAAGTGATACTCCACGACTTCTCTAAGAATGAAGTATGAAGTGTTAGGATAAAGACAGAATTTTAAGCAGAAGCAGATGGGTTTTCTCCAGCAAGCATGAACAGCTCACCTTGAAAACATAACATACTGGCAAATCAAATGCTGGATCAAGTTTCAAATTTACCCCGATACTTTGACCATCTTAAAAAAAAAAGAAGAAGCAGAAGTGTATGTTTGCCAATGTCTGTTAATTTTTCTGCTTTATCATATCTTCTCTCTCCACCTCAAAATAAAACAAAACACTATGCAAACATTTGTAGAACATTTTCTGGGATTTTGCTGCTTGGGGTAGCAAGAAGAAATTGGGTGTGTTAATGACATCACAGATGCTAACCACTAGGCACCAACCAGAGTTGGCTTATCTGAATTATGGACGTGTGACAGTTGCTGCACAGGGTACGAACTGAGCCTAGGGCTTTAAGGAATCTGCTGCTGAAGTTCTGGCTTTGTTGGCACTGGGGCAACTATGAAAGGAATTTGGGGGAGGGGAGACACCAACATCAGTTTCACTTTTCCCCTCAACATGGTGCCCAGACTATAAACTTCATATTAAATACAATTACAGTGGCTAATTGACATCAGGTTAGGAAATTGCACAAGAATTTTGCTTACAGTATTTGATCTATCAACATCAATTATGGATTTTGTAATTGGAAACTTTCCATTCGGCATTACGTTACATCACATCTTGCATTGTTTCCCATTCAGAGGATTACGAGCCCAGGAGAGATTGGTGAGTGAAACCAAATCTCACTCCCATATCATCAAGCTGTTGGCTGGACAATTCCATGTTGGTTCCTATACTAGAAATATAGCTAGTGCTTAACGGTTAACTGGAGAGTTATATGCTTAGCACCCACTTATGAAGGAAATACATTTTTTTTAATTGTTCATGCATTCCCCCCATTGACTAGGCATGGTTCCTTTAAGTTAAAAATGAGAAAACAGTGGTTTTCTAACCTGAAGGTTGAGACCCCCCAAGGGTGGGGGGTGGCAAACTGATTTTTAGGGAATCATGAAGAGCTTAGGGCAGCCATCTTAAAGGTCCACGCACCACCATTTTGGAAGCTTCATTTTGGCTAGGGAAGAGGCTTCCCCATTAAACTGCCACTTCCTCCATGCTTGTGGCTGCGAAGGAAATTAGCCTTGCTATAGACTCGTCTTGGTGTGTGTATAATGCATGTGATGAAATCTCTCCTGGGTCTCTTTCCAAGCAGGCATGTCACACCTTCCACGTGCATGCCTAGGTGAGCACATGTGGAACATAAATACCATGAAGACTATCTGAAATTAGGTTTTACCTCCTTGATTAGCAATGGCATAGAGAAGCCACAGTGTGTTCTGTGCAAAGTTTTTTCCTCAGTGCTGAACCAACCACTGAACTTAAAATTCAAATTTAGATATAAAGCATTCAGAACATTCTAAGAAGAACGTGGAGTTCTTTCGACTTTCAAAAAGTGCGATTTATTTTTAACAATGACTTCACTTCCTGCTTAATGACATCCAGCCTTAGGGGTCCTGACAAGCTGTCAGAACTAAAAAGGGGTCCTGGTGCCAAAAAGGTTGGGAACCACAGTGAGAAAATGAACAATCAATTCCAAGCTGACAGAACTGAGCAATGGTCCCCTTTCACGAACATCTTCCACTGTCAGTCGAAAATAAAATCCGTGACACACGTCAAATTTTCCTTCATGGTTTGAAATTTTGTTTTATTTCCTTCTTTAAACATCCCTTTAAGGGTGAAATGAAATCCAACCATTTACAGAGAAAATGATTTCAGAATGTACACTTTGATTTATCCTTACAAAAAACTGTTAATATTGGTTTTTATAAATTAGACGTGGAAGGGCTTGTCGTACTTGTTTGGCAAGTCCCACATATTCCTTTGCCAAGGGGCCCCCAAACCTATTCAGGCTGCTAAAATGAAAGCCCAGACCCTTCCTTTCAGAAAGGGGCACCATTTCCTGGACTGGGCACTGTGGAATACTGCTTGATTGTGTCATTAGGTATTTTGCTGCACAGAGGCATAAGTACCCTTGTTGATTTTTCTTCATATTTCCAGCCCTGGTAGTTCCACTGTGAGAGTAACGCATTATGACAACCTCTTTTTCTTCACACTAAGTTGAAAGCCCTTCATTTTTGTTCTAACGCCAAAAATGCACCACCTCCCTTTTGATATTTTCTCAGAGTGATAGAAAAACTCTGAAGGGTGACATAAATAGAACTCGACTCCACCCATCTCCCTCTCAAACCACTCAGTTTCAGGTGCTATAAAACAACAGCATTTTGTTTCTCACAAATCACAATGGCTGTTCAGTCACTCCAATTCTCTACCAGCAGATAATGGTGAGCAAGGCAAGGCGAAGAGCTAAGAACAAGCAGCCAACGAAAATGGGAGCAGATCAGGGCTCAACCCAGCAGCAATCTAAACCCCAACATCATTTCAAGTGACTCCGACTATCCTTCCATGCCTGCTACTGGAAAATCGGTTGTGCGTCTTTCCATTCCTCGGTTAAGCAACTGAACACCTAAAGCTGAGCGGAGATACTGGAAGAGACGGAATGTGGAGCAACTCAATAGGGAATGCACCTTTTCTCCCTGCACAAAGACATACAGCATGAAATGAACAGCTTAGCCAGCACTCCGTGCAGTACCAATGTTATCTTGTGTAACTCGATATGGTGTGAAGAGCATCAAAGGTAACTGAGAACATAATGTGTTCAACAAAGAAGAAAGAATGAGCACAAATGGATAACCATCAGGTTCTTGCTAGTGCCAGCAGCCACATAGGTTGTTGCATGAGTGGATGGAAGCCGCAGTGGACTAATGCGCATTGCGCACCAATAGCAAATGAGAGGGTTACACAGTTTCAGGACTGCAAGTGGGGCAACTCTCCAGGCTACGGGTGGGGCAAGTCTGTGGTTGGGTGCTTTGACGCTTCTTCTGGGGCCGGGAGATATAACTCCAGCTACGCATTAAGCCAGCAAATAAGGAAAGACTAATTTGCTCCCCCACATTTTGTCTTCTGCATTGCAGGAAAGTCTGCTTTATATTAAGCATGGAGGAGCAGCTCCTCATCTATAAGGTAAAGAGAGACAGCCCAGAAACTTTGTCGTCATCCCAGCTGTTTGTTGGGAAGAGTAAGAAGTGGAATGTGGCAGGTACGGGGCTTCTCTGACTGCTGAAGAAATGGGAAGGTCAGATCCAGATGTTGGCCAAGCAGTGGTCTGCTCAGTGGTATTCCTGCCATTGGCCAAAGGGCAAATGCCCCTGGGCAGTGTGCCTGTGGAGCCCCTCGAGTGGTGCCCACTCTCGAGCCACTCTCTCCACTGCTGCCCTCCCAAGGGCCGAGCAGGCTGCACGCGGCCTCCATCGCCTTCCAAATGCTCCTGCAGCACTTCCAGATTCCATCAATCCTAGCCCTGGGCAGCGAATGAGCCCGGGACAGGACTGGGTCCGCTGTTCAGCACACTTGCTTTTCCTGGCAGCAGCACCAACACGGAGGCCCATTTGGAGGTGTTGCTAGGACTGGCAGGGTGTGGTGGGACGGGGCAGGAGGGGAAAAACACAGCACAAGGGTCTTGTTGCCAAGCCCCCCGAAGGCGAAGTCCCTTGCCTCCTCCATGGTTCTTTTTTGGTGGGTGGGAATAAGAAACAAGACAGATTGAAACCATGTTACACTTAAGGTCTCCTGCTGGCAAAAGCCAGCTTTGCCAAGGACATTACGCAGGAATTATGGGCGCAGCATATTATTATGTGTACAGAAACCCTGACACAGGTAGCCAGGAATAAAAACCAATAACAAATACTACGAATTTCCCTTCAAACCTCCATTCACACCATCCCGAGTGATGCACATGAGGCTGCAGCACTGAGCGTTGTGGTGCACGCATGAGCCAATGGCTTTAAATGAAAACAAAATAGGCCCATTAAAGCTGAGCCAAGGGCAGGCGGCAGGCACTTTAGATTTTCTCCTGGTTGGGACACAGTCACTGCTGCATGCCAACAAGGGGTGCTGTGCCAAAATCCACAAATCAGCAGGCAGTTGGCTGTGCAAGGTGCCGGAATTTCTTGCGAGGTACCTGCCAAGTTCCGTCTACAACACTGTGTCCCCCTCCCCAATTTCTCTGCATCGGCCATGGCACAATTGCACACACGGTCCTTGCCCAAGCCCAGTTCAGTTCATCGCCAGACTGCCCTCCTCCCTGGTTCCTGAAAGCAGTGTTCTCCTTTCCTTTTACCTGTTCGGCAACGTGAGGATTTGGCACATGTTTTCAGGAGCTCCTGGCAGCTGAAAATGGCATTTGTGATGCACGCCCAAGTCAGTCGCTGAAGTTGCCCATCTCCTTGCTACAAGGTTGGAGGCAGGGGTGGGTGGGAGTCATCTCAGGCGCCTACAATGTTGGCTTGCCATGGAATATTGAAAAAAGTAGGTTCCCTTTCAGCCAACATTGCTCCCTACCCCGCCCTGAAGGGCACAAATGCAGAAGTCCAAAGCCTTTCCATTAGTGCAAAGTTCCTCAAATGTAGGCTCTGCAGGACTTGGTCCTAGCTCCATAATAAATAAATTAAATAGACTATCCCCAGACTGGAAGTTTTGGGACAAGCCACCATATGCAAAGTTCTCTTCTGAAGCAAAGCTGTTACAGCAAATTCTTTTTCCTCCCCCCCCCCACCACCCTAGAGGTCAGTTTCAAGTTTCACTTTGGTGCAGTCAAGGAAGGGGACAAGAACAAAAAGTCCTTTCAGAGTCCCAAAGGAATTCACTGTGAACTTATCCAGTTACAATGGGATCTGTTCCTTGCACATAACGGTGGAGGAGGGGGGAAACCGAAGGGAAGTGGGAGGGGGGCAGAGTCGCGGGAGGGATAAAGAAGGGGGCTCGGAACAGCTCCGCTGTGTGCCTCGGTGACAGATGGAGCCGGGAGACTCCCGCGACGGGGATATTAAGAATTCATGAGCAGTCACTGCAAACGCCGAGATGCACACAGAGAGCGCAGAGCACGCGGGGGACCCACAATGAACAGGGAGCCGGGCCGGAACAAGGAGCGCAGTGTCTCCAGGAAGCCCAGGCACAATGCTGAGGCCCCCGTGAAGCGGTCCCCTTGCTCATTGTCTCCTGACTGGGCAGCTCTCTAGAAGGCAAGCCCAGCGGCTCACATCCGAGTCAGTCTCACGAACAGGGCCTGCTATGTAGGGAAACCTCCGCGCTCTCCGTGTCACAACCGGGCCTTTGAGAGCATCTCCCATGCGCACGCACCAGGCGCGAAGGAGCATCCTTTGTCCTGTCAGAACCAGCAGAGAAGAGCGTAAGAGCTGATGGTAGGAGCCTAGAGTCCCCAGCTCCTCCAAAAAGACTCGGGGGGGGGAACCCACCCTACCACCATCACCACTACCTCCATTTCCCTGCGTGGTCCCTTGTGTGGAAACCACTAATTCTTCATTAGCCTCAATTCCTCAGCAATGGCTGCTTTGCTCCTGTCATACATTACGTTTAACAGAACAGCCTGAAGACGGCTTTCCAAGGCCCCGGCATCCCCAGAGATCAATCAGGGTTTTGCCAGATCAACAATCTACTAGCAAAAAATAAAAATTAAAAAGCACAAGGCCGGTCCATGCAATGGAGCGCATGTGACTAATTAAGAGAGCACACTGATTAGGATTGCCTCAGCGAGGTGAGCAAGGGAAGTGCTCAGGCCAGCCATTCGCCATCCCAACAACCAAAATGAACACGAGGCCAGCAGTGTTTTGTGCTCCGCAGGTGCGGGACAAAAAGGAACTCGTTTCATTTTAAGAAGGCCTGAGGGTCAATTTGGAACCATTTGATTGGGCACAGCCAAACACGAGGTTGAGTTGGCACAAGAAGGACCCATCCTGCGATTGCTGAGGCAGTCTCTGAGTAAATGTCAAGCGTATCGCTCACCCCCTCCAGGCTGAAGAACGTTGTCCACCAGAAGAGGAGCGAGTATCTCTGGAGCGTTCACAAGACTGGTCACTGCATCCAAGCGTCAGTTCACCTCAATTTTGCCACATGAAAATGCTCGTGGACTGGCCAAGTGTATCGTGGACACTGAACATCACAAAAGCTGTCAAGGAAAAACTGTGGCACAGGTGCAACATTTTCTCTGCCTTCTAGAGGGACTAGAAAGCATGCAGTGGTGTTCCAATGGGGGGAATGCTAAGTTTTGCAGGAGCCTGAGCTCCTGTGTAAAGTGTCCCCTCCCCCTTGCCTTCAGAGCCATTTGGGGCTTGGAGACTTTGCTCTTGAAGCTGTGAATGGCTCTGGAGGGGAGGGGAGGGTGCTGCATTACACAGGAGTTCAGGCTCCTGCAAAACTTAGCGTAGGAACACTACTGGAAGCATATGCACAAAAGGAGCAAGAATATGAACGCTGGAGGGAATAGAACCAGAGACAGAAAATTCACAGCGTAGCAGTGCTCTTCCACAGGAAAGAACCTTTTTTGATAGCAGGGCTTTCCTCCCTTTACTGCCATACACACACACACACACCATTTCACACAGTAAGCACAACAGCTCCCCATTTCACATATTTCCTTAGCAGCAAACACAAGATGGAGCTTACGGTAAGTTTCACCCTGACCAAGATAAACTCTATAAAGCGATCGAAAGACACAGTGGGCCATTTCACTGAAGGAGGAAAAGATGCAAACAATGAGACTCAGGGCGCAATCCTCACCTGGAGCTACTAATATTGAAAACAGACCACAAAGCATGTTTAGACCACTCTTGGAGTCAAGGAGGATGGCGCACATCCATGCACCTGCCTCTCTGACTCAGAGAGTGGTGCAAACATGCTTTACGGCATGTTTGCAACACTCCTAACTCTAGATTAGGATTGCGCCCTCAAATGCTCAGTACCCAGATCTAACCACTGGGCTCTTGCATCCGCCCCATTAGACATTCACCTTCCTCCTCTGCCTATATTATAGGTCCAGCTTATGCATAACAAGCACAGAGCATGGTCCTCAAAACATCACAAGAGCCAAGTACCTTTACACTTCTGTTCTAGAAGCAGCAGGTGGACAAGCCTTAAAATTCCATTCCCTAATTTCTCAAAAGCCACGCACTCACGCACACCCCTTTGAGTTGAAGGTGTAGATGCAAACATCACAAGTTGCCACTGTGAAAGAGGAAGATGGGTCGTGGATGGATGCACTCCTTGCAAAGCTGTGGACCACAGGCCTGGCTTCGGCATTAGAGGCCGACCACCAACAGGGAGTGTGAGACGGCTTTGTACCTCTTCGCACCCTGGCAGCTGGTAGAGGTTTCCCTGAACGTCCATGAACAGATGGAAAGCAGAGTTCTTTGGTGCTGCCAGCTTATGACATCATCTACCCTAATGCAGTACAGCCCACAAAATATACACATCCAAGATTAGCACAAGGCCTCCCGTCATCGCCTACAAACAGTGTCTCCCACACGCACGCCCCTCCCAGCACAGTGGCCACCCACCTATTCCAGCTTCAGTCAGAGCACCGTACCTGGGTGGGGTGGGGTGGGCGGAGCCAGCAGGCTCTTGGGACACATTTCATCACATGTTCTGCAAAGGGAGCAAAGCCAGAAGAATTCAGACCTGTCTGCTTTCAGCCCCCACCCCCCTTCGCCTTGTCTGAAATCTCTATAGGCCAGCCGGTTAAAAGGAATGTGTGGGAGAGTCGTCAGATTCAAATGACTTGGATAGAAGATTAGCTTTTAAGGTGGAGTTGGACACCCCCCTCCCCTAAATGGTAAAGGCTGTAGAGGGGTCGTCACGTGTTCACCACCCGTCCAACTTTGCACTCGTACAAGTCTCCCCGTCTCACACAGCGAGAGTGTCCACCCCCTTGGCTACCTGCATTCTCCTTTCCTCCTACAAGAGAGAAGAGGGGCTGTGCCTGTCTCCCACTAGTTCTCGGAGCCAGTTCCTGCTTCCTCTGATCCTCAAACATGATTTGGAACCCCACACCCACCCATGGGGCAGACAGAGACCGGAGAGAATGTACATTTCCCCAGGCTGGAGGTGGGGTGGGGGAAAGAGAAGGAAAAACAAAAGGCACCCCCCACTTTCTCCCTTTTTCCATAAAGTCTTCGTTCTCCATGCAAGTCCCCTTCCCCTCACCCAGCCCCCTCTGCCTTCTGGTAGGGGTTCTCCAGCAAGTAACGAAACCGCTGGTAGTTCTTCAGCAGGTATTTGGGGGCATACATTTGTTCTTTGGGGTCCGCAGGAGGGTATTCCTGAGCGGTGCCATCAAACCACCCACCAGTCCGGATCAGCTCCCGGATGTAGTTGAGGTCTCGCTTGTCCTCATAGTCACCCCAGCGGGGGAAATCCCCATTCTGGGCTGAAACTAGTTTGAAGTAGATTCCTTCTGGCGTGAAACACCACGAGCAGTGCCAGCCGGCAAAGTGAAGCGGGCTGCCCAGTGACCACTGGACCAGGATGTGGCCTGTGCTGTTCTCGTACTGCCGAAAGCCAGGCATGGTGTAGTATTCCCTCCGGCGAAGGCGGATCCCGTCTGTGGCATAGACGGCTTGAAGCATCCCCACCGTGCAGCCGGATACCACCTCGAGGGTGCCAGGCTGCTTCCAGAAGAATCCATAGAGAGATTTGCGCATGTGGAAAGCAAACGGTTCTGTCCAACCGTCATAGAGCTTGAGGAAGAGCACGGCATCGCGGGCCGGGATCTCATCTGCATCGTCAATGACGAAAACGTCGTCGGGGCGCAAATTGCGGAGGCGCGATAAGCCGTCCCGAGTCAGGAAAGTGCGCAGGTAGTCGTCAGCAATCCAACCGTCCTGGCGCCCACCAAGGGGGAAGTGGTCCAGGAAGACGTAGAGCACCTTGTGTCGGATGTAGTTGAAAGAGCCGTTGAGCAGCATCTCGCGGAACTTGAGTGGGCGGGGCTCACCGTACGCCGTGAAATTCGACTCGCAGATGACGAAGGCATCAACCACATCACCCAGCTCATGGAAACGCACATCCAAGAGATCGAATTCGTGGTTGACATTGATGGCGTTGATGACTCGGCGGGGCACCTCCCGTGGCGTGAGGCGGTCTTTCGTGGGGAGGTTTGAGTATTGGACCACAGTGGGCACCCCACAGCTAGGCCCATGCCAACCGGGCAGGCACACACACTCCACCCACTTGCGCCTCTTTGTCCCGCTGGTGCTTAGGGGTTTCCGGCCCATGCGCCCCGAAGCAGCTCCCTCTCCTTTATCCTCCGACCGGCCCGCGAGCGGCTTTTCCGATACCCTGGTGCCTGGCTTGAAGCAGACGCCCCCAGCTTTGGTATGTACAAAGTATTCTGCAGTGTCTTCAGGCAGCACAAATTCAACCTTGTGCAACTCCTCGCCGGCTCTGCTGGGTGACAGAGGCTGGAGCAGAGGCGAGTGGGAGTACAGGGGTGTGCGGAGGAAATCCGGACCCCCGGGGTCAGGGCTGACCTGAGGCGTGACTGGCGCATTGTTCCAGAAGAAGTTGGAGACCAGGTTGGGGCTAAGCGATGCCAGCTCCCTGGGGAAGGTGACATAGGAGAGGGCCTTCAGGAAGTGAAGGAAGGAGATGAGGCAGAGACCGGCCATGCACAGAGTCAAAAAGAGTTTGTGGCGTCTCATCTTCATCCTGTGATGGAAACAGGAAAGGGAGGGAGGGAAGAGAGAAAGGGGAGGAGTCATGTTACATTTTTAGTAGTCTACAGCAATTGTTTAATCATTGGTCAAAAAAAGGGGGGAAGAAAATGTAGCTAGAGTTGAAATCTGTTAGAAACCATCCTGAATTTTCCTTCCTTTCCCCAGGTTCTCCTAAGTGGTCTTCAACCTTCGTCATGCCACAACCCCAATGTATAAATAGATATATGAAGTATGAGACTGGGGACCCGCCGTTGGACCTGCCACCCTGTCTGTCACCGCCCACTGCCAGGCCCACCCCTGTTGCACCTTCCTAGCACTGTTCACTGTAACCAAATATTCCTACTCGAGAGAGAAGTTACCCTGAAGCCTGGCACAAGTGAAATGCTATTTCAGCACAATTGCTAGTATAAGAACCTGAGCAGGACTGGGACACCATCTCCTGGTACCTGAAGGGGTACACCAGATGCCTCCCTCTTTACCTGGTGGTGCTCTAATCCGGTGGTCTTCAACCTTTTTTCATTCCTGTAAGTTGTCGCAACCCCACAACTGAGGCTTTGGGAACCTGTTGGGGTTCCAACCCCAAGGTTGAAAAGAACACCGTTCTATGTGTCTTGCTAGCTCTTCATGGCCTTCTAGCTGGGATGGCTGCTGGTGCCGGATATCACTGTATAGTTCTCCACAACTCATCCTATTCCAAAGGCTCTGAGTGGGCGGCAGTCACTGTACACCCACTGTACACTTTTAGGAATAGGGACCAATTTTAGGGCAAGGCTGTAAGTTGCTTCAGGTGCTCCCAAGGCCATGTCAAGGTAATACAACTGGGGTGGAAACAGAACCCTTTTCACACCTGATTGTCCCTTCCCTTCCCTTCCCTCCCTTCCACAGCCTTGCAAGCCCAAGTGGGAGAGGATTTCCACGGGAGCAGCAGTGGATGGATGGAGGCAAAAGTTAAGCTCTGCTTATAGACCTTTTCCCAAGAGATTCTACTCCTCCCCCTATATTAGCAGCGTAAGGCAAACACAGAGCTGGGAATCCCATGCTTGCCCAACATGTTGCTCTTCCGCACAGCTAGTCATGCGCACCCTTGCGGTTGGCAGTTCAGTTGACACCAGTGGAACTTCCGTCATGAATACTGGGAAGGTAAAGGAATCTTTGATATGCTTTAGTTTCTCCTAAGGCCAGTACAGATCTATATCATACTGTCCTTTTTCCCCACCTAGTACATTAAGCACACCCGTGAAAGCTTGAGAAATAATAGTAGACTGACGGCAATTACAGGGTTTTCTTTATCACACAAATTGCACACTCCTCGGCTGAATTAGAGTATCTGAATATTGGATGGAGTCTGCAGCCAACGGGAAAAAGAGCATTTAGATAGCAGAGACTTAAATCTGGAAGGACCATGTGGCCAAAATGCAATGGGAACAAGTTCAGACAATTTGGAAGCTGCAACTAGGGTAGACCGCAGTGGCCCATGTGCTTGCTGGAGGGAGGTGGTTCGACTCAGGCCTTTGCTCTGCTGGCTGCCCATTCGTTTTCAGGCCCAATTCAAGGTGCTGGTTTTGACCTTTCAAGCCCTATATGGCTCGGGACCAGGTTGTGTGAAAGACAGCATTCTTCCATAGAAGCCGGCTTGTTCTCTCCAATGATCGGAGGGCCCTTTTACAGGTACTGCTGCCTGTGGAGGTGGGAGAGACAGCTGCAAGGAATAGGTGCTTCTCCATGGTCTTGTTTTTGGATGGGAGATGGAATGTCAGGGTGTGACAAGCTGCTGTAGTCTTTGTGGCAGGACGGAGTCACTGATAAGCTGATTATCAAGTGAGAGTTGCAGGGGAGTGAGTGACAACACCAGCCAGCAATAGAACGGAGTATTGAGGATCTGTCCAGGCTTGACTTGCAATTGCCTGCTGAAGCTCAATGGAATGCAGCCAAAGGAGAGAACCACACTGTGAAGGCTACATCTGGGACGGAGGATTTGGTGAATCACAGAAGAGCCGCGAATCACAGCTCCGGTCACCCTCAGAGGCTTCATGGTAAGCCTAATCTGGATCAACAGGGGTCCGGGGGACCCGTTGGACCAAATCCACAGATGTAAAATCCGCAGATAATTAGGCTCAACCTATAGCAAAACAGACATCATAATAATTCTAAGTTCACAAACTATTACACTGGATGCTGACTGTGTCTCCCGCTCCCTGCAAAGTTCAAAAGGATACAAATGTGTTCATCATTGGCTCCTAATTTTTTTTTAAAGCGGATACAACAGTCAAATATCTCATTAATCTGCATATTTCATGTACTTTCAAATGTTTTGTCCAAGAATGGCCTCCGGATAGTTTCAAATAATTCCAAAGTTGTTCCCTTTTCTCAGCGGCTGCACCCACTGGAAAGCTGGATAGGATTGGGCCCTATATTTCCTTGCCTGAGCAGGACGTGTCTTTCCCAAGCCACAGCTTCTCTTTTCCAGAATCCTGTAGGTCATATGTTGCCACACAACCATCCCAGCCTGCCTCCCACAGGCACAGCTTGCAACAAGCACCCCCCCCCTTTGCTCAATGCATTTTTGACCCCACAGTAAGAAGCTTCTTTCCAGCAGAAAAGACACTGCCACAGATATTACCAGTCCACTGCTCCATCGAAAAGGGAGACGAGTCTTTTCTCTCAAAGTCTTGCAACCATCCAGAACAGAGAGAGGTTTTGATGGTGCATCATGCTTGCTTACCCCTTCAATGAAGAGACTGTTGCACACATGACACACCAGGGTCCCGGTGCAGGAAATGTGGTGCTGTTCAGATTGGCGATAGCTAAGCCTCGCACTTGCCTCATTCTTTCCTCATCACAGATGAGCCTCATCCAGGCTCATAGTTGTCATGTTGTGAAATGGGATAGGTTACAAGCACCTCATATTTTGTAATATCCCTACTCGGTCTCCTGTTTTCTTGGTGTTAGACATTGGGAGGTACAAGCAGGCAGAAGCATTCACAACTTTAAGCGTTATGGCTGTATCTCCCCTACCCTTTTTCTTCTTTGCTTTTCTTTCCATTCCTGATTATGTTATGTCTCCTTAAAAAGAGAGAGAGAGAGAGAGATACAGTACAGTAATAATTCCCCATACCAGCTCTTTTGGTAACAGAAGGGCCGCAATCTCTTAACAAAGTTTACTCACCGGTAAGGGAAATACACTCTGCAGAGACTCAGAAGCCATCCTTTGCTCTTACTTCCTAGCATTCAAAATAGATCCTGGACCAAGTCCTGGCTTATCGAGAGGCAATTTCATGCTTTTTCAAAGAATTCCAGGGAATATTTTTTCAATATTCAAGGGAATAGTCAATATTTTTTCAATATTCAAGGGAATATTGGTTGGCCAGGTAATGTTTGCTAATTCAAGGGATCTTGATACTTCCACGATCTGTTGTCACATGGCTCCATAAACCAACCCGTAGAGCCAACATGGGGAAATGTGGGCTTGCTTATGAACTGCCCTTCTCAGCAGTCCCTTGCACCACCTTCTGGAGCACACTAAACTCCAGGTTGCAGCCCTGCATAAACCCTAAGGAAAAAGGTCGCCTCTGTAGGCCACCAAGGCTGCTGCTGGTCCTGTTCCCCGGTGAGTGAGCCACAATTCTGCTACACACACTGAAGGTGCTTGAGTGGTTTTGGAAGGAAGCTAGGTGGTGAATCTTGAACTCTACTCCTTTGTCGCAGAAAGTTGCCCTGTTGCCGATGGCTATATTCAGTACCTGGGACGCCAGCTGCCAATCTTCAATTTGGTCCCTCTCCTATAAAAGATGTTTTTGCAATCGGATCTGCCTTTCAGCTCTAGAGAAGTGGTTCTCAAACTTTTTAGCACTGGGACCCACTTTTTAGAATGGCAGTCTGTCCGGGACCCACCAGAAGTGATGTCATGGCTGGAAGTGCCACCATTGTGATGCCAGAGCCTGCTGCTTTCCTGAGAATGCAGCCATCAGTTTGGTTATTTCTCAGCCATTTTCCAATTGCAAAGCCAATTTTAAAAATCCTATTTACATCCATGACCCAAGCAAAACAACTACACAGCATCCTTTCCAGCATCCCATCTTCCCGTATTTTCAATATGGCTTCCCTAGGTGCTTTGTGACCCACCTGAAATTGGCTCACTACCCAATGGTGGGTCTCAACTCACAGTTGGGGAACCACTTTTCTACAGACTTCTATCCCATTTTTCCCTTTCCTCAGATCATTGTAAAAAAAACATCCCTGAATCACAGGTGTTCAAGTCTAAAGTTCATCAGATAAAGAAAACAGGCATTTGTCTTTCAGTCACTTAAAACTAGCAAAGCCAGCACACACACGGGTGGGAAACAACAAATACTAGAAGAACAGATAACTTATGAAGTCTCTCACCAAATAAAGGAAAGACTAATAGTGACACATACGTGGTCCACACACTGATTGGGGGAAAAGGTGCTCACAGATTGTTCCCTCCCACATATTGCACATTACCAGATAAGATTCCTTCACGGGGAGGCAAGAATCTGGACTTCCTACATCTCAATAGGAAGCCCAACACAGGCACTTTTTCTGATGTTTCTAATGGACCACACTGAAATTATGCCTGCATTATCCAGAAATGAGCTGGGTCATCCATCATTTTTCTATTCCTAAACCCTGTGAAGAAGACAATCCATGCAGCACTATCCCATCTCTTACATTAGCCAGGCGCCTGCCCAGAAAATCTCTGCCAAGTGCATTTTCAGTAAGGGTGCAATCCTAACTAACTTTCCAGCACTGACATAGCTGTGCCAATGGGGCATGTGCTGCATCCTGCAGTTGGGGGGAGGGGCAGCCACAGAGGCCTCCTCAAGGTAAGGGAATGTTGCTTCCTTTACATTGAGGTGCATCAAGCAGCATCGCCCTTACCCCAGTGCTGGAAGGTTGGTTAGGACTGCACCCTAAAGCACACAATCTGCAACACGGAGAGGCCAACCATGCCTTGAATAACGGAATGGAATCGAATGCTGTCATCACATGGATGTCGTAACATGATAGAGATCCTCGTCTAACAATTGGCTCAAACAGATCCTTAGGGCAAGGTTATATTAGAAGGAAGGAAAACGTCAGAAGGTCAGCCACAAAGTTTTTGTTAACTTTTTAAGCTAGGAGTGGGGCTAGAAGTATCTTGATGGTATTTGCCAGCCAATGGTATTGCTTGGGACTCAAATCACAGCTGAACAGTGATTAGTGCTGGTGGTAGCACTGGAGAAAACCCAGCATTCTTTCACCGCAGCATCCTAGCACGTACCTCTGTTGATTAACATAGGACCGAATCCTATCCAACTTTCCAGTGTTGATGCCCAGTGGTAAAGGGGAAAAAAAATCCCCTTACCTTGAGGAGGCCTCCGTGACTGCCCCCACACTGCAGGTTGCAGCACACGCCCCATTGGCATGGCCGCATCAGTGCTGGAAAGTTGGACCGGATTAATTCCTTTTGCTAGCTACCCAGAGAGGGACAAAATGCAAAGCCTCCAACGTATAGAAATATCATCAATCAAACAAACAAGCAGTATCTTTATCTTTGAGATAAGGGAAGATTTTAGTGCCAAACTACACATTACATGCACGTGTGTGCCTTAAAGCCCTCTCCCTCCCTGTACTGTACCTCCTAGGGAAAAATCAGTTTTGGTAAGAGGCAGTTTGGAGTGGGGCGAGCCATAGTGCAGAGGGACGGCTTAATCCTCCACCCACACACCTCCCTTTGCTCCTTGCGGTGTTCCAGATGGGCAGTTTCGAGGGCTCTGCCAGAGCTTCAAATAGAAGCTCTGGACCTTTGAACTAGTCCCATTTATGCAGCCTTCCCTTTGCAAAACCTGAAGGAAGAAGTAGAAACCAGTTCTCTCTTATCTGTTTGTCACTTTGCGAGGGTTATCAAAGCCTTGGCAGGTCAGCTCCGATCCAGAGCACACCCTCATTTTACTGCCGTTTCTTCTCTGAAGTGCTCTCGGTGTTTGCCTTCTTTGTTTGTATCTGATAGGCTGGTCTGTAGACATCGTAAGTTATATATCTTTGCATTGATACAGCCGTGTAATGTGGCCGCCAGGAGGGGCCAAGGACCATCCAGGGTCTCTGGGTAATTGCAGCTTACACAGTTCCCAACAGTAACCTACGTCAAGGGGGACTCACAGCTCTAAGTTTGGCAAGCAGCCCCTTCCCCTTCTCTTTGGAGCCATTCATAGCCAACGTAACCTTCGTTTTGCTCTAGCCGCTGGGCATGGCCCCGAAGAGGAGGGGAAGGGGCTCCTTGCAAAACTTAGTGCCGAGTCCCCCTCTTAGGTATGCCTCTGGTTCCCAAGCTTATGTGCCCGAACCCCACTTCCTTGCAATGTTATCTGTTCAGCTAGCCACAGAGCACGAACGAGCTACAGCAGAGCAACCAGTGGATATTCGTGAGCTGCGGTGATTTCAATCCTCAGTAAGAATGGGCCGTAAATTCTCAGAATCCCACTGCGCAGGGTCAGTGTTCAGACAAGCAGAGTGTCCCGCAGCACTCTGGTCACAAACCACACTCTGATAGGCTCATCTTTCCCACTTATTTCACGTATGCCCTTTTGATCCCATCCAATCAATTAACGCCGCGTTCTGCCAGGTCATGATCTGCACATCCATTGCCAAGTAATGCTAAACTCTGCTGAGTCACGATCTGCACATCTATTGCTACAGCCTGTAGCCACCAATTCTCAGGTGTGTGGCATAACTCCACATTGACAGCAGGTGGTCCCTGCCCTTGCAGCCCCTGTATGCATTAGGTAATAACCACTTGGGGGGATACTCCAGCAGTTCCCAAAATGCCTGTGGTCCCAGTGCCCTTCTTTTGCAGAAGACTCCTCCTCCGGTCAATCTCATTAAAGAAGGTCCACAAAGACGCATCAGTACTCATAGTTCAGTGATGGCAACCAGGCTTGAATTTCATGGATTACAACAGGCAGAATCAATAACCCATTTCAATATGGCTGCTGCCTATAGCAACTATCTTGGGGCAGGGGAACCAAATTGAATTACCCCAAAGGCAAAGACAAATTCTGACTTGAACACTGGGGCTAAAAATGTCTTTTAAGAGCCTTTCAACTTCCTTTTGGCCAAGAGTTTCTGCTCAGCCAAATGATTCCCTAGATCAGTGTTATTCAAACTGTGGGTCGGGGCCCACTTGGTGGGTCGCAACCTGATGTCAGGTGGGCTGCAGAAAGCTGACAGCAGCAATCTTGGAAACTGCAGGTCTTATACTAGCTATATTCCTTTTGTGAGTGTTGATGACAGTTTGAATTTTTAAGTGAGAGTTTTTTTAACTTAGTTTTTAGTTCAGTTCTTTTACATCGTATTGTGTCCTAACCTTGCTTTCTGTCAGGGATATTTCATGGTTGTGCAAATGCTGCAGTCCAAGGATGCCAGTTTGCATTTCAGGAGTTAAGTGTCATTTTATTATATAACAATGACAGCGCTCCCTGCTTGGTGATGTCACTTCCTGCCACAGCAGCACTTTCAGGTTAATGACATCACTTCCGGTGGGTCCCGACACAAGCGCCATTCTAAAAAGTGGGTCCAGATCTAAAAAGTTCAAATACCATTCCCTAGATCCAGGGTTTCTTTGGGGGCTCCCATAACTGCTCCATCGTCACCCAGAGATTATTGTGGCTTTAAATGGCTTGTTCAAAACCAACATCATCTTCCCAATGCTTTGTTTTGTTCTCAGTGCAGGTTTTTGGAAGCGCTGGAAGAGGACGGGGTCAGCACTGCAAGGCACTAAGGGCAGAACTAGAGCTGAAAACGGATCAACAGCACAAGGCGGGGTCGGGGGGGGGGGTGGCCTGTTCTCACACACAGGTCGTCACTTGAGGCTTGGCAGCAGGCTCACTTTCCCACAGTAGCAACTCTATTACTGCTTTGGACAAGAGCAACACAGTCTCCTCCTCCCTCCCCCTTCCAGTCTGCAGGGGTCCCTCCTTGGCAGCCTGCAGTTCCTTTTCTTCTGCACTGAATATTTGGCAATCAGCCAATCCGATGCAAAAAGCAGTCCCTGCCCCCCCCAATTCACTATACACAGAAAGGGAAACCTGATTCCACACATTAGTCTGGGGGGGGTCTCCCCCCCCCTTTCCTCTAATCACAGCCTAACTGTAGCAGGGAAGCAGAGGCTCTTCCAGAAAGCATTACATTTGCTCAAGGGAATTTTGCTCGATCCAAGAAGTGGCATTTATTTTTCCAGCCTGCTTTTGTTCTCCATTTCCTCCTCTGGAGCGCTGGCAAGACTGTGGCAGTCACCTCAGCCCCAACATTATGTAAGGCTTCTCCCCCCACACCCCACCCCTTAAAAAAAATCCCATTACCAGCAAAAGCAAGAAGGACTGACGTCTCCCAGGCTGCAACAAGTCTGAGTCAGGGGGAACTCTGTTCACCTGGTATCATTCCGTGTGCCTCCCAACCCCTGCCCCACCTGTGATAAGGCTCTGGTGGAAAGAGCGCTCTAAACCACAGGATTAAGGTCTGTAATAGGAGGACATGGAGGCTACCACAGAATGCCAGATGCAAGGGAGTGGCAACAGGATGCAGGCATCTTGTTGTCTTGTGTGCTCCATGAGGCATCTGGTGGGCCACTGTGAGATACAGGAAGCTGGACTAGATGGGCCCTTGGCCTGATCCTGTGGGGCTCTTCTTAAGTTTGCTAAGCTAAAGGCACACATTTTACAGTATGTGTAATTCACAAGCAAGATTTAGCAGCTGGTGTTTTTTTTTTTTTTTTTTTTTGATAAAAGCATCTTTCAGAGGCAAAAGAGTGGCTATTTTAAACCAGCACACAAGCTGAGGCCCACGCACAACAATCAATGCGGCACCTGGCAGATTCAATCCGAGTGCCAGTTTCCACAGCAATTCCCCCACACTCTCAGCACCCTGGTTTAGGCCTGTCAAGGTGAAGCACAACCACGTCCTGATCTAGGCACTTCATTTTCCTTATCATATAGCACTCTATGGTACTTCGGGTGGGGTGGGGGTGGAGGGAATCCATTTAAGTCTGTGACAGAAGCAAACAGTAGATTTTCAGCCAGACCAGATCTAGGACCCAGTTACTCTAGCAGTCAAATTCTCGCCGAGGCCAACCAGAGGCCTTCGAAAAGCAATCGGTAAGTGACAGTTTGTCCAATAGAAAGAGAGGTGGGGAAAAAAGATAAAAAAAGAGTCCCTCCTTAGGGAACCCCATATACAGGTGTTATGCAAATGCCCGAAGTCTCCAAGCAAAGATGGGGGAACTGGAATGTTTGGTGGCTAGGGAAAACATTGATACAGTAGGCATAATGGAAACCTGGTGGAATGCAGAGAACCAGTGGGATACTGCAATCTCAGGCTATAAACTCTATAGGAGGGACAAGGAAGGGCGCGTTGGCGGTGGGGTGGCCATCTATATCAAGGAAGGGATAGAATCCAGCAGAGTAGAAACTGAAGGTGGGCCGGACTCCACCATAGAGTCACGGTGGGTAAAACTACCGGGCCATAAGAGCGATGTAATAGTGGGGGTGTGCTATCGTCCTCCGGATCAAAAAATTGAAGGTGACCTTGAAATGAGGAAACAAATCAGGGCGTTGACCAAGACAGACAGGATTGTAATCATGGGGGACTTCAATTATCCTCATATCGACTGGGTCAACTGGTACTCTGGTCGAGAAAGAGAGACCGGATTCCTTGACATGCTGAATGACTGTGCCTTAGAGCAGCTAGCCATGGAACCCACCAGAGGACAGGTGACTCTGGATTTAATATTGTGTGGTACTCAGGACCTAGTTAGAGATGTAAGTGTTACTGTGCCACTGGGGAACAGTGACCATGCTGCGATTGGTTTTGCCATGCATGTCCAGGAAAGAGTGCAGAGCAAATCTGACACAGGAACCCTCATCTTTCGAAGGGCAGATTTCCCTCAGATGAGGAGGCTAGTTAGAAAGAAATTGAAAGGGAAGGTAAAAAGAGTCCAGTCTCTCCAGGCTGTGTGGAGGCTGTTTAAAATAACAGTAGTAGAGGCCCAGCAGAAGTGTATACCACAAAGAAAGAAGGGCTCGACAAAGTCCAGGAGGGTGCCTGCATGGCTGACGAACAAAGTTAGAGAAGCTGTAAGAGCAAGGAAGCTTCTTTCCATAAATGGAAGTTTTTTATTCTCCTCACTGGGGCAAGTCAACATAAACTCTGGCAAAAGACAAGTAAGAAGGTGATAGGCCAAAAAAGGTGATAGGCCAAGTAAGGAGGCCAAAAAAGAGTTTGAGGAATGCATGGCTAGCAACATAAAGGGGAATAATAAAAGCTTCTTCAAATAGAAGCAGGAAACCTGCCAGAGAGGTGGTTGGCACGCTGGATGGTGAGGGAGGGAAAGAGGAGATAAAAGGGGACTTGGAGATTGCAGAGAAATTAAATGAATTATTTGCGTCCGTCTTCACAGCAGAAGAACTTGGGCAGATACCGCAGCCCAAACCGCCCTTCCTAACGAAGGAATTAAATCAGATAATGGTTAATAAAGAAGATGTTTTAGATCAAATTGATAAATTGCATATAAATAAGTCACCAGGCCCAGATGGTATACACCCAAGAGTTATTAAGGAACTAAAGAACGAAGTTGCTGACCTCTTAACTATAGTATGCAACTTGTCCCTTCAAACAGCCACAGTGCCAGAGGATTGGAGGATAGCCAATGTCACGCCAATCTTTTAAAAAGGGAGAAGGGGGGACCCTGGAAACTACAGGCCGGCCAGCCTAATGTCTGTTCCGGGTAAGATGGTGGAAAGCCTCATCAAAGATAAAATCCTAAAACACCTAGAGGAACTAGTATTGCTGAAGGAAAGCCAGCATGGCTTCTGTAAGGGTAAGTCTTGCCTCACAAACCTTTTGGAATTCTTTGAAAAGGTCAACAGGCACGTGGATATGGGTGAACCTGTGGATATCATATACCTGGATTTTCAGAAGGCATTTGACACAGTCCCCCACCAAAGGCTGCTGAAGAAACTTCACAGTCAGGGAATAAGAGGGCAGGTCCTCTTATGGATTCAGAATTGGTTGAGGGCTAGGAAACAGACAATGGGGGTCAATGGGCAATTTTCACAATGGAGGGAGATGAAAAGCGGCGTGCCTCAGGGATCTGTCTTGGGGCCGGAGCTTTTCAACTTGTTCATAAATGACCTGGAGATAGGGATAAGCAGCAAGGTGGCCAAGTTTGCGGATGACACAAAACTTTTCCGGGTGGTAAAGACCAGAAGGGATTGTGAAGAGCTCCAGAAGGATCTCTCCAAGAGGGGAATGGGCAGCAAAATGGCAGATGTGTTTCAACGTAGACAAGTGTAAAGTGGTGCACATTGGGACAAAAAACCAAAACTTCACCTATTGGCTTATGGGTTCTGAGCTGTCTGTGAGCTCAAGAGAGAGATCTTGGGGTGCTGGTGGACAATTCAATGAAGGTATCGACCCAATGTGTGGCAGCAATTAAGAAGGCCAATTCCATGCTTGGGGTAATTAAAAAAGGAGTTGAGAAAAAAACAGCCAATATTATCATGCCACTGTACAAATCGATGGGAAGGCCACACCTGGAATACTGTGTACAGTTCTGGTCGCCACACCTCAAGAAAGACATAGTGGAGATGGAAAAGGTGCAGAAGAGAGCGACGAAAGTGACTACGGGGCTGGGGCACCTCCCTTATGAAGACAGACTACAGCGTTTGGGGCTCTTCAGCCTAGAAAAAAAGCGCCTGAGGGGGGACATGATTGAGACATACAAAATTATGCACAGAAGGGATAGAGTCGATAGTGGGATGTTCTTTTCCCTCTCTCAAAACACCAGAACTGGGGGGCATCTGCTAAAACTGAGGGTTGGGAGAGTTAAAAGAGATAAAAGGAAGTACTTTTTTACCCAGTGGGTACTTAATCTATGGAACTCTTTGCCACAGGAGGTGGTGATGGCATCTGGTCTTGATGCCTTTAAGAGGGGATTAGACAGATTTCTGGAAGAAAAGTCAATTGTGGGCTATAGGCCATGATGGATTGTGCAACCTCCTTACATTAGTAGTAGGCTACTTCAGAGTACCGGGTGCAAGGGAGTGGCAACAGGATGCAAGCGTCTTGTGTCTCATGCCTCCCTGGGGCACCTGGTGGGGCCGCTGTGAGATACAGGAAGCTGAACAGATGGGCCTTTAGCCTGATCCAGCGGGGCTCTTCTTATGTTATTATGGTATTCAGAGGTAACATATAGTCATCACCACAAGTAGTCACTGACAGACTTCTCCATGAATGCACCTTCGAAAGACATGTGGCTTAGTAGCTATCACAATAAAGCAGTCCTGTGGCACCCTGATGATTCACATTTATTGTTGCCTTTAAAAACTGCCAAAGCTCATGCTACATTTGCTCATCTTCAAGTTGTCACAAGTCTCTGTTATTTCAACCACATCGTAGGAGACAAAGGGAGAACAAGCTGTCAAACTCAAAAGCTGCCTGATCATAATGTGGGCTAAAAAAGAGCCACTCCCTCCCTTCAGACGGAAAGTTTTGAGGGATCACCAATTTTGAACAGGTTTTGCCTGTAATAAACTGCCCTCAGCTTGGTCTTCATTGGTTATGATAATGTTGGTTGAGGAAACATTTCCAAACAAAGGCCCTGGGTACATGCACTGCACACAAGCTTCCTAGAGCACCCAAAACCATCTCCAAGAGCCCCTGCTCTAGGAAGCTGGTATCCGATGCCCTCTTCGGGGTGCTTGCTTGACAGAGGAGGTTGCTGGTCTCCTATGCTCAGGGCTTCTGCAGCTGGCTTAGTAGTTTAATCAAAAGCAATGAGCTCTTCACTGACAGCGCGATCCTAGTATAGCCTGAAGGTAGGCCAGCAAAGTTGGTCCAGCACAAGGGCCACCGTAAAGTACGTTTGGACCACTCTCGGAGTCAGGGAGGATGGCACACGTCTGTGTTCCGGCCTCTCTGACTCCAAGAGTGGTCGAAACATACTTTAAGGTGTCCCTTGGGCCGGCCAAACTTTGCTCTTAACTGTGCCAGCCTAACTCCAGGTTAGGACTGTGCCCTGAGTGTTGTGAACCCACAGGCCATGGGTTGAGGACCAGTGCTTTAGGGAGATTAAACCAGTTTCGGCACAAGTACCATATCTTAAACAGAGCGCAGCTTGGGCTGTTGGCTATCATCTGCAGTAAAAGAGTCTACTGTACAAGATTTACAGAAATGATATTAACCCAACAGAGTAATCAAACCTGGTCTTTTCAGGCTGTACAGCCCTTTGGAGACGATTTGCTGAAAATGTAACCACCTAAAAATGAAACTCAAATAAGCACCATTGTTTTAAGATTTAGAATGCCTTCAGACTATACGCTACGACACCTTATTAGACACTATTTTGATCACCTTGCATGACCCCAAACATTTTAAGAGGTATATATTGTACTCATGGCGCCGATTTCCAGCTCCTTTAGTTTGTGGCATATAAGCTGCCGATGCACTGATCAACATCACTGGAAAACACAGCACTAGGGATTGAGGTTCTGTTCAAGTCAATACAGGTACAGTTAGGCACAACACTAACAAAACAATCCTATGCATGTCCACGTCCCATTGTGTTTAATGGGGCAAACTTTCAGAACAGTGCATATAGGATTACAGCCTTCAACAAGACCTTGATCGGTACCGAATCGGCCATCACAATGACAACAATAGCAATTCCAGTTGCTTCTGCTTTCCTCCCTGGGTAAGTCTCCAATTGAGGAATAGGTTTCGTGCTGACACTGAAGGATCTCAGGGCTTCTGCACAGCTTATTTTGCAAAGCTCACTAGACAACCTTGAAATACCTGAGAAATATTTTCAAGATGCAGTTATTTACAAAAAGAAAATGTGATTTAGAAACATGTTCATTTTCTAATGCTACTATGTGTGTGCATGCATGTACCCACCCCTATGCTGGTGAGGAGGTTAGAGTGCTGGAGAACCTCTGGCCTTGGGCCTTTGAGGGGAGGGGAGGGGAGCAGGCAGCAGCACAACCTTCAGGATCAGGCTGCTGCCTGGGGCAACAGGGGCTTTGCAACCCAACTCCATCTGGGTCACAATCCACAGGTTGGCTGCACTACACTATCCTGGCTCTTTCAGCAAAAGAAATGCACGCAAAGCTGTTTACGTAAAGAACGTGTACATCTTGGACAAACCGTCTGAGGACATACGACCAATTACAGTGCAATTCCATGCAAAAGTAAGTCCCACTCACCCTGCTTTCCAGTAAGTATATAAAGGACGCAACCTTAAGTCTTCAAGATGTCTCAGCATGTTGGCTACTTATCACAGGAAGAGAGAAGGCACTGTGTTTCTATGGCCGGTCCATGGATTTTCAACAGTTTCAGAGCATTTGCATGTCTGAAAACTTGAAATAAAATGTGCACCCTTGAACCTCCAGCAAACTGCACCTGGACAGATCTCCTGCACTGCTTGCTTTCAAGTATGCAAATAACTTACAGCTGCTGCTGCCAGGAAACCTGTGGTCCTACTGTGGCAAAAATGCAAGGACCTCTCTTCACCCCAAAGCAGCTATTCTTCTGGAATGGAGCAATTCGGCCACTTTATCTCTTCTACAGGCTGCGGCTGTAATTCAGTAGTCAACCAAGGCCCAAATCCTAACCAACTTTCCAGCACTGACATAGTTGTGCCAATGGGGCATGTGCTGCATCCTGCCATGGAACAGTAGTCACAGAGGCCTCCTCAAGGTAAGGGAATGTTTGTTTCCTTACCTTGGAACTGTATTGCCCTTATCCCAGTGCTGTAAAGTTGTTTAGGATTGCACCTTAAAGCTACAATCCTATACTTACTTGGGAGTAATTCCTATTGAACTCAACGGGACTTACTTCCGAGTAGACATATAGGTTTGTGCTGTCTAGTTTTGCCAAAACTCAGCCCAACAGGAAATCTAAGCCCACAGAACGATTTCCGAATACTGAGTTTGAACAGCATCCATTGCCTCTACTGCTACTAGAAATTCCACTACAGAAAGAGTATGGAGTGAGTTCATTCAAGATGTTCATCCCTTTCTAAGATTCATGCATGGCATTATATGTACACCATTTTCCCTAAAGCGGAAATTCCATTTCTCCCTTCCCAAGACTTAGAATGTGGTCATCCCCAGAAGTGCAGTGAGCTGAATTCTGCAGTCATTGGATTTGCCAGGAGACAGCAACACCACTCTGATTTCAAAGGGGGAGATACAATCTCCAGTATTTACAGGAAGCTTGAAGACACGACTCCACCGCACAAATAGCTTATAAATTATGAAAAAAGGCACTCAATTATGCAAAAGCCATCTTAGCATCCTGCTGCTCTTTCAAATGCAGGTGTGCTCCCAACTGCAGGTACTGGCGACAGAGTGGGACACATTTGGATTTCAAAATACGGGAAGAAATGAAGGCATAAAATAGATGAAGGGTGCAGCAAAATGAAGCAAAATTTCCCATAGGTTACAAGCCATGATGGGTAAAAGCAACCTCCTAGTTTCAGAAGTGGCTATGTTTTATCCAAGGCCAAATGCGAGGGAGGAGTAAGAGGATGCAGGCATCTTGTTGTCTTGTGTGCTCCCTGAGGCATCTGGTGGGCCACTGTGAGATGCAGGAAGCTGGGCTAGATGGCTCTTTGGTCTGATTCAACAGGGCTCCCCTAATATTCTTATATCTCTTCAGTAAATACATACATACCTCCCCTAGCGGGAAAGTTCTACATATGAAGCATGTCCATGCACCTTCCAAAACATAAAAAGCCCTCCCAGAAGATGCCTTACTCTGCATCTCTCCCACCCACCCTCAAAAAAGCTTGAGCCACTACTGCTCCTAGGACTTTAGTACCACCACTGGAGCCATGGCTCAATGGCAGACTACCTGCCAGGCATGCAGAAGGCCCAAGTCCTAGCCCTGCCATCAATGGATATCTGCTACCTGGGGTCAAAGGTTTTGTTTGTCGTCCCCCAGCCCCGATGAATTCAAATTTAATTAAGTAACTAAAATGTTTTCTGGTTAGTTGGTCATAACATTTGATAGAATACAGATATTCCAACCCAGTTTGTTTCATTGCATTCTGCATTAAATTACCTTTCCAATGATATATAACATGATGGTATTATTTGTACTTACCAAAGTTTTCACAATTTTGGTCACTACTGCCAAGCTCAGATTGTTGCCCCCCTAAAGCTTGTTCCCTTGGCTATGCCACTGCCTGGCATCTTCAGGTAGGGCTGGAAGAGACTCCTCTCTGAAAGCTTTAAGAACCAAAGCTGATCAGCACTGAGCAAGACTGAGGCAGCAAAAAAGCAGCTTCCTCTGTTTCATGAAGCAATGTCAGTTTTTTCTTTCCGTGGGACTTGCCTGCAGAAGAGCAAATGGGAACTAACCAGAGGTCCTGGCTTGCTAAACTTTGGTGACAGAGCAACTGGGTTACATAGGAAGCACACTGGGAGATTCATGACCAAAATGCTACAATCTTCCACTTAGTAGGCAGATCCGCTTCACAGGTTAAAGAGAACGGGCTCTCCCCTTGTCGATGCTAGTTGATTGCCCCCAGCGTGACCAGATACAATGGAGGACAGAGTGCCTATACCTTTATACAATGGTTAAAGAAGGGATTTTGGCAGCTGTAGCTCAATATAGAAGGGCTTTAAAAGTTGCACCTGCCAAAATTCCCTCTTCTATTCAGTGGTTAAAGGTATAGGCACTCTACCTTCCATCTTATCTGGTCACCCAGACTGCATCTTTTCTACAATCCTTGGCGGGTATTTGCATATCAAAAATATGTTCCTGGAAGCCTCAGCTGTTTGTGGCACCTTTTCCATTCTACAGTTTGGATTGTTTTTTTTCTGAATCAGGCCAAGAGCTTTGGGCCTAATTCCTTCTTTTCATTTGGCTGCCAATGCCTGGACCAGAGGACTAGCCAAGAAGGCTCACCTACAACTGGTTAGAAGATATTTAAGTAAGCAGCCAGGCCTTGCATGACCCGGCTCCAGAGACCTTTGTCCAGATATCTATACTTGACCACCAGAAAACTTTACATAGTCCCCTTACAGTGGTTATGAACACGGAATGAGTTTGGTCAGCTTTTCAGTGGTATTGGGACAAGAGAACTGCACCTGTCTAAGCCAGTGGTTCCCAATATGTTTTGCATCAGGACCCACCTAAAAAACGTTTCTGCCACTCAAGCCTCTGTAGCTATAATGGTGACTAGGCAGCAGTGCTCCAATCTGGTAGCAGGTTATTTAATGCTTGATGCACACAGCCTAATCCAGTGGTCCAGTGATGGGATCAGCTAACGACTCGGGGGAACGCTGGGCGGGCAGCAGGAAGGCTGGGCGGGACTTCCAGGTGATTGACAGCCTGTCCGTCCAGGTCTGCCGCCCGCCCAATGGGCTGCCCCCAGGTGGCGCGCCCCGCTGCTGCGTGCTCTGGCACCCGGGGGCCCCCACCCGTGTCCCCCCCGGCAAGCGGGCGCCCCCTCCGAGGCCAGGGCAGCCCATGCAGTGGGCAGGCAGGCGGCAGACCTGGACGGACAGGCTGTCAATCACCCAGAAGTCCCGCCCAGTCTTCCTGCTTCCAGCCCAGCGTTCCCCCGAGTCGTTAGCTGATCCCATCACTGCAGTGGTCTCCAAACCATCCCAAGAAGCACTTATCGTTCCGTCTCACAGCCGCTCCACTCTCCAGCTATCAGCTGCAGGGACACTCTGGGTATTTGTTCTATGCCCAGCATCCTCCTGCACAGCCCTGGGACACCTGGGCATAGGTGTGAATGCCTAGAGCACCCCTGCCAGCTAATCAGCTGGAAAATGTAGCCGCTGCAAGACAGAACAATCCGCACTGCTCACAATGGGGAAGGCTTTCCCCGGATGCCGGATCCGGCTTGGAGGTCCCTGGTCTAATCTACTCTGTTTCGCAAATTCCAAAAAGTGGGTTGGGATCCACTGGTGGGCCACGGCCCCATATCTTGGGAACTGCTGGCCTAAGCTGTCTCACATGACAACCACTAGATTTAGCTGTTACATTTACATCCCCCATCTCTTCTTTCTCCTGCCAACCTAGCAGTTCGAAAGCACGTAATAATGCAAGTAGATACATAGGAACCACTTTGGTAAGAAGGTAACGGCATTCTGTGCGCCTTGGCGTATAGTCATGCCGGCCACATGACAATGGAAGTTTGTCGTCAGACAAACGCCTGCTCTACAGGCTTAGAAACAGAGATGAGCACCGCCCCTTTACTTACAGTCGGTCACGACTAGACCCTTCACTCATGGGGAAACCTTTACCTTTTATCTCTTCCTTCACAGAACTGGCAGTGACAGACATGGGTTTCCTAGAAAGTCACCCACTGAATTGTTGAGCAGATCTAAGCTTGGTCAGTTTCAGCACATGCGCCAAAGCCACGCATCATAGCCCTATCCTGCATGGAAATCTTGAAACCCCCACTTCAAAGTCAAATCACTTTCAAACAATGCTGGCAGGCCTTATTGTAACAAATTTTTAACCCACAGAATGATGACAAACTGGGAAAGACTGGAGAAGGCAGAGTTCCCTCTTCCACCACCAATGCATCCCCAATCAATGAAAACCTACGTACCTTAGGCAAAGAATCTGGGAATATTTAACAGCACTGCTAATTAGTTCGGTAATAACTGTGCACTGCTTAATTGTGCTGCCTCTGGGGCATAGAGATTTGCTGTTTCCTTGAAACTGCCTGATCTGTCATTAATGTCCCTGATGGTGGTGCTGGCATCAGTCTTCTATGCTGGGTAGTCAACAAATAATGTTCTGCTTTCCCTTGAAGAGTCAGCCCTGCCACAGTTCTCCTCTCAAAGAGGACAGAATGACTCCAGCATAAAACATGCTTGCTTTGCTTCCCCAATCTCCGTGATCAACTTCAGCCACTTTATAGGTCAGTCACCTCTTTATAAGGAACCCCAGATTTGTTGTCCTGCACTGAGGGAGAGAGGAACTCAACAACTCTCCACGCCTCAAACTATTGTTTCCAAGATTCTCAAGGGAAAGTTGTGACAGTTTTAATGGTACACGACCTAGCCCAAGTCTGAAGTGTATACACCTTAAGGCTTAAATAGAAAGTGATGCTCATCAGGACTATTTTGCTAGCAACAAGAAGCACTGGGGATTCAACTGGATTTTCAGGGCACCAGAGTGTTGTTTTCATACAGTCCTGTCTGCAGTTCATTCCTAATTATTCTTAATGCTATAATAAGTATCCTACTGTAACTAAAGTCAACACAGCAATTACACATAGAAGACTGCAGACAAGGAAGGGAATTTACGCAATGTGGCCAATTTTAATGGGTGTCTCCAATACAGTGGTTGAAGAAATTAACAGGTGCATTTCAAGTGAGTTCCCCCACACCATGCTTGTGCGGAAGCCTATTCTACCCGTTTCAACAGAACTTACTTATAACAGCCCAGGCCTATGTAGAGCGCTGATTTATGCTGAAGTGTACGATTGGGTTGCAAGTGTACCTCTTAGCCTGCAATTCCAAGCACCTTGCAGTACTTCAAAGCACCACTGAAACTGACACCACACACATTCACATAAATTAACTGGGAGGGAGAAGTGTTCTTATTTCAAAAGTGGGGCATTGTCCCATTTTTACAAGCCCGCACCAAGACTACAATTTGGGTTGCTAGCTTTTTCCTGCTACATTGCCTCTGTCTTTAGCACCTGCCTGGCATGCAGAAATTCAACAGGTAAAGCTTTTTCTTCTTGCCAACATCTTTATGCTGTGAAGGAACTTAACTGCTCAACAGGTAAAACTTTTGCCTGTTAAAAGCCAACTAGTCATTCCAAAAGAGAGTGAGTAACCCTACACATATGCAAGTGCCTGAAAAGCAGGAAGCATCAATTGTTCCTGGGTCAATCCACCCACTTCTAATGAACTACTGCAGGAAAAAATAAACCCAGTCCTAGAGATCTTCTGAGAAGGAAGCTCCACTGAACTTAATGGGACTTACTTCCAATTAATAGTTTACAAATCACCTTCCATAGGCAGGATTAGGGTTTGCAGTCATATCCTGGAACATTTGCTGGGAAATTAGCTCCCTTTAAGTCAATGGAACTTATTCCCACGCAAATACATGAAATTGCAGTTCAAGAGTTGGTAGCCTTGTCTCACTGGACTCCTAATGAAATCTATGAGAAGACCTTCTCCGGAGTAACTCTGCAAATACAACAGCTTCACTTTAATAATTAGCATGCATATTATCCTGTCTCAGAGTATGCTTTAGCCTTAAAAGGTAATGCGTTTATAAAAATCCAAAGTACAAAGGCTACTTACAATCCTCCCAATAACATGATCCAAAAGCTTTACCAAAACGGTGTGCTTGTTCAAAGAAAATAAAGCTGTGGAAATGGGGGACAGTGCTCCAAGAGAAGATATGGCAAGCAACCAGGAGAGACAGCTGATAGTGGAATGCTTTAAGACAACAATAGGAGTGGAACAAATCCCCCTTTATGGACCACTTGTATTTTCTGATGAGTCATCAAAGGCAGCTCCATGCTGAAGAAATTGCAGTAGTATTGCTGCAATCCTATGCACACTAATCCTATGCACGTAAGCTCCACTGAATGCAAAGGGATCCATTTCTGAGTAAGCATGCATAGGAATGTGTTGTAAGACTGCAATCCTTACTTGGACTTACTTCCAGGTAGGCTTGCTAGGACTGTGCCACACATTTTGGGGTTCTGTATGTCTTGCAATTTGCATTGCCTGCTAAGGGAAGCTCCCTGCTCATATCCCTATATCACCATAAACCTTTGCAAGAAAACCAACCAGCAGTTGCTCGTTGCTTTACTGCTGGCTTCTGGAGAAGCCTTTCGTAAACCCTTTGTTTCCTATCCTACTCTGTAAAATTGGAGGGGGGTTATTGCCACTTCCTTTCCCACCTGGAACTAATTGACATAAATTGGCCACCAGTGTGAGCTGTCTTAATTATGTTTGCTTGCATGACACATAATTAGTATCTGTCTTAATTTTCTGCTAATTTGGAGTTTAGCTTCAGCTTTGACATTACTGACTGTTAAAAAAGTTACCACCCTTTTAAGAGAAAAAGCAGAAATCTGGGGAAAGGGGGGAATGCTTGAGGGTACTGCAATGAACGCCCCAGGTTCAGAATTTCCATGTTTCTTGCATGATTACAGTCACTGTCTGCTGCCATGCTTAAAAACTGGCATATAATTGTAGGCTTAATTCCTAAAACATTTCCTAGAAATCAAGTCCAAGCAAATAAATGTCACTCAGTTTCAAATAAAAGTCTCACACTAATCAGTCTGCAAACTGATTTTCAAGTCTTTTTTTTTTTAAAGATGTTTATTATACCTTGCCTTTTGGCCCAGGGGAGTCCACAAGCAGCTTACAACAAAGCTTTAAATACACAGGAAAAACAAAACCACAAGCAACCAACCGAAAAACTAGCAGCTAACAACCCACAGAGGCTTGATCATCAGGAGATTGCTCACTAGTCAGTTATCTCCCAAAGCCCTCTGCAACAAGGCAGTTTTCACTTGCCATTTGAGAGCTAACAGTAGGGTTACAAACTGGGACAGGGTGCCTATACCTTTAACCATTGCAGAGAAGAGGGAATTTGGGCAAGTGCGGCTTTTGAAACTCTTTCATGATGAGTTGCACCTGCCCAAATTACCTCTTCTATACAATGGTTAAAGCTATGTGCTCTCTGTCCTAGTTTGTACCTGGTAACCCTAGCAAACAGCTATTATATGGTGCAAGTCCAGCCTCTTTGGGAAGAGTATTTGATAGCCTTGGGCTCCGTTATATATCTTCAACCACTGTATACCTGTGGGGGGATGGACCCAGAGTAGGGCCTCTGCTAATGACCCACATATATAGATTAATTTATAAGTGAGAAGATGTTCCTTAAAGAACCTGCTTAGGGCCTTAAAAGTAGGATTATCAGATACTAACTGGGACAGAGTGCCTAAACCTTTAACCATGGTGTGGAAGAGGGAATTTGGGCAGGTGCAGCTTTTGAAACCCTCCCATGATGAGCTGCAATTGCTCAAGTTTCCGCTTCTATACCACAGTTAAAGGTATAGGCACTCTGTCCCAGTTTGTATCTGGTAACCCTACTTAAAAGTAAAAAAAAAAAAAAAAGCTAATAGCATTTTGGATTGGACCCAAAAACTATCTGGAAGCCAGTGAGGTTGCCTCAGAATCGGAACAATGAACAATATTTTGCTTTTGCTCGGGGGGGCTACATTACACACCAATTGTCTTTTCAGCACGCCCTTCAAAGGCAGCTTCACCTACAGCACATTACAATCATCTGACAATCTCCTACACCTTCGGGCCTAGACTTCTTGTGACCTGCTTTGCCTGTCCCGGCATACCTTTGCAAAAATGCAGCATAGCTGAAGTCAACACAGCCCCTTGCCCGCAAAGACACTGTACAGCACATAGGAACATGTGTTCTTATGTGTTCGGTGGTGGCCCCCCAACTCTGGAACACCCTTCCCCTCGAATTGAGAACTGCTCCCTCTCTGTTTACATTTCGGCGGGGGCTGAAGACCTTTTTATTCCAAAAAGCTTTTAATTGTTGACAGGTTGGCTGGCTGGTTATTATGATCCACGGGGCTTGTGTTTTATTTTATTTTTTAATTGTTTTTAAATTGTTTGTGTTTTTAATCTTGATTGCTTATTGTTTAATACTGTTTTTAACTGTTTTTAATGTTAATTGTTATACTTTATTTTTATCTTTTTTAATATTGTAAGCCGCCTTGGACATCTGCCCTGGCAGAGGAAAGGCGGGGTAAAAATTTCTTAAATAAATAAATAAATAAATAAATAAATAAATAAATAAATAAATAAGAACATAAGAAGAGCCCTGCTGGATCAGGCCAAAGGCCCATCTAGTCCAGCTTCCTGTATCTCACAGCGGCCCACCAGGTGCCCCAGGGAGGCATGAGACAACAAGATGCTTGCATCCTGTTGCCACTCCCAGTTTACAAGAGAAGGTAATTTGAAGACCACGTCACAGTACTGTCAGCTTCTTGCTGTGTCTGTGAAACATTTATGGTGTCTTATTCAATAAGCACTGCCTGCAATTTTCACACAACACTAATTAGGAACCCACACGGGCTCAGGATTAGGACTGACATCCCTATTTTGAAGAAGGCAATAAACACATTACCCTGCTCAGAAGGATCAGGACTACAGCTTAGTTCTCACAAACTAATGGGTGGCAAATCTATTTCCGGGCTGTATCACTTTGGTCTGTAAGTGATACAGACCTGATTGCTTGAAAAGAAATTCCCTGCACATGATGAAAAAGAAAAAAAATCTCCTTGCACATGCATGAGAGAAAGGCTAGAATCCTCAGGTGAGTTGAGGGGGGAGGGCAGCAGCTGGGGAAGCGGACTCATGGGCCAAGGCTGCAACAGCTAATCTGTAATCTGACATAGATAAGGAGCAGTCCAGTTTTACGCCTTCCAGTATAGTAAGAGGGAGGACTACGTGAGCAAAAGTGGTGTCTCGACCAAAGTTACCAGAATTTCTGACACAAAGTCCAATTTTTGCCAAATTAAAAGTGGGTGGGTGGGTGGGTTTCACTTTTCCACTCAAAAAAGCAGACTTTTAGAATGTGTCGCAAGTACAAATTTTCCTCCCTCCAAAGAATTATCCACTCCCTGATGATCTGGGCAAGTCCATATTCTGCACATTCTTTTCTGATGGAAAGTAGGGAAGCTCACACCAATGACTGAAGAGCTCAAAACTAGGTTCAGTTCTGGGTCAGGTTCATCAGAATTTGGAAACTCTTCAGTTCAGACATTAAAAAGAAAATGATTGTGAGCGCATTCTTAACCTGGAGTTGGGCCGGCACAGTTAGGCCAGCAAAGTTTGACTGGCACAAGGGACACCGCAAAGTAGGTTTGGACCACTCTCGGAGTCAGAGAGGCCAACACAGAGATGTGCGCCATCCTCCCTGACTCCGAGAGTGGTCCAAATGCACTTTAGAGTGGCCCTGGTGCTGGCCAAACATTGCTGGCCTAACTCCAGGTCAGAATTGTGTTCTGTGACTATTTGACATGAAGAAAAAAATCTTTGAATTTTTTGAAAGGTTTTAAGAAACAAGATAAATACCGCAAGATAAAAATAAAAACAGGAACAGAAACTGTTCATCACTCAACTGAAGATGGAGTGCCTGATATCTGCACCCCTGGCTATCACTTCTTGAGTTTAGGAGTCCAATTTCAGTTCGGGTTCAGGGCAACCAACAGATTTGGGTTCAGGTTCAGTTCACCGCAAAACAAAACATCAGTGACCCAGAGTTCGGGTTCAAGTTTCATTTTGGCTTGACTCTCTGCCCGAAAGACACAACAGACAGCCACCTCCAAGGGTGGCTAATCCTGCAGCATATCAAGGAGAGAGGTCATGGGCATCCTCTTCTTTAGGTGGGTACTTCGGGCTCATGTGACAGAATAACTCCTGAATTACAATCAGTCCTCATTAACCTCTAGGTTTAGGTTCCTGGAAATCCATATGAATAACACATTTGCAGAATTCACAGATCCCACAGGATCCATGGGGTTAGGCCATCAGACCTGCCATCAGAAGAATCCAGCAGAGTGCAGCAGGAAGTGCCAAAAGATCTCTGAATGCTGCAGAGACCTTCCAGAGGTTGCAGGGATCTTCAGAATGGCACCTGCGACCAGCATGGACCACTTAAACATGGCTGGTGGATGCTTCTGCCGGCCATTGTAAAAGGGTCATTGCTGGTTGCAGGTGCCATTCTGAAAGTCCCTGCAGCCTCCAAGGAATAGAAGCCAAATTGGGGCCACATGCCAGCCCCACCCACCTCCCCAGGCCGGCACACCCACCAGCCCACCCACCCACCCACGTCTGCCCTCCTACCCACCTTCCCTCCTCCCAGAACCACCCCTGCGCCAAACGAGTTTGACTGGCGCAAAGGTGGCTCGGTGTCAGCACTCCTGGGCCTCCGCTACTGCTAGTGTTGGCCCAAGAGCTCTAGCGCCATCGCATGAGCACCCCGAAGTCGGTGCTGGTGGTGTTGTGCCAACGCTACCACATTGCGTCGGTGCAACGTTCATTGTTGGATTGCATCTTCAATGTGTCAGGTGTTTCCTTTGAGCCGCATTTTCTTTGGTGCCACCCACTGAACTTAGTACACAGTACGTTGGTTGCTTTTGCCAGTGGAGTTTGTGCAGCAGCCAACTGGGGTTCATTCTGCAGACGTGGCCAAATGTCTGCGTTTTTGGATTTGTGCGTTTGGAGTTGGCTATCACTTCTTGAGTTTAGGAGTCCAATTTCAGTTCAGGTTCAGGGCAACCAACAGACTTGGGTTCTGCCTTTTTAGTCCCATCCCACCAAAACACCTGGCACTGTGGTTCTGGAAGCTCCACCGAACCTACCTGAGAGCTCCTGTGCCCTGGCAGGACTTACCACTTATTGGATCATTTTTCTAGGATAGACTGAACACCACCACCAGGGAAGAGCCACTGCGGGCTGGGTTGGTAAGGAATGGAAGAAAGCGGCAACGCTGATGCAGGGTTCTGGGAGACGTTTGCATGAGGGCAGCAGTGCAACGAGGCCCCCTGCAAAGGACACTCTGCTGGGGAGGACCTGACAAATATTCTGCAACTAACATATAAGCACCGCTCAGAGCTAGCTGGACTCTGCTGGTCAGCTTTGCCCTGGAGGCCTGCCAATACACCGCTGTGCCGCTTGATCTGGGCCTCAGGCGGCAGCAACTGCTGATATATCAGTGGCCTCAGGAGTAGCGTCAGTGCCAAGCCTTCCCAGGCCACACTGCTTCCGATTTCAAAGGGACAAAGTGTACCTCAACCATCTCCAAGCTTTACGCAGAACGAAGTACATAAGAGTGTGTTATCCTCATACCTACCTGTGACACTAACGGCCTTCCTAGCCTGGAGTTAGGCTGGCACAGTTAGGCCAGCAAAGTTTGGCTGGCACACCGTAAAGCGCGTTTGGACCACTCTCACAGTCCGGAAGGATGGCGCACACCTGTGTGCTGGCTGACTCCAAGAGTGGTCCAAACATACTTTACCGGTGTCCCTTGTGCCGGCCAAACTTTGCTGGCCTAACTCCAGGTGAGGATTGCGCCCTCAGTCCCCTTCCCCTCTGCTTTGCACATACCATCAGCAGAGCTTACGGGGAAGACAGCTGGAGAGGAATGAAGAACTCTTTGCTGCCGCCCATATGCCATTACAGCCAACGATGAGTTAAGAAGCCCAACTAGCCCCTTGGTGCACATGATCCGACCCAGAGATATGAGTCAATCTACAGGGCCAGGCAATGAGTCTCCTCTTTCCCCAGCACCCTGGCAATGCCGCACACTGTGCCAGCCTTCACCAGCACCACCTCCTCCTCGGGCTGCATCTCGTTCTGACTGGGCTACAGACTCCAACAATGTACAAAGAGCTTGTTTCAGAGCAAGCAGCCCCACCTCAAGCACAGCCAGTCTGCAAACATTAGGCAACACACACTGGGAAGCTTTTGGCTCCTCCTATCCATTTCAATGGGCTTTCTGCGGAAGAATTTCCTGGTGGATTGCACCCTGCACTCTCCCCTTCCTCCCACATGCAAGCTATCTTTTGTCTGAAGGGAAGCTGGGCAGAAAGGAGGGCAGGTGCCTTCCACTTCAAGATGCTGTTATCAAGAAAGCTTGCAAAAGCAGCAGTGGTTTCTGTAGTGGCAGATTCATCAAGAATCTGGTAAGATCCATGTCCCAGTGCAGAGTTTATCACGTAGCTGATAGCTGAACGCATCGCTGTGTGCAAGAAAGAGAAGTGCACACACTGCCATCAGGCTATGCACACGCTCATTATTTGTACAAATGCACATCTCTGCTATACAAACATTTGCACTTAAGCCAATATTGCAGCCATTTGTAGACACAGAGCGACTAAGCATTTCTTTCCGATCGACGGCATGCTGGCTGTTGTACACAACACCGAAGTGACACAGCAGGTTCCCAGGAGGCTTGCAGTCTATGATGGAGGGGGAAGAGGCTATAATTTGCCACATGATGGGGAAGAGGGAGTCAGGTGCAAATGAAGGAGCAGGTGAATACATGTCTACAAGCACATGTGCAGGAACTGAGAAAGGCTTGCATACTGCTAACTTTGGCATACCCCTTCACATGCTTTCATTCATTGCCTGTCCAGCTTTTCTTTAAAAACCCCGCAGAGATGGAATTCCCTTAGCAGCCACTTTTCCCCTGCTGCACTGCTCTCAGGGTTGCCAACTTACTTTTGGAAAGCTCCTGTACCTCTAACAGCTACATGACCACCAAAAATCACCAGGTGAAGTTATTCATTTTACCCAACCACTAAGATGCAGTGATGTGATAGGTATAAGCCCTGCTAGATCAGACCAAGGGCCCATCTAGTCCAGCTTTCTGCATCTCACAGTGGCTCACCAGATGCCTCAGGGAGCACACAAGACAACAGGATATCCGTATCCTGTTGCCACTCCCTTGCATCTGGCTTTCACAAGCTACCTCTAAAACCCAGAGGATGCATGTACAGTCATGGTAAATTTCTGCTTACCGCACTGTAAAAGGTACAGGTGCCCTGTCAGAAAAAAAGTGGCAACCATAGTTGTTATGCATAGAATCTTTTCTAGTTTTTAGAATGTTTTATAGTCCTTGATCTCTCCATCTGCCAAATATACGCCACAGTCATCTGCATACACCACTTTCAGTTCCCTAGGCAAGCAGGCACACAAAAATACAGTCATATATTGTGCGAGCAGCAAATGGCCATTGCCCTTTTGTGCACAATAAAATCACCAATGGAAAAAACAATCTGCAAACATGTGCAAGACAACTCACAGCACAATCCTCTGCATTTGTACTAAGAAGCAAGTCTCATTCTGTTTAGTGAGGCTTACTCACAGGAAAGTGCAGATGCAGCCTCCATCACAATCACACAAATGCTGGGTGCAGTAAGATTGCACAGCTCCAAGAAGCTAACCAATCTGGAGTAAATTTCAGCCTTATGGTGGCAGTCAGAAATCCAGGCCTACCTCCAAGGCATGCACAGAGGCACCTCACATTAAAAAGACCCCTGCAGGATCAGGCCAAAGGCCCATCTAGTCCAGGTTCCTGTATCTCACAGTGGCCCACCAGATGCCTCAGGGAGCACACAAGACAACAGGCTGCCTACATTCTGTTGCCACTCCCCTGCATCTGGCATTCTGAGGTGAACACACTGGTGGCCAGTCAAGATTCTCCACAGCATTTCTCTTTGACAGCCACCAGAACCAGACGCTCCTCTTCAGACATGTACTAATAGGAACAGCCCTACTGGATCAGACCAAAGGCCCATCTAGTCCAGCTTCCTCTGTCTCACAGTGGCCCACCAGATGCGTCAGAGAGCACACAAGACAACAAGATATTTGCATCCTGTTGCCACTCCCTTGTACCTGGCATTCCGAAGTAATGCCAGGTGCAAGGGATATTGATACCAATTGCCCTGGTCTCCGCATTGAAACATAAATAACTAAAATCCCAGGACATGGAGCAGAGAAGTATTTCTTTAAAAAACAAAATCTTTCTGACATTTTCCATGTGGAAAAGGCCAGTGCACATCCACGAAGCAACTGAAAGTGCTTGAGGGACACAATGGCATTTCAAGCAGGCATCGCAGACCCGGACAAACATGACTGCATTAGAAGCAGCCGCCTGGACACTGATCTGGGAAAGGGCTTCTTAGCGCAAGCCAGAGGGAAGGTAGGCAGATTCTCCTGCTCCTGTTGGCTCTGTGCACTCTCCGCATCCAGTTGGGTTTTCTCTCTGGTCAAGGAAGCAGCGTTGAGGGATGCAGGTTTACAGCAGCACCATGACAGGGAAGGAGGCCAACACCGGCAATAGATTTCCCATCACTACTGCAAAACCACCTGGAGTAGGGAGGTTGACCATGATACTAGATGGGGAGTCTGGCAATCTCAGGCTTCATTCCAAGTCTACTGGCCATTGGGTTTTCCTGCCGAGACTCAAGGATTCTCAAAGGGCATCAAGTAGGGCAGTGTTCTTCGGCCTGTGGGTCAGGACCCCAAAGGAGTCGCAAAGCCTCATTGCGGGGTGTTGGGGCAACCTTTCAAAGCCTGTGCAAGAGAGGGCTTGGATCCAGCCCAATAATGGGACTGCCTTATCAAAACTGAGTTCTGGATACAACCCTGCACAGCCTCTTCTCGCTGTCTTGCCCAGCAGCTGGCCCTGCTCCGGCTGCCACTTCACAGGCAAGGGGGTGGGTAACAACTGGGGCAGGGGTGGGAGGATCAGTGGTGGATCCCCAGTCTCGTACGTTATTTACTGGGGTCACAGCACGAAAAAGGTTGAAGTAGGGGAAGATCAGAATGATTCCCCCTTCAAGAGACACAGAAAGATGTCGTTTTTCTAGAGCTGGTGTTAAAAAAAAATGTTAGTGTTGCATCAAAGAGTCGTAACCAGCTGTTACTTCTGTACTAAGAATGGAAGCTACCCTGGAGATGAAGCTTTGTGACCCTGTGACCCCCTGTTCTCTTCTGGCTGAGCACTAATGACAGTCCCCTGGAGATCGAGAGAAAGTAAAATTGAGCGACGGCCTGCAAATTCATTTTTTTTCCTGTCCCCTTACAGTCCCTGTAAAAGAACCCTTTACAGAGCAAAAATCCTGCAACACCTCTTTGACCAGAGCCCATAATGGGGCAGGAAAAGATAAGCACGTGGACTTGCATGCACTGATATGTCCAGTGGACTGTGTTAAAGTCTCTGAAAAGCTTGCCATCATGATGTGCATGATGAAGGAAAGGTGATCTTAACACTAAGTCCAAAAATTGGTCCATGTTGCTCAATATTGCCTATTTTGACTGGCAGCAACATCCTAGTATTAGGGTTAGGGCAGTGATTTTCAACCCTTTTCACTCCATGGCACACTGACAAGGTGCTAAAATTGTCAAGGCGCACCATCAATGTTTTGACCATTGACCATTTGACCATATTGCTGGTGTGGGGCTCACATCCCGCAATGGCCCTACTAAGAAACCATCCTCACCCAAACTCCTACAGCACACCTGCGGACCATTCACAGCACACCAACGTGCCACACCGCACTGGTTGAGAACAGCTGGGGTAGCCCTACTTGGGGTGTCAAGGACTGCGGCAGTGAAAGCATCCGCTTTTACCACTGAGCTCCAGCCCCCTCTTCAAAGAGCACGTGACCCATTCCGAGCTGAGCTCAACTCTAATCTCAGATTGCCTCACCACCATGAACCCTTAAGAGTTCCGTGGTGTGTCACGTCAGGAAACGTTTGAGGGAGGTGAAGATGAGAAGTAGCTATAGATTTCTTCTTTAGAGACTACAGCCTATAGAACTCTGATGAAGAAGTTCTGAACAATAGAGGTCTTTCTTCAAGCATGTATTATGAGAGGGGGGAGTGGAAGAGCCAAGGAATAAAGGCAGAGCCCTATACTCAGTGGCATTTCTACAGGGAGGGCAAAGCTCTAAGTTTTGCAAGAAGCCTTACCTTGCAGCGGAAATCACTCCTCCCCTGCACCGTTCTAGCCAATCCTCACAGGGAACTAAACAGCAACATCTTGGCATTGCTTACTGGCTACAGCAGCAAGGGAAAGGAGGGATTGACATGCCAGGGTAAGGCTTCTTGCAAAACTTAGAGCTTTGCCCTCCCTGTAGAAACGCCTCTGCCTATACTGACGCTGTGCTAGCGGCATTGGTATACTGGTACAACATCAGCTGGGCACCTGCTATATTCTAAGCCTGAGCAGCACAAAGGGGGTGGGTGGGAGGAAAGAGGTGTGTGAATTGAATGTTGATCTTGGAATCCGAAGTTGTTGGTGACCTGAGTTCTGCCATATGGGATGGTGGTGGGTGTGGTAGATGATTCACATTTCGGCTTTCAAGAATGCATGTGGGTACATTGGAATTTATAGACAGTTCCCCCCCCTCATTCTCACAAGCATGTGATTCCATAAAGATTCCATAAAGAAGTCCAATTCCATGGACTTGGGATAATTAAAAAAGGGGTTGAGAATAAAACGGCCAATATTATTACGCCACTGTACAAATGGATGGTAAGGCCCCATCTGGAGTACTGTGTACAGTTCTGTCACCACACCTAAGAACATAAGAAGATAAGAAGACCCCAGCTGGATCAGGCCAAAGGCCCATCTAGTCCAGCTTCCTGTATCTCACAGCGGCCCCACCAGGTGCCCCAGGGAGGCATGAGACAACAAGATGCTTGCATCCTGTTGCCACTCCCTTGCACCCGGTACTCTGAAGTAGCCTACTACTAATGTAAGGAGGTTACAACCCATCATTGCCTATAGCCCACGATGGACTTTTCTTCCAGAAATCCGTCCAATCCCCTCTTAAAGGCATCTAGACCAGATGCCATCACCACCTCCTGTGGCAAAGAGTTCCAATTAACTACCCGCTGGGTAAAAAAGTACTTCCTTTTATCTGTTTTAACTCTCCCAACCCTCAGTTTTAGCAGATGCCCCCGGTTCTGGTGTTTTGAGAAAGGGAAAAGAACATCCCTCTATCAACTCTATCCCTTCCGTGCATTATTTTGTATGTCTCAATCATGTCCCCTCTCAGGCGCCTCAAAAAAGATATAGAGGAACTAGAGAAGGTGCAGAAGGGGGCGACAAAAATGATTACGGGGCTGGGGCACCTCCCTTATGAGGAAAGGCTACAGCGTTTGGGGCTCTTCAGCCTAGAAAAAAGGCACTGAGGGGGGACTTGATTGAGACATACAAAATTATGCATGGGATGGATAAAGTGGTTACAGGGAAGTTCTTTTCCCTCTCTCACAATACCAGAGCCAGGGAACATCCACTAAAATTGAGTGTTGGGAGAATGAGAACAGATAAAAGAAAATACTTTTTAACCCAGTGGGCAATAGTGCCAAGTTCGTGGTGGCACGGGGGCCAGCAGCCCTCCCAAAATTTCATGAGTGTGGCTGTGCCATCCCAATATCTGGCCCCCCATGTCCCCCCAAAGAGCGGAGCCAACCACAAGCATGCGGCGGGGCAAAGCCGCTGGGAAACCACCAGCAAAACTTTCCCACCCAAGTTCCCTTCTTGCCTTTTTCCCTCCTTCTGCCTAGATAGGAGATGCTGGAGCAATTGATGGGGCGGGGGCAGGGCCATGACTCTCCATAGACGCACTTTGGGCTTGGTTTGTGCAGGCTGCCGAGATGGCGGCGGTGGCTGAGGGGGTCTCTGGCGTGAAAGGCCAGTGCCGCCTCCCTTCCCTCTTCTCCGCCCCTGGCCATGGCCGCCTGCTGACTCTCTTGGGGCCCGGTGACAACGGCGGTGCAGTGAAGCGAGGATGTGCGAGAGCTACTTGCGGTGGCTGTTGCGCGTGTCGGTGGCGCAGGTGTGCCAGGCGCTGGGCTGGGACTCGGTGCAGCTCTCCACCTGCGACCTCCTCACCAACATGCTGCAGCGCGCCCTGCACAGCCTCGGCCACAGCTGCCGGTGCTACTGAGAGCTCTGTGAGTGCTGTCCTGGGGCTGTCATGGTGCAGGGAGGAAGGCTGTAGGATGGCCACAGTGCCAGCCTGGTGGGGTGGGGGAGAAGTAGAGCCATGAGGTGGCCACATTGATGGAGTGATGGCTGTGTGCTTGTAATGATGACAGGATGATGGGGAGGGCCAAGGAGCCATGGAGTGCTGGGGGTAGGAGAAGACAATCATGAACCTTGGGGGTGGCCGAGTGACAGTGTGATGAGAGAAGGCCCATCATAGGGGGAACACACGCTCCTTCCTGGCTCTGGGAGCCAGCAAAGCGCGAGGTTCCCCCCCCCCCGCACCGCTCAGGCAAAACTGCCTGAGCAGGGCGGGGGAGACATGCACCCCTTCCCGGCTCCAGGAGCCGGCGAAGCGCGCGGCCAACTCCCCAACGTCGATGTTGTGATGTCATGATGTTGGGTGAGTCAAGGGGCGTGGCTATGGCCCACTCAATGTTGAATGCAAGTCAGCACCCCTGCCAGCAGGTAATTAATTTGTGGAACTCCTTGCCACAGAAGGTGGTGATGCCATCTGGCCTAGATGCCTTTAAAAGGAGACTGGATAGATCTGGAGGAAACGTCCATTGCAGGCTACAAGCCATGATGGTTAGTGCAACCTCCTTACTTTAGAGGTAGGCTACCTCAGAGTGCCGGATGCAGGGGAGTGGCAATGAGATGCACATATCTAGCTGTCTCGTGTATTCCCTGAGGCATCTGCTGGGCCTCTGTGATATGCAGGAAGCTGGACTAGATGGGCCTTTGGCCTAATCCAGTGGGGCTCTTCTTATGTTCTTGGGGGGCGGAGGAAGGGGTCATAAAATGGCTGAATTTCAAAGTTCAGCTAGTGTACAGTTAGTATTCTCTGAAGGCAAGGGGCCGGTTCACACCTGCATGCTGATCAGATGATGACAGCAAAAGGTGTGACTGAATCAGCTCAAATACAACACCACAAGCATCTGTATCACACAACATCCCCTTACATAAAACATTTTCAGCAATAAGAGACCATCTGATGTGCATGCAGATGTGAACCTGCCCAAACACACTGAGCCATTTCTAATCTGGCTTGTTTGGTCATGGATGTGGCTTCATCTCCTCAGTTCACTTGCTTCAGGAATTGTGGGTTGATTAAGCAACAGCTCCACATCTCATTCGCACCCAGGAGCTGGTGTATTAAACTCTGTGTGTCACCTGAACCCTGGAGCTGGGTAACCATGGTTTACAAACCAGAATCCAAAACCAAGATTTGAATCACATCCTGGTTTGTAAACCACAGTCAAACAGCAGGGTTCTGGCGACCCACAGAGGTCTAGTTTAACCAGAGTTCTATGCCAGAGTTGAAGAAATATGGTGAAAAGGTGAGAGTGTTGGCTTTGGAGGTTTCAGGTTGTGTCTACATCCAAAGAAATCGATTGGTTTGCTCAGTTGTCTCAACCGGTCTTTGTCAAAAACATTTCTGGCTCAACTTTGCCACCAACTCCCTATGGCTGCAATTCTACCCACCCATACCTGACAATAATGGAACTTGCTTCTGAGTTCGACATACATAGGATTGGGCCCTAAGGTAAGCCACTCCTTCTAAGCCTCAGCCTCCCCAGCTGCAGTATGTGGCTAATAATATTAAGGGCCCAACCAATCCTATCCAACTTCCCAGCACTTATGCCACCCTGCCAAAGGGGCATACTCTGCATCCTATGGTGGTGATTAGCCGTCACAGAGGCCTCCTCAAGGTAAGGGAACATTTTTTCCCCTTACTTCGGAACTGCATCGTGGCTGCCATTAGTGCGGGAAAGCCGGATCCGTCTGGGCCCTTCCTTACCTTACAGGGTTGTGTAAGGATTACTGAGGTGCTGGTAGTAGTAATGATAATAATTCAAATAATACATTCATGCTCCAGTATCTACTAATTCAGTATCCACGGTTTCAGTTATCCATGGATACCACGGATACTGGAACGCCTGTTAAAAGATAGGGAACCATTAAACACATTTTTTTTACTTTGTTGCAGCAAAGCTACCGATGCCCCCTATCGTTAAAAAGGCATCCCCAGTATCAAAGGGGCGGGGGGGGCAGTATGGAATGGAACCCCAGCAGATACTGCAGCATGCCCATACTATAATATATGATGATGATGATGCTGTGAAGCGCTTTACTATTATTATATGGTTTTGGTGGGACAGCTCTCCTAATTAAAGCTTGCTCCACCGTTGGAAGCCCTTCACTCCTGCCAAGCCTATTCAGCCCACTTCAGTCGGTGAGTGAGAAGCTTCACGCAGGACCTCAGAAGACAGTGTCCCGCCCCACAGTCCCCAGGGATATCAAAGCACAAGCCAAGGTTCTCCCTTCCGTCCGTCCGTCCGTCCCTCCTCCTTCCTTTCCCCTTCACTTTCGGTCCCTGTTTCCGTAAGGTAAGGCTGCCTCGGCAGGTCCACAGCTGTAGCGCAGGCTCTCCACCCCCACCCCCCCCACCCCCCCACCACAACACCTTTGTTGTGCTCGTGCGGACAATCACATCTCCCGGTGACGGGGCTGCTGCTGCTCCCCCACCATGAAAAAAAAAATACATATATATCTCGATATTTCAAGCTCACAGATCCTTAAGCATTGCAAGCGGCCCTATATAGATTAAGGGTTCACAGCCTGCCTTTTAAATCTTGACTGGGGGGGGGGATTATTTTGAAAAATGAACCACCCTGGCTATTGGAGGAAGGGATCTCTGGGCCTGCTGACCCTACACCTTCCTCAATACCAGGAAACGCTGCTGTTCTCTCCCACCACCACCACTGCAGGCTTGGCACAAACGCACCATCATCGCCAGGGCCCTCCTGGCATAGAGAGCATGGGCAGCAGATGGGCCAGTGCTGCAGTGGCTGCACCGGTCAAGTCGGTCGGCTCCCAGCATTGTTGCTTGAGGTGTGTGTGGGGGGGGGCGAGTTGGGGGGGGAGGGAAGGCGGAGGGGGCTTGCAAGGAAAGCTCTGCCTTGCGCGGGGAGAGGCTGGGGGTGGGGGGTCCATGCAAGGCGAGCATCTCTGGATCTTCCCTGTCCCTGCGGATACAGGTGGGTCATTTCCCTGACTGCTGCTGAGAACACCCCCCGCCCGCCCGCCCCCAAGCCAGTTCCCTCTTCTCACCACCGCGCCACTGAGCCCCACAGGCAGCTGCAGGGCTTTCCAGATCCCTAGCATCCCCTTCCCACCCCACACATTTGAAAGTCTCAGAGGTAAGTAAGAGGAGGAGGAGAGGGGAAGCGCGCGTTTGGCTCTCCTCACTGGCCCTGGGTGGTCCAGGGTTGCTTCTCAGAGCCACCACGCGGGCCCGCGAGAGTGACCTGCGACAGTCCTAAGTCACGCTGCATCCCAGTCCTTTCCCAAAAGAACTTCTCTTCCTCCTCCCCCACCTTACTGATCAAGTACAAAGACGCCTGGAAGAAGGGAAGACGAGGGGTGTGTTTGCAGGAAAGGATACCCGGAGGGGGAAGGGGGGCAAGGGGGGGTTGGGGAGGGGGAAGGAGGCACGGCGGTGTGGGGGGATCGGGGGAAAGGGAGGATGGTAGGCACGAGGGGGATGGGAGAGGCGGCACGGGGAGGGGGCGCCAGGAGGCAAATGGGGAGGGGGCAGGAGAGGTCAGAGCAGGGGCGGCAGCCGAGGGCGGCGAAGAGGACCGGGGACGGCCGGGGACCCCGGAGTGGGAGAGGCGGGGGACGGGGGGCGACGGGATGCGGGGCGCCTCGCGCTCACCCATCGCCCGTTGTCTTTCAGCAGCGGCGGCGGCAGCGACGGCGGCGGCTCCTCTGCCTCCCGGGTCCCCGGTGGGGAGATGCTGTGGTCCGCAGCGGCGGCGTCTCGCCCCATCCCTGTCTCCAGCAGCCGCGGCCGCCCCCCGGCATGGCTCAGCCTGGGCGAAAGCCCTCCACCTTCCCCCGCCTCCCCTCCGACAGCAGCAGCAGCAGCAGCCTCTGCAGGGGCGGGCGGGCGGGCGGGGGGCAGGCGAGCAGTCCACGGCGGGCGTGAGGGGGGGGGGGGGCGCGGTGGCGGCAGCAGGAGAAGAGGCTGCTGGCGATGAGGGCGAAGGAGCCGAGGAACCGGGGAATCACCTCCCTGCCCGCCCGAGAGAAATACTAATACAGATCGTGCTGCTAATAATAATAATAATGTGTGATCCAGGCCCCGCCTCCGTCTCCTCCTCCTCCTCCTCCGCGCCCTGCAGCAGCCAAAGGAGGGAGCCAGATGCTAACGGGATGGAGAGAGCAGGTTAGGGAAGGCGCTTTCCCTTTCCCCCGCGGCTGGCCGGGCTGAGCAGGTCTGTCTCTTGCCTGGGCTGCTGCAGTCATTCAAAGTCCTCCAGCGCGCGCGCGCCCTCCGCCTCCCCCGCCTCCGCCTCCCTGCATCCACCGCTCTGCCCCCAAGGTTCCTCCTCGCCCCCCCCCCAACCGACTGCTGCCGAACCAAATCAGAACAACAGCTTCCCCCCCCCGCTGCTTCCATCCTTCCTCCGATTTAAAAATATCTCAACCACCCCCGTACGCCAGAGAGGGCGGGGGACGGGGGGACTCGGTTTTCAAGGACAGCTCATAGGGAGATTGGGGCGGGAAGAGGGAGATTAAGTCATCATCGTGACCATCTCAGCCTTCTCTAAAAAAAATCTAGGTGGGATTCAGGATTGGATTTGCGGCGGGGGGGGGGTTACGCCACCTCCCTTCCCACTGCCGCCACCCAGCACGTCTCTTTATGTAGGTATCTGAGAGTGGGATGATGGCAGAAATCTATTCCACGCCCTGCGACTGACGGCAGGTCTTGCAGCTAAACGACATCCCTCTCTCTCTCTCGGGCTCCACTCGCACTCCTGCTCTCTCTGCAATGGAAGGGAATACAAAGGGGCTCCTTGTGCGTAGAAGCGGAGTGGGAAGGGGAGGGGAAGGCAGGAGGGAGGGGAGGAGACTGGGTGGGCTTTGGGCGTGGCTGGCTTGGGCAACCACTTGTAGTAGGCGAAAGAATGCACCGAGCGCAGGCCCCCTGCGCGGGAGGGAGGCGGGGGGGGAGGATCTCTTTAAGGCACCTGAAAGCGGGATAGGAGGGAAGCAGCCAGTGTGGCGGAGGGAAGAGTGTTCCGGAGCGAGCCTGGGGGAAGACTTGGATTGGAATCTCGCTTGGCCCAGTCTGTGAAATGGGCATAACGGCGACCCCATCCCAAAGAGTGGTGCGAGGCTTCAGGGCGTCTTTTGTGGCTGAACTCCTCTCTCCTGCTCCAAGACCGGGACAAAGGCAGGATAATTGTGTGACAGCCTTTTGCGGGGGGGGGGGGGGCGCACTCTGAAACAGCCACCCTCCACCTACAGGCAATATAATAAATGTGCGGTTGTTCTTTACTTCTTGCTGCAAATCTCTCCCCTGCCCCCAAGGTGGAATTGCTGCTATGGAAACATCACATTTCCCTCCTGCTCATTCTTCTTGATGATGATGATGATGATGCTTTATATAATGCTTTTCAACAAAAAAAAGTAGTTAAAGCGGTTTATGGAACAAAATAAGTCTGGACTGCAAGTCCCTGATAAATGGTTTCCTGTCCTCAAGTGGGTCACAAAATCTTTTTTAAAAATGCAGAAGAGACACCAGCAACAGCCACTGAAAAAGTTGCCATGCTGGGGTGCAAAGGGACAGTCGCTCTCCCCTCACAACCGCCATATCACATCGTCCCTTCCTGGCTTGGAAGGGAGCCTGACATGGGGCAGCGTGGGTTTGCCCCAGCAGTATCGCAGGCACGCAGGCAACTAACCCCATTGCAGTTGCTGGGGCTTTGCCCCGGGGAGACCTGCAGCAGCTGCAAATCCCAGAGGCTGAACTGGTGCTGCTTCATCACAGCAGGGGACCAGTGGCGTTTCTACAGGGATGGCAAAGCTCTAAGTTTTGCAAGAAGCCTTCCCTTGCAGTGGAAATCACTCCTCTCCTGCACCGTTTTAGCCAATCTTGGCGTTGCTTACTGGCTACAGCAGCAAGGGAGAGGAGGGGTTTACATGACAGGGTAAGGCTTCTTGCAAAACTTAGAGCTTTGCCATCCCTGTAGAAACGCCTCTGCAGGGGACTTTTGTTAGGCTTGGGCTGCCCATTTCTTTATTTTAAAAACCTTATCTAGGCCATCTTTCCGATCCAAGAAAGCTTGAGATGTTTACATAAAAATATTAAAATAAGAAGATATAGAAAATAGAATTAAAGCACATATTATACACACATGTGGGGGGGGGGAGTGGGGGTGTGTGTGTTTTAGGAGCCTGAATTCCTAAAAAGTGGCCATTCCCCTTTTCCCTCAGAGCCACTTGCAGCTGGGAGATCTGGCTCAGAGACTTTGCTCGCCAAACCATGAATGGCCACTTTAGACAAGAGGTCAGGTTCCTGAAAAACTTGGGATTTGTTTTGCCTCCCAGGAAAGCCACTGAGGGGCCAATCCTAACCTAGAGTTAGGTCTGCACAGTTAGGCCAGCAAAGTGTGGCTGGCACCAGGGACACTGTAAAGTATGTTTGAACCACTCTCAGAGTCAGAGAGGCCAAAACACAGGCATGCGCCATCCTCTGAGTGGTCCAAAACTGCTTTACAGTGGCCCTTGTGCCAGCCACACTTTGTTGGCCTAACTCCCGGTTAGGATTGCGCCCTGAGATAGCTAGGTAGGTATGTAGATAGATCAATCTACTGAACAACAAATGCAGAAAAGTAAGTAGATTGGGCACCAGGTAAATCTCCTGAAGCAGAGAATTCCACTTGTTGGGGACCATGTCAGGAAATATTCTCTCATGCATCACCACAAAGTGAGCACCTGAAATTAGGCGGACATGCAGGAGTCCCTGTCCAGCAGAAATCAATTAGTGAGTGGATTTTTTGTTTTTTTTGGGGGGGGGGACAGACGGGCAGTCCTTTAGGTATCCTGGCCTTGGAACTTGACTGATTCAGGCTTTGAAGGTAATACAACCAGTAGCCAGTCAGTGACATGGGTAACAATACAGCTGCATGCTCCTGACAACCAGCATTTGCTGGGGACAGGAGAGGCATTGCCCTGTTGATTTGGCTCAACAGTACTGGCTTGCATATAAAACTCTGTTTAGTTTGTGGAAGTCATGTGTTCCCCCCCTCCACACACACACACTTTGATTCAGTGTGTTCATGGGCGATGCCCAAGGGATGTGGAGAGAAAGAAATTGCGATGCAAGAGGAAGAGAAGGAAGTGCATGATCTGCACTTGTTTGTTGCGTGTGGGTGTGCCTGAGTGGCAGACCTTGCTGGAACTGCCCGTCAGTAACCTTTTCATTTGTACCTCCCAGGGAGAAGGATCAGCCTTCATTCTGGCCTTAATGTGGCGGCTGCCACTGCTGCTGCTGCTGCTCCTTTGGAATATTCGGACTTGCACTGCCTAGAGCTCCTTGGGTAAAGATGGCCTACAAAAGGGATCCACATATAGAAGTGGTCCGGATAAGAGATACAGGCAAACACGCGAGTCAGTGGTAGCCCACACTGCAGAGGCATTTCTGGCATCTTAAAGAACAAAAATAGTGTGGTGTAGATTTACGTTATATTTGTTAGGGTGCAGTCCTAACCAACTTTCCAACACTGACATAGCTGTTTGTGTTTTTCCTTTTTGGCATGAATTGTTTTTATTAAATTTCCATAGTACTTCAAGCAATCAACACCCAAAACGAGATCCTATCCCGATCTGCTCTTTTCTTTTTTAATTCTTATTTTAGTTGTTTTAAATCTGTACAACAAATACAAAGATCCATCTTAAAAGGAAAAAAGAGTGAAAAATTAAATGCAGCAACAACTTTAGTAAAGCATAATGAAGGCTGCAGTTCTTTTATGCACTTAAAGGTATCCCATGACTGAATGGTCTAGTTGTGACCGACTGTAGGGGGCGGTGCTCATCTCAGTTTCAAAGCCTGTAGAGCCGGCGTTTTGTCCAAGGACAAGCTTCCGTGGTCATGTGGCCGGCATGACTATATGCCGTAGCCAGTGATTTCATCTGGGCGCGCCAAGTACCGGAACGCCCAGATGATTGACAGCCCTCCGCCCCATGGCGGAGGGCTGCCACGCCTCCCTGCGCCTCACAGAGCCCGAATCGCTCCATTTCAGAGCGATTCGGGACGCAAGAGGGGGCGGGCGGGCCCAGCAGCAGCTTGCCCGTCCTCCGGAGAGGCGGCACAGCCCGGGCCCGTCCGCCGAACTGGTGGAACGGTGTACCGGGCCGTTCCGCCTGGATCGCGCCACTGGCCGTAGTGCACGGAATGCCGTTACTTTCCCACCAAAGTGGTCCCTATTTATCTACTTGCATTTAGGTGCTTTCGAACTGCTAGTTTGGCAGGAGCTGGGACAAGCAACGGGAGCTCACTCCGTCGTGCAGTCTTGAACTCCCAACCTTCCGGTTGGAAAGCCCAGCAACAGCGAATTAACCTGCTGCGCCACCACATTCCTTACCTGTGAATAAATTCCACTGAAATAAATAGGACTTACGTCTGAGTATAAATGCATGAGATTGCACTGAAAGACTCTGGGCGCAATCCTAACCAACTTTCCAGCACCAGGGTAAGGGCAATGCAGCTCCAAGGCAAGGGAACAAAAATTCCCTTACCTCGAGGAGGCCCCTGTGACTGATACTCCACTGCAGAATGCAGCTCATGCCCCATTGGCACAGCTATGTCTGTGATGGAAAGTTGGTTAGGATTGCGCCCTCATGGAGACATGTTCTCACATAAAACTGAAGTATGTGCCAAAGGAAAACATAATACTGGGTAAGAAAAAAAATAGCATGATACCACTCCTGACTTGTAGAAATAATAGGAAACCCAGCTTCCATTGCTTTCAGTGGTAGCCATAGAGAGGTGGGTGGGGTGCCCCAGTGCCGTCCTGGGTATGTGTGTGTCACCACTGGGGAAATCATGGCTTTAAGGAATAACGCCATTGTGGTATATACTGTTGGATGAGGAATTTCATGAGGAATTCAATGAAACGAACTGGAGCGTGATATCTTTATTCTATCAAAAGTTATGCCCAAAAAACTGAAATGCCAAAGTAGGGTACAGGTTTTACATACAGAAGGCCCCAAGCTGAATTTTAACCATCTGACTCAGTTGAAAGCAGCATATACGAACTGTGTGCAAAGACTGACTTGCACACTGAAGTGGGCCTGCTGTGTGTGCTGGAGGGGGAAAGACGGGAAAGAATAACCGACAGCAAGCAGGGACCAACTCACATAGAGCTGGTGTGTGAGCCAGAGCGCTGAGGCGCAGCCCCTCCGAGTCCCAACCAGTGTCTGGACAGTGCGGGAACTCCCTGCAGGGCTCCTTGGCCTTCAGCACAGCTGCTTCTGCTCTGCACTTGTAGACATTCCTACCCCCACAGGTGAACTGCACGTCACAAGTAGTACAATAGTTACAGAAGGAGGGAGAGCGCAGCCGGCCAATGCTCTGAGATCACATGGGAAAAACTCGTAGACTAATATGGGAGAGCAGAAATGCTATACAAATTGTGAAACAATGACGCCGTCAATGGTAAATTATCAACTTGGGCACAATTTTGTGAACTTTGACACGTTCTGGCACAATTACCTCCTCCTCCATGGCATCTACCAGTACATGACTGAGTGAGACTTTTGCCTAACGTGCAGTGTAATTGAAATGCTTTTTCACTGGTTCAGAATTGCACGGGTTTGTTCACAATACCACAGTTTCTTAGGGCACAATCCTGACCTGGAGTTAGGCTGGCACAGTTAGGCCAGCAATGTTTGGCTGGCACAAGGGACATCGTAAAGTGGTGGTCCTTGTGCTGGCCAAATTTTGCTGGCTTAACTGTGCTGGCTTAATTCCAAGTTAGGATTGCACCATTAGACACTTCCATTAAAAAGGTGTGATCCTTCTGGATACCTTCCTGATCCAGATCTTGTTTTTCAGTTTAGCCCATCTGTTTGCAGGGACGGCCCCATCCAGTAGGCCATTTGAGGCAGTTGCCTCAGGAAACAGGTTTCAGGAAGCGTCCACCTTGGCCCACTCACTTGTCTCCACTTCTCTTCCTTCTATTTCTTTGACTGAACGAGAGTGGGAAAGGAAGCGTGGAAGAGTAGAGAGGTGGCCTAGAAGGGCATCGCTATGCACTTCCATACCTCTTCTGCTCTGTCCCTGTCTTCAACCTAGAGAATGGGAGAAGCAGAGCCCGGCATGTCATCAGGTAAGGGGGCAACCTTTGGCATGCTGTCTCAGGCATCCGAAGGCCTTGGTCTCTTCAGCTCCTCTCCAGTAACCCTGTGCTGGAAACACAGGGACTCACTTCCTGTCTGAGACAACAGGATCTGCCTGGATCATTAATAACTTCTTTTGGAGTCTGGTACTACAAGCATCCATGCTGTGCTCTGAAAGCTTTCACAACCAACCGAGAACAAAGTACTAGCCAGTATGCTATCCTTGTGTTCCTCTTCTGATATGCCTGAGTGTACATCCTCTTTTGTTTTCTCTAGATAAACTTTATGGGGTTTGGCTCTAACTAGTCAAAACCTTTAGCCCAATGCTGCATCATCACCCTCTAACTTCTTGGTTCCTGCCCATGTTGAAATTATGGGAAGGGAGGGTCCCAGACATGGAAGGGTCTGAATTACATGGAAATGGCAGGGGTGGATGAGGAAGGAAGACTGGTGGGTGTTCTGCCAAATTCCCTGCCAGGCCACCCCAAGGGCTCTAATGCCCACACTAGGCTAACTAGTTTCCCCACAGAGCAGCCTCAGAGATAGGCAAGAGGGAGGGGGTCAGTCACCCACTGGGCCTCCTCTCTTCCAGCAGCTTTGTTTGGGATCACGAGCTGGCCAGCCTCCTCCAGACTGACCTCATCACTGGCTTAACTCCAAACTACCCTAGGTCTAGCACTAAAAAACCCCATCACCAAACAACAGGCAGTCAGCTTGCCCAAGCTACAACTGCCTCCTCCACTTGGTGGCTCCAGGGGCATGGCAGACATACAACAATTCCCAACAATAGTCTCCCAGAACAACCTTACCTTATCCAGTCCTTCAGCCAGTTTCTCAGTCCATCCTGCAGGCAGGCAGGCCAGCCAGCACTCCATCAGTCCAGCACCTACCCAAGCAGTGGTGTCATTCAGCCGGAATGCTGGGCGGGACATCCGGGTGATCGACAGCCCGTCCATCGTGTTCTGGAGCGTTCCGCCGTTTGCGTAACCAATGCGTTCGGTACGCAAACGGCGTAACGCTCCGGAACGTGACGGGTGGCTGTCGATCACCCGGATGTCCCGCCCAGCATTCCAGCTGAATGACACCACTGTACTCAAGGTTCTCCTCCAGCATCTTCCCAGGTCCTCCCTTCCACAGCTCCTGCCTCCAACTTTATACTGAGGCCAGCCTATCAGTGGGCAGGCTTTAATTCATCAGCCACACCCATCTGTACCTGTGCTAACCTCTCTTCATTGCCAGGGGCCTCATCAGCCTCCCCAGGCTTGCAAAGACCTTGGGGATTAACCCTATAATCCTGGTTTATCTGGGACAAGGGGCCATTGCTGATACCATTCCCTATCTCCTCGGGGTGTCTCCTGCCTTTTCCAATACAGTGGGTAAATGTGACTGTGATGCTAGAGGAAGAGAAAGCCGCACCCATTCAGCCACTTTCTCACCCGCACCTGTCAATTAATTTTAAGTGTATGCAGACTTAAAAATGCCTTTGCCTAGCAAGGGAATGACAGCAAGGGAATGACAATCTTATGCTTGTCTACTCAGAAGTAAGGTCTGTTGTGTTCCATGAGGCTTCCGTCCAGGATTGCAGCCCACGGGAAGAAAATGCAAAGAAAAGTGAGGGTCCAAATTTAGGGCTACAAGTTGAAGACGTTTATTTTTTGATGCTATTTCAGTGGTGTGCTGCTGCAAAATGGAATGAAAGAGAAAACGTAAAAGATTACCTTCCCTTTTCACAGTGAGCAGTGTCTTGTATTTATTAAATTAGAAATCATCTTATATGAAGCTTAAATACATACAGATATTGCATATTTACATTTATTGGCTAAATTCAGCAGGCTAAATGAGAGACCACAGACATACAAGCATGCCTAGAGCAGTCTCAAACCAATGCTCACCAGAACTGATTTTTTATAGCAAGGTTCCATTCAAAGCAGAAAAAGTATCATCTCACTTTCTTAGCAAGAAAATAGTTCAGAAATACAAAGGTCACATGGAAATGACAGGCAAGTTTATGGAACTTATGGAAAGTTTCAGCAGCAAACTATAGAACTGCACATTCTATTAAGTCTCACCTACAATCTCTACAGCCCACAAACCCCCTTTACTTTACCTCTTTAGCATATTGAGGGTGCAATCCTAACCTGGAGTTAGGCTGGCACAGTCAGAGGCGGATCTACAGGGAGGGCAAAGCTCTAAGTGTTGCAAGAAGCCTTACCCTGTCATGTAAATCCCTCCTCTCCCCTGCTGCTGTAGCCAGTAAGCAACGCCAAGATGTTGCTTTTCCCTGTGAGGATTGGCTAAAACGGTGCAGGAGAAGAGCGATTTCCACTGCAAGCTAAGGCTTCTTACAAAACTTAGAGCTTTGCCCTCCCTTAGATCTGCCTCTGGGCACAGTTAGGCCAGCACAGACTGGCCAGCACAAGAGACACTGTAAAGTAAGTTTGGACCACTCTCAGAGTCAAAGAAGCCAGCACACAGACATGCGCCATCCTCCCTGACTCTGAGAGTGGTCCAAACAAGTTTTACAGTGGCCCTTGTGCCAGCCAAACTGTGCTGGCCTAACTGTGCTGGCCTAACTCCAGGTTAGGATTGCACCCTGAGTAGGTAACATTCTGGTCTCAAGGTTTTCTTGGGTTGAAGGACAATTGAAGGTTTTAAGAGCAGCAGCTCTCAGCCTCATGGGCTGCAAAGCTTAACAAAATGCAGAGAGAACTTCCTGAACAAACAAAGGGAGAGTTCCTCTCGTCACATGGGCTGTATATTGTGGTCCTGTTGTTGAAGCAGACAAGAAGTCCTCACCTGCAAGTTTCTTAACCACATAGTTAAGAATCCAGGTTCCAGCCCTACCCCACTTCCAAGTCTTCTGCCCATGTGGACATGGATTGGGAATCTTGATGGTCTTCAAGGACCATCAGGCTATTTGGTCAAGTCACAGGGCTTTTTGCTGTACAGTTTCAAGACAAGACAGCTGTGGTTAGAGTGCAGGTTTGGAGGTGCAGAAAGAGACAGAGCGTGATGCTGCCTTGAAGATCAACCAGAAACACTCACACTGAAGTAGATTCACCTCACCTTCACTCAGATGACATTTCAGCAATGGGTACAGAAATGGGATTTAAGGGCTTTCCACCTCTCCGCAGCATAAGGGCATCAGCAAGAATGACCACTGTCTTCTGGCTTGGACACCAAAGAGTTCATACAGGGGTCATAAGGTGGAACTTTCCAGTTCTATGTCTGTGACACCCAAGGCAAGTTCATGTGGATGTCAAGGAAAGAGCTACAAGCATTTGCTGTGAAGCTTAACCACAAGCAAAATCCGGAAATTCAGCTGTGAGCTCTGTAACAGAACAGGCCCTTGGCCTAATCCAGCAGGACGGTTCTTATGTTAACAGTTTTTTGCTAGCTACTATGGCTTGTATAAATTGGTCAGGCATATAGGCAAGATGGTCTTATGTTTTCACCCTGTATCTCACTGGCCATTGGCTTTGAGTTTGGGCCTATCCCTGGTGCTGATGGTACCAGAGTTCTAGTGGTACTGCAGACTGAACATGCAGAGCTGGAATTTTGGGGAATGGAATGCACCATGCAAACTGGCAAGAGTGAAGATGAAGACAAGCCAAGGTGGTTTGGGGTGGGGGTGGGGAGGCTTCACAGGTCAACCTCTGACCTAAACGCTTGGACATTTGGCTGGGAGAGTCACAAAGATCTTCTAACCACAGTTTTGCACGGATGGCACTTGTGCTTTCAGCGTCCCATGGTCTTCGGCACTGTGTAAATCTGTGTAGCCAGCCTGAAAGTGATAATTGATTAATCAATACAAATAAGCACTTAATGGGTTCACTGCGCATTACAGACAGAGCTTTAACCAGATTCAACAAAATGGCAGTCAGTAGAAGAGATGAGCTGTGGAAGAGGCATTCTGACATCGGCTGGCTCCTTTCGGATTGGATTGCCAGTTCTTGAAACTCAGACCCTTTCAGCCTCTTGGTGCATTTCACTGGGAAATAATTTGAGACAATTGTTCTGGTGCACATAGGCCATAGCTTCGTGAAAAAGCACATTCTGTGCATGCTGAAAGCCTCTGGCATATCTGGAAAAGGATCTCAGGCCTAAAGCCTGAGGAAACACCTTCCCAAAATTCTGCTGAGCTGCTCCCAGTCTGAATAGACCATGCAGGACTAGATGGTCCAATTTAGCCTCGTTTTAAGCCATGTCATAGGTGTAAGTATTATATTTACAGCACAATCCTATGCATGTTTTACTCAGAACTAAGTCCCATTGTGTTAAATGTGGCTTACTCCCAGGGAAGTGAGTATAGAATTGCAGCCTTAATAACTGTGATAAGGCTTGCACCTGACCCTCACTGCAGCTTGCCAGGAAAAGACTTGGAACTTGAATGAAAATGACTCATGACATTCCACGGGTAGAATTGCCACAGGGGCACACCAGGACTCAATTCACGAGTGGGCAGATAATCAATTGACTCAACTCGCATTTCAAGACTTGTTCCCAACGCTGGAGGGCTGTTGACCTGCTTTCCACACACAAATGCATGCACAATCGCTGTCACCAAGGGCCAAACTACACACTACGTTAAGCCCATAATTAATGGACCTGCTTAACCCTGGGAGTAACCCAGAATGGTGCCTTTGATGTTAAGAAGCAGCTATTGTTTTCCCAGTGAAGATCTGCCCAAAGTAGCAGTTTGCCCCTGAAGAGGAATCAAAGCTGCACAGCACAGTACTGTGCAGTTTGTCGTTCTCAGCTATTAGGATATGTCACAAGGTAATGGAGGAAGATCAAAGGTGTCAACTGAATGTCCTCCCTGACCCCTGTCCTGCCCTCTCAAGTTCCCATTTATCTAAAGTAATGCAAAACCACAAAGGAAGGAACTGTTGCAGTGTTTCTCCCAACTTTCCTCTCACTGGGCATCTGTTCTTATGTGCTTGCAAGAAATGGGATCTCGTCCTTAACGCTTAGTTTTCCTTTGTGAAGTCTCCGCAGTAAGTGGAAAGGAAGCAGAAAAGGGAAGGAAAAAGCAATATGCCTTCAAGGCCTCATGCAGGGAGTCAGCCAATGTGTGGTGATTCACTTGTGGACACGGCTGTAGCTTTCTCTTTTGTCCAGATCAGACAGATGATGATGATGATGATGATGATGATGATCTGTAGTAGTAGTAGTAGTAGTAGTAGAAGAAGAAGAAGAAGAAGAAGAAGAAGAAGAAGAATTTATGCCCCACCTTTCCCATGCCAAAGCAAATGCCCAAGGCAGCTTATAGAGTTACATAATAAAAGTACAATATAAAAACAACCATAATTTAAAACATCAAGAATAGAAGTATCAAAACATTAATTTTAACGTTAAAACACAAAGGCTTCAATCCTATGCACACTTTGAAGACAAGCCCCATTGAAGACAGTGGGACTAATTTCTGAGTAGACAAGCATAGGATTGTGCTGAAACACAAAACATTTAAAACAGGGCAAGACCCAGCACATCTTGTTAGGCCGTTAAGGGGAGGAAGCAAAATTGTCTGAGGGACCAGCCAAGCTACAGCACCATTCGAGAGGCGCAGAGGGCAAGCATCCACCAACCTCCAAAATCCAGATGAAATAAGTATGTTTTGATCCCTCTCTGAAAAGCCCTGAGGGAGTGGGTAGTTCTTAATTCCTCTGGAAGGGAATTCCATGTTTGGGGCGCCACTACAGAGAAGGCTCGCCTGCGAGCCACCATCCCTTTAACCTGGGACAGAGGTGTCACTTGAAGGAGAGTCCCTTTAGATTACCTCAACGGCCATCTTATTTTTTGATCTGGTGGCTCCCAACATTTCAGCACAGTATCTCCAAAAGCCCAAAATAGGGATATTGATTTATTAGGGTACCCTGTTTTCTGGTGGAGGAACTCCTTGGCCTGCAGCAGTGCATGCTCTCTACTCATCAAGAACTCCTTCGGTGGGCCAGCATGTGGTGGCAAAGTGGGTTTTTTTAGTCGTCGTGGCCTTCCTATTTCATCCTTGATTGCTCAGAAGAGTGCTGGGACGTGGGACCAATTAGACCTAATTGTGTTGGTAGTTTCTGTTATGCAAACACGAATCCCATTAGGCAACGAGCCGAGTCCAGTAATTCATTTCACACGCAGACCAGGTGAACGGCTATCAGCTGGCAAGACACACCAAGAACTACCAGACTGAGGGAGAATCAAAACACGTTGCTTACCGATAAAACTGCCACATTTATTTTGACAGAGGCTCTACGTCTTTAATGTGTGCTTATCAGGCAAAAACCAACAAGTGACGTTTTCTTTGTATGGAGAGGCAATAAGGGGAAATACCCTAGTGGATTTATGCATTGTAGAGACACATACCTTGGTTTTGCCCCACTGTCACTGGTGGTCAAATAAGCTTTATAGGTTTTTGAAACCTTACAGAAACTTGTAACATCTGTATGTCAGAGATGGTAGTGAGATGGGTGCACACTAGTGGGAGGTTACACTTCTATCATACCACCTGCAACAGAGTAAAGGTAAAGGTTTCCCCATGACCAAATGGTCTAGTTGTAACCGACTCTAGGGGGTGATGCTCATCTCCGTTTCTAAACCGAAGAGCTGGTTCTAGGACAAGCTTCCGTGGTCATGTGACCGGAATGACTATACACCGAGCGCACGGAACACCGTTACCTTCCCACCGAAGTAGCACCTATTTATCTACTCATATTTTTACATGCTTTCAAACTGCTAGGTTGGCAGGAGCTGGGACAAGCAACGGGAGCTCACTTCATTGCATAGTCTCAAACTGCCAACCTTCTGGTCAGCAGCTCAGCAGTTTAACCTGCAGCGCCACCACATCCCTTGCAACAGAGTAGGGAAAAGCAATTAACCTTCTGTCTATTCTAACCAAAGGGATTCACATTACATGTGAGTCACAACATAGCTGTCTTCAGACGTTATGAAACCCAGGGAGCACTCCTAACCTGGAGTTAGGCCGGCAAAAGTTCCTTGTGTGCGTTTGGACCACTCTTGGAGTCAGGAAGAACGACACACGTCCATGCGCCAGCCTCCCTGACTCAAGGCCCAGTATTAACCAACTTTCCAGTACTGACATAGTGGTGCCAGTGGAGTATGTTCTGCATCCTGCAGAGGAGCAATAGTCATGGAGGCCTCCTTAAGGTAAGGGAATGTTTGTTCCCTTATCACAGAGCTGCATTGCCCTTACCCTGGTGCTGGAAAGTTGGTTAGGATTTGCCCTCAGTGAGTGTTGAAAACACACTTTTTGGTGCATTTGCCACACGCCTGGCCTGGCACAAGAGACTTGTGCCGGCCTAACTCCGGGATTGCGCCCCCCAGTGTCAGAAGCACACCACTAGTGGTACTGCTGTTTCCAGAATCCATAGACCTGGCCCTACAGGGAAAGCAAGGGATGGGGGTGGGCTATAACATGGTGGGAGTGCCTGTATTGTCTACTCCTTCCATGGTGCCAGATTATGCCTGAAAGGACTTTGCAGAGGTAAAACTGGGGAGCTTTTGACATCACAAATGAACTTGTGCTGCAAAATGAGCACAGCTAAAAAATTGCCACAACCTGTTGGCAAACAGTCTTGGCATGACTTTTCCTTTCTCCTGGCATAGCTATTGCTTTTCACATCCTTTTGTCCTCTTCTTAAAAGGAAATGTATGCAACACTCTTAAGAGGCATGTCAGGGAATAAAAATGCATCCCTTTCCTCATAGCCGATGCCAGAAGTTGGCACAGTTACAGTAGATAGTTGCTAGGGCCCATCAGCAAAGACCTTGGGCTGCCAGTTTGGCTCTCTCTTGGTACAGGGCCAGAGGAAGGGCATATATTATATTCTGCCCCTTGGTACAGTCAACCTGCCGAAGTCATGGACCAACAGAGAGTGAACTCCCATCTAGTGCCAGGGGCTTGAGGGCAGTGCCTCCATTCACCTACTCACTCCTGATTATGCCTCTGCTTCCTCCTATGACCAAAAAGCTAAAGCTTCCCCCATGCTAGGTTGCCAAGGAGGAGACTCCAAAAAGCTGGCGTCACTCAATGCAATAGGCAATGGCTTAATTTAAGATCACAAGTTTCTGGGTCACAACGAAGACTCCCGTGCTGGCAGATCCTGAATGTCTTGAAAATGTCCATTTGTCAGCAGTGCAAATGCTTTTCTGCTGCATGGCTGAAATTCTAGCTGAAATGCTGTTCCCCTTTCAATTCTGCCTGATGAAGTGTTCTATGAAACTGAAAAGCTTGCACATTCATATGCTATGCTAAGCTGGTCTAACAAAGCATATTTGTTAACCTACCTTGTATCACCTACAGGGACTACCTCCTACCCCTATGAACTCCTTAACCACATCAAGGTGCTGCCTTCTTATACAAGCTCAAATAAAAAGGTAAAGGTCCTTGACCGAATGGTCGTTTCTAAGTCGTAGAGCCGGCGTTTGTCCGAGGACAAGCTTCTGTGGTCATGTGGCCTGCATGACTATACGCCAAGGCACACAGAATGCCGTTACCTTCCCACTGAAGTGGTAGCTATTTATCTACTTGCGTTTTATGTGCTTTCAAACTGCTAGGTTGGCAGGAGCTGGGACAAGCAACGGGAACTCACTCGGTTGCGTGGTCTTGAACTGCCAACCTTCTAGTCAGCAAGTTCAGTAACAGCAGTTTAACCTGCAGTGCCACCACGTCGCAGCAAGCTCAAATACAATCATGCAGAAAGAAAAGATAGTGCTACAACATGTGTAAACTGGTTCCCAAGCCTCCTCTTGGGCTGTGTGAAGAGCTGGGGGACTGCAAGGGACTAAGTTGTCCTGCAAAAGACTTAGATGCTTACCTGGGGATATACCAGCCTTCCATTTCCTAGGTTAAAAAAGGAAGAGGGGGATTGAGCAAAAGAGGTGAGTGGGAGGAGACAGGAGAAGTAGTGGAGGTGCATGTAGACAGAGGAGAATGCCTATGTTAATTACTACTTGAGGCAACCTTCCCAGTTGGCCTCATGGATGAGCCAGCCCTAGTGCTATGGCTGGACAGTAGTGACCAGATATACTATCAGTGCACATCCAGCCATTCTGATGTACTGTATCTGGATACATACAGTTACTGTACTCACACACTGACATAACAAGATGAGGAGAAAGAACTTCCATAAAGTATAAATGCCTCTATTAAGACCAAACAAAAACGATATTGTCAGACTGTGTCGATTGGACTTTTTTGTAATAGACCAACATATTTTTGTTCCTGGAAGAAAGATTTCCAGCAGGACAAGAAGTCAGCAGTTGCCAGCATCAGCCCACAGTCACGCCACTCCCCAAATGCAACCTTTGGATTTATTATTGTTTGCCTAGCTTAGGAGTGGTGATGGTAACAGCCAGGAGGATAGACAAGGGCAAGAATTTCATTTTTTTCAGGAGATGCTGGGAGAGAAAGAGATGAAGAAATTTGTTGCACGCATTGCAGATCTGGTTTTCCCTAGAACCAGTCATTTCTGCTTTGCCATAAACTAGTCTCCTGAAATGTGATGACTCCTTCATTCATTAGTTTCCTTAAGGCCTCAACATTCCCCAATTGAACTTTAACCCTTGACCTTTTCATCCAATTTCACCAAGTGGTCAAGGTCTTCAGCTGCTCAAGTATTCTTTTGAGCTAGAATCTGGTAACAAACATCCTTTTGAGTTCCTGTCTAGAAATCTGATCTTCAGTACAAATGAAGTGCTGATTACATGAGAAAATACCAAATAGACCAAGATGAAAAGTGTCTTCCTTTCTTCACCACTTAGCCACTTCTTTAGCCAAATATTGATAGGCAATGTGCTATTAAAAATCTACATGCATTTAAAACATATAGCAATCATGATAAAACCATTAGCTTTTTCCCTTACTGAGAACCAATCCCTATTCAACCAATCACTTTTGACACAAATTGTCATCAAAGTAACCAACACTAGATACATGGATGATACATGGAAGTTGTACATTGGATGAAATTAAGGTAAGTGTAGACAGTTGGGTCTGATTTTTGAGGCATTGCTTATCGGAGAGGGATCCCCCAGTTTCAATGAGACTTTTAAAGCTGATTTAGTTAAGGCAGGGAAATAAATTTGATGGCAGGACTTACTTTCATTTCAAAATGCATTATTTTGGCTAAGCATGAAAAAGTCACTCTGATAAAACAAAAGTGTCCTGACAGCCATTTGCAAAAATGTAATTGCTTGATCTTTTATATACTCCTGCATGTGCGTGCAACACACACGAACACATGTATGTATATTTATATGCTCTCTCTCTCTCTCTCTCTCTCTCTCTCTCTCTCACACACACACACACACACACACACACACACACACACACACAGGGCGCAATCCTAAACTGAATTAGGCTGGCATAAACTAAGCCAGCAAAGTTTGGCCAGCACAAGGGCCACAGTAAAGTATGTTTGGACCACTCTCAAAGTCAGAGAGGCCAGCACACAGACATCAGCCATCCTCCCTGACTCCTAGAGTGGTCCAAACACGTTTCATGGTGGCCCTTGTGCTGGCCAAACTTTGCTGGCTTAGTTTATGCTGGCCTAACTCCAGTTTAGGATTGCGCTCACACACACACATGCATTTGTGCATCTTTTAGGCACAACTGAGAATTTTGGCAAAGATATTGGAACATTCTCAAGAAAACAACAGGCACTAAAAATGGCCTTTCAGAGCAATGAATTATAATTCAGTTGCCCTTTGAGCACTTTTTGAATTGTTATTGATATGTGCACTTTCCATTACATTCTTAATATTGTGTAATGTGGCTTACAGCCCCCTTACAGCAACGCTTCTGGGAGAACTAAGAACAGCCCCCTCCTTTCGGCACAATCTCAAAATATTTTTGTTCTACCTTGCATTTGTGTGATGTGTTGCAGTTTGTCGTTGTCTGACTGTCATTGTCTGTCCCTTATGTCTATAGCTTGGTTTTTGAAGATTGCCCTCCTCTAAATTGTTATTGCCCTTTTTCCCCCTTTTCTTTTTCTTTTGTAAAATTGTTTAATATATTGTTCATTTTTTATTCTATATTGTTAGCCACATTGAGCATTTGCTCCTGCAGAGGAAAGGCAGGATGCAAATCTTTAAAATAAATAAATAAATAAATCTATATATATAAAGAAGAGCCTGGGTGTGTGTATGTGTATGTATGTATGTCTCGCATAGGCTCCTCAACGCCTGGAGCGATCGGCAAGAAACTCGGCAAGCGTACACCTTGCGGCCTGGCGACAAACACTGCGGGGGTCGGGCCCCCTAGCGCCCCCGGGGGTGGGGGTACGTGGGGTTCCCGCGTGACAACGGTCAAAAACAGCCAAAATCGGTGTCGTGTCCGTAGTTTCCGGGGTCGCCGAGATGACCGGCGACGCTCCCGACGCAGTTGGAGTCTGGGTTCACACACCCCTCGACGTGGGGGCGAGAAGGGGTGCGAAACACAACGTCCGCCATGCCCTACTGGAACGCCTGGACCGACTGGCCCCAAACCCGGCATGCGGCAGCCTAGCGGCCTGGCCACAAGCACTGCGGGGGGCGGGGCCCCCTAGCGCCCCCGGGGGTGGGGGTACGTGGGGGTCCCCGCGTGAAGACGGTCAAAAACGGCCGAAATCGGCATCAAATCCACAGTTTCCAGTGTCGCCGAGATGAACGGCGACGCCCCCGACGCCGTCGGAGTCCAGGTTCAGCCCCCCCTCGAAGTGGGGGCGAGAAGGGGTGCGAGACAAGACATCTGCCATGCCCCGCTGTGACGCCTGGACCGATTGGCACCAAACTCAGCATGCGGCAGCCTAGCGGCCTGGCCACAAACACTGCAGGGGATGGGGCCCCCTAGCACCCCTGGGGGTGGGGGTACGCGGGGGTCCCCGCGTGAAGACGGCCGAAAACGGCCGAAATCGGCATCGAATCCGTAGTTTCCAGGATCGCCGGGACGAGCGGCGATGCTCCCGATGCTGTTGAAGTCCGGGTTCAGCCCCCCTCGGCGTGGGGGGCGAGAAGGGGTGCAAAACGAAATGTCCGCCATGCCGTGCTGGAACGCCTGGAGCGATGCGCACGAAACCTGGCACGCGCGTGCCTTGTGGCCTGGCGACAAACACTGCGGGGGTCAGCCCCCCCCCAGCGATCCCGGGGTGGGGGTACGCATGGGGCCCTGCATAAATCGGTTGAAAACAGCCGTAATCGACATTGAATCTGTAGTTTCTGGGGTCGCCGAGGTGAGTGGCGACGCTCCCAATGCCATGGGAGTCCAGGTTCAGCCCCCCTCAGCGTGGGGGGCGGGAGGGGTGCGAAACAAGATGTCCGCCATGCCCTGCTGCGACGCCTGGAGCGATTGGCGCCCGACTCGGCACGCGCGTGCCTTGAGGCCTGGCAACAAAATCTGCGGGGGTCAGGCCCCACTACCGCCCCCAGGGGTGGGGTGCGTGGGGGCCCCTGCGAGAGAACAGTCAAAAACGGACGAAATCAGCGTCAGACCCGTCATTTCCGGGGTCGCCAAGGCCTGAGGCAGGGGGCCGAGGTAGGGGGCCTGAAGTGAAGACGGCCGAAAACGGGCGAAATTGGCATCGAGTCCATAGTTTGCGGGGTCGCCGAGGCGACCGGTGACACGCTCGATGCAGTTGGAGTCTGGGTTCGGGGGCCCCTCGGCACGGGGGGCCAGAAGGGGTGCGAAACAAAACTTCCCCCATGCCATGCTGGAACGCCTGGAGCGATGTGCACCAAACCTGGCATGCACGTGCCTTGCAGCCTGGCGACAAACACTGCGGGGGTCAGGCCCCCCTGGCGCCCCTGGGGGTGGGGGTACAGGGGGGTCCCCGCGTGAAAACAGTCAAAAATGGCCGAAATCGGCATCAAATCTGTAGTTTCTGGGGTTGCCAGGGCGAGCGGCGACGCTCCCAACGCCGTGGGAGTTCAGATTTGGCGCCCCTCGATGTGGGGGGTGGGAAGGGGTGCGAAACAAGGCGTCCGCCATGCCCCGCTGTGACGCCTGGAGCGATTGGAGCCAAACTCAGCACGCACGTGCCTTGCGGCCTGGTGACAAACACTGCGGGGGTCAGGGGCCCCCAGTGCACCCAGGGTTGGGGTACACAGGGGGCCCCATGTGAAAACGGTCAATAACTGCCAAAATCAGCGTCGGAACCATAGTTTCCGGGGCCACTGAGGTGAGCGGCGATGCTCCTGACGCGGTTGAAGTCCGGGTTCGGCCCCCGTCAGCATGGGGGGGGTGAGAAGGGGTGCAAAACTAAAACTCTGGAAGATCATTTTGTTACCTGGGCAACGCCGGGTAACAAAAAGCTAGTAAATAAATAAATAAAGCCTGTTGCCACTCTCTTGCACCTGGCATTCTGAGGTAGCCTGTTTCCTGAGGTAGCCTGCACCACCCGGTGCAGGCTTAATAATCTGTCTTGTAATCTGTGATGGACTTTTCTGTCATACATTCCCCTTTTAAAGGCATCTAGGCCAGATGCCATCACCACATCCTGTGGCAAGGAGTTCCACAGACTAATTACATGTTGAGGAAATAAATATTTTCTTTTGTCTGTTCTAATTCCCCCCAACACTTGATTTCAGTGAATGCCCTCTGATTTGGGGGTTGTGAAAGAGGAAAAAGAACATCCCTCTATCCATCCCCTGCATCATCATGTCCACACTCAGGTGCCTTTTTTTTCTGGACTAAAGAGCCTCAATCACTGTAGCCTTTTCTCATAAGGAAGGTGCCCTATTGTTGGCTTTGTCACAAAATATGCAGCATAATAATAGAACATTCCACCCAAGCAAACATCAGTGAATACAAAGCAGACAATGTCTCTCCAAGGCAGCAGTGAAGCATGTCAGTGATTGAGGCTGGGGTTCCTTAACAAAACTTTCCAGATAACAAATGTAGACGCACCACGTCCAGGCACTTCTGTACCTTGATGGGAGCTTTTAGAGACTTTAGTAGTATTTGTGGAACACTGCGGTGGCTTTGAACCATGTTCCTGATGGTGTGGCTCTGTCAAGTTTCAAACTCAATTGACTTGCCTTCTCTTTCCACACCCTCTAGTACAGATTTCATTTCTCTACCATAAAGTTTGCCCATCCATCTCTTTGCCACTTTGAATGCTTTTTTTTTTCCATTTGTTGGTTCTGTTACAGAATTCCCCTGTTGTTATAGAGAGCATCAGACGTGTCTTATTTGACCAGAGCTAATGCCAGGAGAGCATGAAACCCAGGCATGATTAATTTTTCTTTTTCCCTGTCTTCAGTCTCCCCACTGGCACACTGGCACTGCTAGAGCACATTTTATGGCTGCTTTGCAGCAGACAGCACTGGCTAAATGAGTATTAGTCCTATAGGATTGGGTCGTCTGTTTCAGTAGTTCAGTAAATTACAGCACAATCCTGTGCATGTTTACCTTCAATAGCGTTTACTCCCTAATAAGCACGTTTAGGATTACAGCCTTAATTCCTTACAAGGCTTCCAATGGCCCCATCTCTCCTATCTAAATCCTATTGTCCATCTAGCCCCAGAACAGATAAAGTCAATCAGGAAATGGGAAGAGGGGAGTATTCATGGGCATTCTTGGCTCTCCATTTAAATTTTAAAATTTAAACCCATTAAGTGCCAATACACAATATATCTATACCGCAAGTCAATGTTCAAAGATCCTTCACTCGCATCCCATTCCATGACAGATGCCATGCCACGCCACATGGATCAGTATCATGGTTTTATTTTTCTGCTTGAAAAATTCAAAACGTACAATGGCAAGTTGAGGTTGGTCTTTGCAAGTGTGTGATATACCCATCCTGCTAATTCCCCCAAGGCCGCCTTGTTCTTTGTAAAAAGGTAAAGGTTTCCCCACGACCGAGTGGTCTAGTCGTGACCGACTGTAGGGGGCGGTGCTCAACTCCGTTTCAAAGCCTGTAGTGCTGGCGTTTTGTCCAAAGACAAGCTTCCATGGTCATGTGGCCGGCATGACTATACGCCATAGTGCACGGAACGCCGTCATCTTCCCACCAAAGTGGTCCCTATTTATCTACTTGCATTTAGGTGCTTTCGAACTGCTAGGTTGGCAGGAGCTGGGACAAGCAACAGGAGCTCACTCCGTTGCGCAGTCGTGAACTCCCAACCTTCCGGTCGGAAAGCCCAGCAGCAGCATTTTAACCCACTGCGCCACCACGTCCATCTTTGTAGCATTCTCTCAATATTCCCATCAGGCCTTGATAAATGTTCATCTCTTTCCATCACACTAGCTTGATTAAGACCTGGTTCACCCAGGAGGTCTAATACGTTCAGGGGTGGGGAGGACTTTGAGCTGGTTGTAATAGCCACCTGCTTCCTCATCTTCAAGGGATTCTTCTTGCGGCACCAGAGAGGCATTCCAAGGGGACAAAGGAATGTGCATATTCCCCATGTTTTGTATTTTGCTCTGCCTTCCCTCACCTTACACACAGCAACATTTCCTTACCAGCTCATACAAGCAACACAGAGATGGTCTCTCAACATTGCTCTTCCTTGTGTTGTCACTGCCTATAACCTCACCCCGCAAGGAAAGCATCTCTGCATGTTCCTATGCTTGTGGAGCAGTGCATCCCGGTGCTTGCCCTAGGAACATAACGATGGAGGGTTGATGTCCCCTTCTGCCTTCCCCTGTGGTCGCTAGCAGGGCCAAAGCTATACATAGACTATGGATAGATTAATTTGTGCTGTTTCCCTCTGTGTTCAATGTAGCTCTCTCTCTAGAGGATATTGCCACTTTGCCTTAAATATCCTCAGCAACCAGGCATCCGCACCTCTTCCGATACACATTTCCCCATCTGAACAGGCATTGCAGTTAGGTCATTTGCCCTGAATATCGTTAGAGTTCTTCCTACCGCTTTGCCCAGCTCAAAGGTCCTCTTTAAAACTGAGCCTGAATGAACTAGAACACTGACTTCATTAAGGCTTGTGGGTGCTTGAAGAAAAATGTTTAGTCTGACCTGATCCAAAAGAGGAAAATTGTTTTGTACCGATCGAGACTGTGTGCTCCAGCTGTTTACACTACAGAAAAGTCTAGTCCTTGAGAACAGGAAGTTTCTAGTTCCTTGTTTCCTTGCTGTGAAGTGAGTCAGGTTTTTTTTTACTCCATCTCCTCTAGAGGATGTTGTTGATTATTTTATTCCAGTTTATTATAACTTCCAGTGAATATACGTCCGTGGTAGAACTTCTGTAGTTTGTTGCCCAGTTGTCCTCATTTCCTTACATAGGCCTTTAAAACAGCGAGCCCAGTGTCTTTCTTTCGGGTAGTAGCTCTTCATCTTCTAGGTGTTCATTTGCTGACTCAGTTCTGATTTGGAGACAGGGTGACAAGGACAAACTGCAAGTCCAAAACATCAGAGGCACGAAGGTGTTAATTTACGATGAGAGAGAACACAACAGCAGTTGGCATTGCAAAGTGAACCATCTCACCCCAAAATATTTGTAGAAAAATGTACTATTGGGAAATGGCAATGGTTAGCTTTATGACCACACTTGGCTGCAGTCATGCAAGGCCAACTTCCATACACATTAGAAAGAAGTCACTGGAGGAAACAAGTGTGTTTGAACAATCACCGACTCACTAGACAAAGCAGGAATGAAGCTGATGCCCCACCATCACTTCTGAGTTTGGTGTACAAATTTGTAACATGGGCCCACCCCATGCAGACCTCTCCCATACATACAATTTCATGAGTGATGAAAGGTAAATGTCTATTTTATTTCTGAAACAACATAAACAGACCCTATCACTTTACAGCTTGCAGTTTTTGTTCATCTGGTTCGCCCATCAGTGCATTGTCTGAGCCTGATTGTTGAAAAACCTTGCCTGTTTGGGAAGACTGGAGGATTTATTTGTGTTCTTTAACTTCTTTTAATTCCCTTTTGTTTAAGCTCCTTATGTTTCTGGCTTCCTGATACAAATCAGTGATTTGTATTTATAGCCAGACATGGCAGTAAGGCACATATGCATATTAGTTTTACACAGCTGACAAATACCCTTTAGACATTGTACCCTGTATCTAAGATTTACCAACCAAACCTAAGCAGGATTGGGCTGTCACACGGAGCTTCTAATGACAGCGGAAGGCACTTCCTGTTTTGTAAATGGCTGCCGACGGAGCACGCAGTTGGCAGCCATTTTGCACACACTGCTGCAAGATGTAGCAGTGTTGCAATTCTGCTGCCTGATCCCACCAGACCAAGTAAGGTAGCGGTGGGATCAAGGATGGGCATGGAGGGGGGAAACTTGGGTGGGGAGGTGGAGGAATGGGGGTGGGGAGGTGGAGGAATGGGGGTGGGGAGGGGGAGGAATGGGGGCAGATTTGGTAGCTGTGTTATGCACCAGTTCCTATTCATTTGGAAGCTCTCTGCCCCTTTCTTCTTGGGCTTGCACCATCTAAAGAGCTGACCCATTGGGGAGACTTATGGAAGGGTAAGGGGGAATAATTACTCTTTCCCCTTCCAGTGTGCCCCCTGATTGAAACAGCGCACCCTTTTTGGCATGGCTGCACTGGTGGAAGGGACAGAAAGGATGGAATTGGGGTGTTAATGTTGGTTCTTCTTTGCACTGTGGAGACCAGAGGCATGACTCACATATATGTTCTCAGGCCTTTAATCCCACCAGCAGCACTGAGTCCTGCTGTCCCTGAGATCTCAAGTGTCCCATAGTTCCTCTCCCACCCTCTTGCTATGTGTAACAGATTAGCAGTCAGGAATGCTGGGCAGCAAGTTCTTTTGTTAAGCCAATAAACTGGGAGGCTCGTGAATGGCTCTGAACAGCTTCCTGATGGAACCTTCATGGGGGGGCCCTCAAGCACATTTACCTGAGAGGAGCAGCTAAAAGTAGGGTTTCCACACAAACAGGGACAGAGTGCCTATACCTTTAACCATTGTATACAAGCGGGAATTTAGGCAGGCGCAGCTCATCATGGAAGGGTTTCAAAGACCCTACCTGCCCAAACTCCCTCTTCTATACAAGGGTTAAAGGTGTAGGCATTCTGTCCCAGTTTGGTAACCCTAGCTAAAAGGTATAGGGCAATTCCACCCCTCCTCCTTAAGTGAGGGAGACAAAGGATGTTGTGAGCTGGAGATTTTGGGAGAAAGAGATGGGATTTGATCCTACAGAGAGACTGCAATAGAAACTAATGCAAGTTGCAGCTGCAGACATGCTTAGAAAAAAAAAAGGTGACCAATATTGCTTGCAGAGCACAATCTATCTCCATCCAGTGCTCAAGTCTGTAGGTTTGTAAATACAGTAAATATTACAAAGGCACCATGTTGTGTATTTGGAGTGTTTATAGCAGAGTTGGGGGCTTGTGGACC
>JAJKFI010000060.1:1690293-1722350 GCA_029204185.1 Lerista edwardsae
TGCCAGTTTCCACCAGTTCTGGAGTGTGTGGTGTGAAACTGCAACACACCACACTCTACAGTAGTGCTCCCTGTCTTCCAAAAGAAGTCTGACCCAGAGTTGTGCTGCAGCAATGCAGTGGCAAATTTTGCCGTCTAGGAGTTAGTCATGATCCCCCCGCCTTGCTGCAACCCACTAAAACTGCATAACCACCGTCACCAACTTAATTTTTTTTCATTAGAGTGCTTCTATCTCTGATTTCTCCTTTGAAACGTCTCATGCTCCATTTATAGATCAAGCATTTATAGATCATCCCAAACACTCTGCGTGGGTTGCAATCACTGTAATACAAAATGTATAAAAATGGAAAAAAATGGAATTAAATATCAGATAAATATAAATGGTATATCGGGTACAGTAAAGCTTATTCCTAGGTTGGTTAGCCTAGGATTGGAGTCTTGGGTCCAAAGCCTAACCTACTTTCCAACACTGACACAGCTGTGCCAATGGGGCATGTGCTGCATTCTGCGGTTGGGGAGCAGTCATGGAGGCCTCCTCAAGGCAAGGGAATGTTTATTCCCTTACCTAGGAACTGCATTGCCCTTACCTCGGTGCTGGAAAGTTGGTCAGGATTGAGCCCTCAATATAACATCAGGTACTCTCTTACTATCCCTCCGGCAGCCTTGTTAAAGACAATGGTTGTCTAGACCTTAGTATAGGTATTAGCATGCCCCAAGGCAAATTTCTCAGTAACTCCCCCATGCTTTTTTCCTGCAAAAATCCTATGGGGGAAAACGTTTCAAAGACTGCATCTGAGTGCCCCAGCTGATGACATCATTGCTTCTACTGTAAGAAATGTCTTGGAGCACAATTCCCCCTCTACTTGCACCTTGGCCTGATCCGGCATGTAAGCCACTTTATCTAGTAGGTTACGTAAGACCCAAGTTGTTTCATTCATTATCACATGGCAGCTGTCGGCCTGCATCTCCACTCATACATTGCCAGCACCCCCTGAGGCATGCGATGCCTGTTAGGTGCAACAGGAGAGATTTATTGGCGAAGAAACAAAGTGAATTGGGTAACAGTCGCATTATTCATACTTCAAAGAACTCTGGAGCTGGTCACAACTATTCTGACCTTACCAGCATCTAACTGGAGCTGAGTGATGATGCCTTGCCCAGGGCGGGCTATAGCAAAAGGGAACAGGGCAGCAGGAGAGAGACTGTCCCTTCTTGACTCCCTTCTTTTAAACTTCATACTTTTTTACCACTGAAATATAAATTTTATAAAGTTTAATTTTAAACTGTGTCCAGCAGTTTTTATGGGTCACATAGGCCATCTTCTGTGGAAGGGATGGGGACCCCAAAGGGGCACAGTGTCTAGCAGCTGGAGACAGCCCCACCCCCTCCTGCACTTTGCCCTTCACTTTTCTTATTGGTTAAACTGGGGGCGCAATCCTAAAATGAGTTAGGCCTGCATAAGCTAAGCCAGCAAAGTTTGGCCAGCACAAGGGCCACCATAAAGTATATTTGGAGCACTCGCGGAGTCAGAGAGGCCAGCACACAGATGTGAGCCATCCTCCCTGACTCCAAGAGTAGTCCAAACATGCTTTATGGTGGCCCTTGTGCCAGCCAAGCTTTGCACCCTTAACTTATGCCAGCCTAACTCCAGTTTAGGATTGCACTCTGGGATTTATAGGAAAACCAGTAACCACTGCCAATAGGCAGATTAGGAAGTCCAGTCAGAAGGAGATCACACTGCAAAGATTCCCTCCCTGGTTAACAGAATGCCCCACAATCCAGGGAGCGGGTGCGAGATTCCCAACTTCAGGAACTAAACGTAGCACAGCGCTCTCCAAACAGGAAACCATTGCCACAGTGAAAAGCTTTCCCTTCACGACTGGCATTTACTGTTCTGCCAGGGAAGCTCTGTAAAGACCCTCCGGCAGCCCCCAAGAGTCACTGAGGCCCCGGACCTCTGGGCATGACACGTGTTTAGGCAATGGAACCTGGAAGTGACTGGCCACGGTGGTTCTTGGGGGCTATAGGAGGGTTTTAAGGACCTTCTACTGCATACCAGGAGCACTGTTCACCTGGAGGAAGGTGCAGGCGTGTGCTGAATCTGGGCCAGGGGCCGGTTTGGAGCTCACTATCGTAGCAGAATGCAGCCTTCAGAGAGGGGTGGCAAACCTGCTCGCACTTGAATGAACTGAGTCCAGACAGGTAAAACAATAACATTACGAGACATTTATAAAGGTTGAGGGACCAAACAATGGGGAGGGATGCAAAGAGTCAAAACTTGGCATCGATTCAAAAAGGAGGCAGGAATGACAAAGTGGGGATGTTGGCATGGAGCGTTAAATGCAAATGGCAAAGAAAAGTTCACTGACACAGCTTGCCAAGTCGTGCAACGAGGGAGAACACGCAGACCAATATGATCTATAAGTTCTACTTTATTGTTGTACACAAGCCATATTTATCCTTCAGGTTTACAGCGCAGTATGTTGCTGATTAACACATCAGAAGGTTGCTTTGATTAACTCAGCGAGTTTCGGTCAAACAAGACTAACAAGATTAAAACAGGCTTGATAGACTTATACCTCAGGGTTACATCGCACATGTTGTTAATCAATAACTTGGTAAATTACAATAAACAAGCCCAATGGTTTCATTGACTGTTACTATCGTCTTTTCGCATTGGCGCTTCCTGCCGTTTACATAGCATACGTCATTCATCATTTAACTCGGAAAGTATCAATCAACACCTTGCAAATTGGCTTAACTAGCTTAACGAGCGGTAGACCGGCAAACAAGCTTAAACAGTCTCGCGGCTTTTGCAATCTTTCTTCCTTCTTAGCGCAGGATGCTCCGCTTCCGATCTCCTTGTTCCGTGCGTTTGTCGTGTTGCGCAAGGGTCAGCCGTGTCGCGCAAGGGTTAGTTGATTGCAGCAGTCTCTTACTTCGTTCTGGCCCATGTTTCCCCAATCCCATAGTCCTTAGCAAAAACCACTCTCTCCACAACACAGCTAATTGAATGCGATCCCTGTTCTAGTTTCTCATGCTCTTCCAGGGCCTTGAGGGGTTCACAGGCTCACCTTGTTGCGCTTCCACAAAGCAGCAGCTACTTCCAACAATGAACAGGAGCAACACACTTAAGCATCCTTGTGTGTGAGCTTAGAAAAGCGAGTGTGGATTACGTCCTAGGTCCATCCACTTGGATGGGTTGTGACTACCTCGGCATCCCTACTTGCCCTTTGACCTAGTCAGGTGGGTTTGGATGTCCAATCAGATGTTGTATGCCAGTCCCACAGATGGGCTGGCTAAGAGCTGTTGTCTGAGATCGACCAGGTGATGAAGATAAGCAATCCACCAAATGAATCCTCAGCAATGCCATGTACTCTTTTGCAATGATACTGAGGGCACAGTCCTAACCAACTTTCCAGCACTGACATAGCTGTGCCAATGGGGCATGTTCTGCATTCTGCAGTGTGGTAGTTGTCATGGAGGTCTCCTCAAGGTAAGAAAATGTTTTCTCCCTTACCTCAGAGCTGCATTGCCCTTACCTGGTGCAGGAAAGTTGGTTAGGATTGCATCCTCAGTGAAAAGATTCTCAGGGAAGCTGCCCTGAACAATTGCCTTTGGGGTGGGGAGGTGGGGTGAGAAGGATTCCAGCATAAGTGGGGGCAGGGATTTTTACCACAACATCCCATGACACAATTGGGAGAGAAGAAATGCACTAATACCAATAGAACAGTCTGAAAGAGATGGACAATAGGCCAAAATCTGTTTGGGGAGAAGAGGGATTTTTTTTAAAAAAAGAAAATAACAAGGAATTTAATGTTGGAACAGTGAGACTGAGATGGCCACCAAAGCCCTCCCAATTCCTAATTTGGACTTCTGCAACATCCTTGGTATGAGATCTCTCCCAAGGCAATTCTGCCTCTGGCTCCATGCCATCTGTTCTTGTACTGTCCAGCAGTTATTTTGTTTCTTATTTCTCTTGGGACCAGCCTCTCATTTCCTGTGATGACACACACGAGACAGAAAGTTCGTTAAGATCAGTATCTGCATAGGAATGACATTTTTGCCAAGTAGCAGACATGTCACAAGCTACAGTACTTAAAGACTCCGTGAGGCAACTGATAGCCCAATCCTGAACTGTCCGTGCGCCCATACGAGCAGTGGTAGCCAAGCGGCTACCGCTGCATCCTACTGGTACCAAATAGGCTGTTCTTCCCCTTCCCCCGGGTAAGGGTGCAGGGCAGGTAATGGACCTTCTTGCCAGCTATTTTGCTGGTACAGAGGTGAGGGCCTCCATGTTGGGCCACACGGCCCAACACAGAGGTCAGGATCCAGCGGCCAATATCACTGCTGGTCCCACCCCCACTCTGCCGCTCCCCCTGTCCAGGAATGTCCTCCTGCCCTGCCCAGAAAGCTGGCAATGCTATTGGCCAGTACACTTACCACTCGCTGGCTTGCATTGCTGCCTCTTGCATTGCAGGACTGACTCTGGCAGTAAGGCCTTCCTGCGGCCTTCCTGCTGGTGGTGAAGGCCCTTTATGGCATGTTGTTACGCCAAATCCCGTCCTGCAACAGAGAACTTAAAGTTAGGGAAGACAAGTGTGCTACCAAATTCCCTGCTGGGCCTCCCCAAGGACCTCAATGCCCACAGTAGACTAACTAGTTTCCCCACAGAGCAGCCTCAGAGATAGGCAAGAGGGAGGAGGTTCAGTCACCCACTGGGCCTCCTCTCTTCCAGCAGCTTTTGTTTGGGATCACTGGCTGGTCAGCCTCCTCCAGACTGCCCTCATCACTGGCTTAGCTCAAAATACCCCACCACCAAACAATAGGCAGTCAGCTTGTCCCAGCTACAACTGCCTCCTCCACTGGGCATGGCACTCCTCCAGGGGCGTGGCAGCCAAACAACTGTTTCCCACAGTCATTCCCCACAATGAGCTTGCCTTTAGCCAGTCCAACTGTCCATCCAACAGGCAGGCAGTCCATCCAGCACTCCATCCCAGGTACCATCCTCCAGTACCTACACAGCTTCTCCCTTCCAGCACCAGCCCAGGTGCCTTCCTAGGGCCTTCCCAGGTCCCATCCCAGATCCCTTCTCCACCTCCTGCCTCCAGCTTTATACTGAGACCAGCTAATCCATGTCTGTTGCTGGGCAGACTCTAACATCAGCCACGCCCATCTGCACATGTGCTGGAGAGCTTCAGCAGCCTACAGCTGTGCTCCCGAGGCTTGCAAAAGTTCTGGGATTAACCCCATGATCCCTGGTTTATCTAGACAAGGGGCCATTGCTAATACCATTCCTTCAATCCTGGGGGTAGCTCCTGCCTTTTCCGATACACACCTTCAGGACAGGGACATGGCCGCTACGCTTATACCACCTGTGGTAAGCCCAACAGGATCAGGCCCTGAGACAAGAATGTTTGACCACTAGATTATGGTGGGGAGACCAAGAGCTGAGCCCGATTAGAAACTTTAGCTATCAGTTGCAAGGATGAGCGAGTTCCTGTAGCTGAGTGAACCAGGATTCCTCAAACAATCCTGGAGAAATCCCAGCAGCTTTGAACTCATTTGAAAAGAAAAAGAAATATAGAACGTTGACGGCCTATCCCGTCTACAAATGCATGTCTGTGGGCTAAGCTACGCATTACACTGGCATGCCATAATTGGAGCTTCCATTTCCTTCTTGGAAATAAGAGCAGTTTGGAGTGAGAATGTGTTATGGGGGAGGAGGGGGTTCCAACTGATTGGGCCTGCCATTGCCTGCCGTGACAGCCATTCAACAAAATAAAAAATGGAACAGCAAACATAATACAAAATAGTAAAACAGCCACAAAATGAAAGCCACAAACGGAGTCCCGCAACCAAGAAGGCCATCTCCCCAGGGACCTTTTCCAGCAGGTTTACCTCAAATAACAGCTTCACCCAGAGGAAGGTTTTCAAAACTGACATTAGATCTGGAGCAGAGCTGAGGCATGGTGAGGAAGGGGTGGACTTCCTTATCCCACAGTCCCAATATAAATTATCCACACACACACACACACCCCTCCGCAGTTGCTTCTACAAGAAGAGAACTGCATTGGGGGAGCCAGCCATGGAGCTCCAACGTAATTTGTCCGTTTGATAACCCCTTAAGAGCAATGGCACCCTGCCAAAAAATTTCTGGGAATTGCAGCTTGACAAAATTGCTGAGAATTCTCCATCCCTCTTTTCACAGAATGGTTTCATGGGAAGAGAGGGATGGCCGTTAAAAAAAAAGGTTACACAGGTAATGCCAAGTCCTTAGACGTACCAAAGCCCCACGTGTGCCTCTTTCACACCCACACAGAATCAGTGGATGGGACTCAACCATTTAATAAAAGATTCCATGTTTCTCACTCTGCCTCTTGTTCAGATTTGTAAATTGTCATGCTTTTGTTTGCCTGTGGTAAGGAAGAGCCTGTCAATTTGCTAGAAATGGCTAGCACAGACGTGTTGAGATGGGCACACACATGGGTAAATTTCCTTCTGGACTCACAAATACCTTTTATTTACAAGGCTGTCCTGACAAGTTTTTTTTTTTTCAGCATGCAGATTACATGTGGGTCAGAGAGACTGGCTCCCTTACTTGTTGTGATGGGTCAGTGGTAGCCCAATCCCCCCACAGATGTTCTGGTTCTGTGCATCCCCATAGATGTTCATAAGAACACAAGAAGAGCCCCCCTGGATCAGGCCAAAGACCCATCTAGTCCAGCTTCCTGTATCTCACAGTAGCCCACCTGATGCGTCAGGGAGCACACAAGACAAGTTGCCTGAATCCTGTTGCCACTCCCTTGCATCTGGCATTCTGAGATAGATTACTTCTAAAACCAGGTTGCAAATACCCACTCCCCTTATTTACAGGAAGAACAAGCAAATACAACACCCTCCCCATGGAAAGGGAAAGGGGAAGAGAGAGACAATCTCCCCACTCCCTTACCTTGCCAGAAGCATGGCACATAACCTCCTTCCTGCACACCTGTTCTACTTTGAATGGAACCATGCATGTGTTCCCAGGTGAGGCACTGCTCCGCTCAAACCAGAAGAAGGAGGCTGCACACTAATACGGCTCTTGCATTAAGGCAAAGGAAAGGGGTGGGCAGGCTCCAGATCTCCTGTTCATTCGCTGCTTGGCAAGCAGAGCATATTGCAGAGAGTTCTTCCAAGTCAGAAGAGCCCCCAGTAGAGTGGCAGGATGGAGGAGATGGTGGGCAGGTGGGGGGGGGGGCTCAAGTATGGACTGCCCCATCCAAGGGTGCCACTCCTTATGATGATTTTCAGATTGCTCCATAGTAAGGCCGGCCCTGTGATGGGTTCCTGAGTGACTGTTTTTTAGAAGTCTATAAAGGACCATCATTTAGCGGAAACTGGAGAGAGCCAGAGGGTGGAGCTGGTGGATCTCGTTTGGGTTCCCGCTAACTTGCGTAATAACTCTGTAATTTCAGCAGTGCAAATCACCACAACCAAGATTTGTGTAGATATGAACTCATCCCCATTACTTGGTAAGAGCGACCAAAATGATTACAGGGCTGGGGCACCACCCTTATGAGGAAAGGATACAGTGATTGGGGCTCTTCGGTCTAGAAAAAAAGTTGCCTGAGGGGAACATGATTGAGAAATACAAAATTATGCATGGGATGGCTAGAGTAGATAGAGGGATGTTCTTTTCCCTCTCTCACAACACCAGAACCAGGGGGCATCCATTAAAATTGAATGTTAGGAGAGTTAGAACCAGTAATGGGATCTTGGAATGAAGTACCGGAACGCTGGGCGGGACTTACGCGTGATTGGCAGCCCGTCCGTTCCGTTCCGTCGCCTGCCTGCCAGCCGCCCAGGCTTCCCCTGGTTGGCGCACCCCACCACTGCTCGTCTGAGCACCTGGCATGCCCCCCATCCATCCCCCCTGGCGAGCAGGCACCCCTCCAAGGCCAGAGCAGGTGGCGGACTGAACGGACGGGCAGCCAATCACGTGTAAGTCCCATGTAAGTCCCGCCCAGCATTCCGGTACTTCATTCCCAGATCCCATTACTGGTTAGAACTGATAAAAGAAAATACCTTTTTACCCAGCGTGTAATAAATCTATGGAACTCCTTGCCGCAGGAGGTGGTGAGGGTATTTACCCTAGGTCCTTTAAAAGGGGATTGGACAGATTTATAGAGGAAAAATTCAATCGCAGGCAATCGCATGATGGGTAGTGCAACCTCCTTATTTTAGAGGTAGGCTACCTCAGAATTGCCAGATGCAGGGGACTGGCAACGAGATCAACCAATCAAACAGTATTTATATACCGCTTTTCAGCACAAAGTTCACAAAGCAGTTTACAGGCAAATAGTAATAATAAAGTTATTATAGATACAAGTATTTTTCTTGTGTGCTCCCAGAGGCCCACCTTTGCCTGTGGGGCACTGTGAGACACAGGAAGCTGGACTAGATGGGCCTTGGCCTGATCCAGTGAGGCTCTTCTTATGCTGTTAAGAGTCTGCAGGTATAAATGCTCCATTCTGGCAGGGCTGGTCAGGTTGCAATTCAGAGACTCACCCCTGTGCCTTTAAATTCTCCAACTGCGATGGGAGACAAGTAGCTGCAGTTTCATTTCTCTGGCTTTTCCGAATCCTGTTCTTGGCTTCTTTCTCCACATTCTGTAATAAGCAGGACTCCAGGTATGCTGCACAGCAAGTTTGGGAACAGGTGGGTGACAGGACCACAGGAGGAATGAAGTGGGGGGGAAGCAATGGTGGCCTCTTTTGCTTGCTGCAGTGTGGAATTTAAAGGCACCAGAGGGGTCTTGGGTCTGTCACCTGGAAATGCTGGTTCTGGTTCGTTGACATCCTCACAGGCCATACTTTGAGTTAGAACTCTTTCTCCCAGAATACCTGCTATCAGCTAAGCATGGGTTTTTAACAGTCTGGCTTTCTCCATGGATGGTGCATGAACTGCTTCCTCCACAAGCAGACCCCCAAAATGTTCAGGGAAGCTTACTGTGGTGGCAGCAGAGATAGTGAGGCTCTTGACAAGTGTGCCAGCAACTGCCACCTCATTACCCAGAATGCCCTCACCCCAATATAGCTTCCATGCAGTCTTGGTGTATTGTGGGTAAAAAACATGGCAGCCACAAGGAACAAATCCATGGCATAGGCCCAAACCTTCTCATGGGAGGGCACATGCTGGAGCCCTGTTTGCTGCTCACAGATTTTTACATGCTGACATTGGGCCAGCTTTCTTTTCCTTTCCTCATATCAGTGGCCATTTATTTTGAGGAAAGGTAGGAAAGTGGAAAGTGCAATGCTCTGCACTTTCATCTGGTTAGGGACCAAAGCATAGATGAAAGTCAAAAATGGAGGAATGTCAAAGCATAGCCTTATTTAGCTTGCAAACATTATTTTAGCTGGCAAAAAAATGTAAACAATCATATAACATATGCGAATGCGTGCAAAACCTAAATAAACAGAAATAAAAATAAAACAAACAGATGAACATCACAAACACCTGGATGAATGCTGGATGAAATCAGACAAAAGAGTGGATGAAACTTGAAATATGGTTATAGTTGAGAAATGGTTGACAAGTTAAGCAATGAAAGTCAAGGCATTGTGGTATGTGGCTCATAGGAATACCACTGTGGGAAGGGAAAACTGGTTATTTCCAACTACTTGGCTGTCAGCAACACACTACATCAGGAAAAGCCAACACCAGCAATTTTTTCATATCTGTGAACAATGCTTAGCTGGACATACTAGCCATTCTAATGTTATGTTAATCTTAATTGATTTAGGAAGGAAGGTGCATCTCTCTAAAGTTCCAACACTTCCTGAATGGCCATTTTGGATTTTGGGTTGTTTATAATTTATTTCAAAGCATGTGCGTGCGTGCACATGAATCTCTCACCACTTGCTCCGCCATAAGCCCATTCGATTGAATGGAATAGCAATCTCATTCGTCATCAAGTGGCGTTGGTAATTAGAGGCCATTTTACTGGCATGCCAGTCCCGGAGAAAACAGAAGTTTTTCAGCTTCATGTAGCTCTTTTCAAGTCAGACACAGGGAGGAAAAATGTGAGGATTGCAAAATTGTTAGTTGGTTTGGTCTTTTCCCAGTTGCTATCAACAGTTCAGATCAGACCAATTCAAGTCTATCCTGCGTCATCTCTTTGAAAGCTTTCAAAAGCTCTCTTTTTACAATAGGGGGAAAATGTAGGAGGTGGCCAAGACTTCTTCTCACAATGCATAATTGTTCAGTGGAACTTATTGCCGTAAGATGTGATGGCCAGAAGGGGAAGAATCATAGCTTAATAGCAGAAGAGATCCTTTGCATGCCAAAGGTCTCTGGGCGGCATCTATAGGAGCAGGACCAGAGAGAGAGAGAGAGAGAGAGAGAGAGAGAGAGAGAGAGAGAGAGAGCTCTGCATGCAAAAACAGTTGCTTGCTAGCAAGCAGGAGTAGGCAGTACTGGGCAAGATAGACTAAGGGCGCAATCCTAATCTGGAGTTAGGCCAGCAAAATTTGGCCGGCAAAAGGGCCACCACAATGTATGTTTGTAATGTATGCCTTTTTTTCTATTCTTTTCCAATGCATTTGTGTGTTTGTGCAAAATGGCCTGCAATTAGCATCCCAATTGTGCCCCTCCCCTTGTGTGCTATTTATACTGTACTTTTGAAAATCTTCAGGTGAAATTGAGGTTTTTAAAAAGCTATAAACAGTGTACAGAGATGCACCAGACAGGGCACTTAGCGCCATAACCAGCCAGCTGACTCTGATCCTTTCCTTGGATTCATAACCGTGATTACGCCATGCTAATTTTAGTGCCAGCAACCTTCCTTCTTAAAAACCTATCAGCATAGTTCCATTCAGATATAATTATTATTGGCCTTTTCGGATTTTTTTTTCCCCTCGGAAAGGAAAAAGTCATCACTTTCTGATGCTGCGTTTGAAGAGAATATTCCCCTCAGTGTTTTCAGTTTAGGAGGGCAAAAAATAAGAGGCAGACTGTCCATACTCTGTCTTGCACATTGGATTCCTCTGCATGGTTGGAGTTATCATGGACTCATCCAGTGCTATTGGATTTTAACTCCAAGGCACAGCGGGTGGAGAAATGTTAATGTTACAGTGGTAAAGGCATGGGTTGAAAGACGGACTGTCTCACAAGGCGGAGGAAGAAGCATGGCTAGAGGGCAAACACCCACCCCCTATTCATGAGCGTGTTCATCTGGGTTTAGAGCCACATAATGACAGCTTTCATTCACTGGAAGCAACTTCTCAGATCTGGTTTTTTCAAAGGTCACAGTCTTGCCCCCAGAAGATTTAAAAACTACCATTATACGTTCTATTGTAACCAAGGCCTGCCCAGCTTTTGAGAAACACTTGGCAAATATATTATTTGGGGAAACTCTTCCATCCTCTAGTGAGCCCTCTAAAACTCACTGCCCTTTCTTTGGGCAGCAGTGAGGATTAGGCCCTTGTGTTCATCCTGAGAGAGAGAGAGAGAGAGAGCAGGCAATGGTGGTGGTAACTGCTGTTCATTGACACAAGCCCTGCTTTCTCACCTGGCCAAGGCATGTTATGAGGCATGGCAACAATGGCAGCTCAGGGGGTCAAAGGGCTCTCCTGGGGCACTGGGCCTTGGCAGCTCTCAGAAATGCTGCCCTGATGCCGTACTCATTTCTTGACTGGGCGTAAAGGGGATTGTTAATGTTTAACTGTGGCCTGAGGAGAAGCAAAGGCAATAAACAGCAAGGAGAGTACAAAGGGTTGGTTGATCAGATAATATGGAGGCAGGGCAGGGCAATCCTTCCTATAAATAAATTCCTATGGTTTCATCATTTTCAAATATTTCCTATTTCTCTCTTTTGGGGGGAGAAAGGCAAGGTAGGAATGGACTAAATAAATATTCTAGCAGGACTATGAGTCGGTTGGGCTAGGAGCTGACTGACTCAGGGCACAATCCTAACCAATTTACCAGCACCAATGCAGCTCTGGGGTAGAGGAACAAACATTACCTTACCTTGAGGAGTCCACTGTGATTGCCCCCCCCCCACTGCAGGATGCAGCACATGCCCCATTGGCACAGCTATGACAGTGTTGGAAAGTTCATTAGGGTAACACCCTCCGTGTGTGGTGGCTCCTACTATTTGTGACAGCACAAGGCGAACAGGCTGCAATCAGGGACACAGCTGAGACTGGTGGAGCTGAGGCATGGCTTGATTGTGCCTTTTCAGTTTCTCACATATCGAGCGAGAAAAGTGCCTGCGGATGCTGCTGTGGTGAAGTCAAACACCATTCTGGACATTGACAGAGACCCCACGGTGGGGATATACTATATGGGTGTATGTAATGCAGGCACACATCTTTTCCTCCCTGGGGATCTTTGCAATATACAGCCCGCCCGCCCCCCCGCGCACACACACACAAACTTCCACCCCGCACCAGTCATAATGGTGGGCACTGTACCAGTACAAATACTCTAAATATGAAATGGCAGACGAGGAAAGGCCTGCAACGGAACGGTACATAAAGTGTATTTATGTGCATGGGCCCTGAATCGGTAGAACTGCTTCTGTTGTTGGAATCAAAGCAGTCACTAATAATTTTCAAAACCATAAGGTGGGCACAGAAGGAATGTCTGCTGTGATGACCCCATGCAGAACATTGTCCTCATCAGACTTTCCTGGCAGACAACTTGGGTAACATTCCAAAGTGCATTTGAATAAATAACTGACTGACTGTGTTGCTTTTGACAATGGCTTTTGATTCAACCACTCAGGCATCAAATACCTCAGACATTCTTTGGATCCACAGTCCACAGCAGTATTTTCTTTTTCTCCTTCCAGCTGATTTTTTTTCTCTTCCCCATTTCTTTTTAGAGCCAGATTTTGTCTCGATGTAGTGAAAAGAGCCTCTCAGGTGCGAGGCTGAGCTAGGTGGGATGAGCAGATGATTCCTCATCTAGTCTTTCAGAGCAGATGATTCCTTCCTGTGGTAAAGACAGATTTTAGATGTATATATATTTAGAAAACATTCTTACTGTGTCTTTCCGCACATGTGGGCTGCCCACTTTTGGCGGCCATGTGCCAGAGAGATGAATCTGTAATCTGATCCAGAAATGCTATTTTTATGTGTGTACATATGGTGGATACAAAGGTACATTTGGGAAATGTGGAAAATCTCATTTCTCTAGCAGTACAAAAAGTAGCTCTTCTTGATCCTAACTGGGGGATTATCAGTTCATTGCTCTTTGACCAACCTCTCAGAATGCCCCAGTGTCCTTTTCTGTTCTCATAGGGGAAGACTTTACCATTTTATTTTTTAACAAATTGTAACATAATCCTTTAAAATAAAAAATAAGTAATCAACACCCAGCCCCCAAGATTAGCAGCAAACTTTGGGCAGTTCAGAGAGGCTTTTCATCATAAATCCCCAACAGGAAGCCATGAAATGGGCAGGGGGAGGTCACCTATGAGGCCTGCTAAAATGGCCTCCTCAGGCAGTATACAAGGGGGCAGCACACATGGGTACTGCCCAGCGGCGTCATGCAGCCGGAATGCTGGGCGGGAGGAACAGGTGAGCGGCAGCCCGCCCGTTGCGTACCGCTCCGTTTCGCCATCTTCCCCGCCCCGGGGGCGGGGAAGATGGCAAAACAGAGCGGTACACAACGGGCGGGCTGCCGCTCACCCATTCCTCCCACCCAGCGTTCTGGCTGCATGACGCCGCTGGTACTGCCTCCTGCTCCCCCACCCTCCTTACCATGAACACAACTACCTCAGTGGCCTACAGGCCTAGAAGAGAATGCAGAGAAGACAAGGCTGCTGCCAGCCAACCCTTTTCCTCACCCTGAATTCCCTTTAGAATCTGCAGGGGTGGGGCACTTGATGTCTCAAGCATTTGGGGTGGCCTCTGAAAACAGTCTGGACCTGCAGGCAACCATATTTGCATGGAAGCTTAGCTGCCAGGAATCAATGCTGACAGAGGACCTGCTTGGGAATCAACTTGACAGGAGGATCTTGATTAACAGGAAGGGCACCATCTTAAAGTGTTGGGTGGACACTCCATTTTTAATTGTGCTTCCTGGTAATTATGGAAAGGCACTGCCCTAGCAGCATTAAAGGCCCAACTGAAAAGCTATCCTGAGACAAGATCCCTTGGCCCACTAATGTGTTACATTCAGGGTGCAATCCTAACCTGGAGTTAGGCCAACACAGTTAGGTCAGCAAAGTTTGGGAGGTATGAGGGACACTGAAAATTATGTTTGGACCACTCCCGGAATCAGAGGCGCCAGCACACAGACATGCGCCATCCTCCCTAATTCTGAGAGTGGTCCAAACATGCTTTAGGGTGGCCCTGGTGCTGGCCAGACTTTGCTGGCCTAACTGTGCTGGCCTAACTCCAGGTTAGGAATGTGCCCTAAGTGGCCAGGCACATGTTATGACTCAGAGGTTGAGTCAGGGGATTGGTGACTTGCGACTTGGGCTCAGTGACTGGCGCACATCCCCGGCCACCGCCTCCATTGGCTTCATGGATTGACTGGCCCTGCCAATGCTACAGTTAAAGTAATGTCAGCAATGCTGACATCATGAGGGCAGCTAAGACAAATGGCCCCCATGCATGGGGACTGCCCCCATTCCCCAATGTGCCAGGAAGTGTTTGGAACATGCATGTTAACAGCATACTCTGCAAGGATGCAAAAAAGGGGCCAGCAGATGACTCATTTTCTGAACTGGCTCTCTGTGGCACACGAATGACCCAAGACAAGGGTGAGTGGCTGAGGCACCCTGAAATTCCTTACTTGTGTGGATGAGATTATGCTACAATAACAATCTCCGAGCAGTCAGCTGTGACCCTTGCTTGTGTAAATAAGTCTTTTCTGCTACTACGGGAACTTATTGGCATGCTCCTCGTTTTGGTTCTCTTCTGGCTAGATTTATAACTGACATCATCTTTCTTTGCTTCTGTTCTTTGAATCAAGAGAGGCAGGTGTTATTTCTATAGCACTCCCGTCACAAAATTCCTGTGGCTCGCAGCAGGAACAAGACCAAGCCCTGTTTCTCCTTAAAAAACACACAGCGAGTGACTCAAATTAGCAGCTAACCAGTTCTTAGGATGAGGCAATGGAACTTGACCATCAAAAATACACACTTCCCTCCCACTCCACCGCAGACAAGGAAGGCACATGCTTGGGAGCAAATAAATCCTTCACGGAGCAATGGAAAGAGAGAAAGCAGAGGTGTATCAATGCCACCAACTCTGTAAGGCTGAATAGCCATTCTCTGGTATCGGGCAACTGTAGTTATGACAAGATGGGGCGGAGGCTCATGATCAGTTAGTCCCTTCTAAGTAGGGTTACCAGACACGGACTGGGATAGAGTGTCTATACTTTTAACTATTGTATAGAAGAGGGAATTTTGGCAGGTGCGCAGCTCAAAAGATGTTTCAAAAGATGCACCTGCCAAAATTCCCTTTTTATACAATGGTTAAAGGGACGTGGTGGCGCAGTGGGTTAAGCCACTGCTGCTGGGCTTTCCGACCGGAAGGTTGGGAGTTCAAGACTGCACAACGGAGTGAGCTCCCATTGCTTGTCCCAGCTCCTGCCAACCTAGCAGTTCGAAATCACCTAAAAATGGAGTAGATAAATAGGGATCACTTCGGTGGGAAGGGAATGGTGTTGCGTGCGCTACGGGGTAGAGCCATGCCGACCACATGACCACAGAAGCTTGTCCTCAGACAAAATGCCGGCTCTACAGGCTTAGAAACGGAGATGAGCACTACCCCCTACAGTCGGGCACGACTAGACCATTCGGTTGTGGGGAAACATTTACCTTTAAAGGTAGAGGCACTCAGTCCCATTTTGTATCTGGTAACCCTGCTTCTAAGCACCCTGACCAAAAACAGCCACATCATCTCACACACACACATTTGAGCACATTTGCAGTGTGTGTAATTGATCTTGCACTCTGTGTGTTGGGAGTGATCCGTGCCACCCTGTGTTTCCGCATTCTTATGCCTGGCAGGTTCTTTGTCAGTTACATGAGGCTCGTACAAAGGTGAAACATTTTCAGAGTTGTGGGAACAATCAGATGAGTGATGTAGGCCATGCACAGACACATATTGATTGTGTCTATAATGACACAATTGTGTAATTGTGTTGTAATTACACTTTGATGGAGCCTTTCCCCCCCCCCCATGAGTATGCTTTCCTGCCACCGGGATCCTAGAACTGGGAGTAGCCAAAGTGGGTGAAAGTCAAAACTATGTCCCTTGATAATGGATAGTGGCAAGTAGGTAGAAATGCACAAATTCTGCTGGAAGCACCTGTTAAGAAAAGGGAAACTGATCTGGGTGGAGGGAGGGTGGAACAATGCCCACAAAGAGGAACGGGGTGAGCTTTTTGTCGGGCTGTGGTTAAAGGACGTTGCAAGAGCATTAAGTATCAGAGATAGCCACATTGGTCCATTGGAGGGAAAACAATCTAAAAAGAGTTTTAAGTAGGCAATCTGTCCCAGTAGGACCAATTAAAATGTAATAAAGTAGCCAGGATTTTTAATTATCAGAATTTTGAGTTATCAAAATCCAGGTTGGATGTGAAGCACCCACTTTGTTTTCGAAGCTCTTTAATGAGGTTCCAGCTGTCCTGCCAGGAAACCATGGAGTGGAAGATCTGGTCATATACAATTGACACTTTGCACTATTTTAAGCAGCATCTCTTGTAAAAATGACCTGATGCAGGCACACCCCAAGTGTTAGAATGTTGCCAGTACCGGTTTTGTGAGAAGCAACCGTTTGGCTGTGCAGAAAACTTCACAGAGGATTGAGGAAGGGCTGCGTGCAGGTGGAATAAGCAGGAGCAGGAGGAATGCTGGGCAGGCAAGTTGCAGGAAGGTGATGGCTGAGAAGCAGGGCAAGGTGGAAATGGGGAGCTAAGAACTGGAGGGATACGGAGCGCAGAAGGCCTTGCAGCACCCCAGGAAGAACAAGCAATGGGCTGAGAAGCACAAACATGGCTGTGGGAGGGATAAGTGAAAAGCAGACTGGAGAGAGAGAGGCTTCAAGAAAAACCTTATACCCTTATATGCCCAGAGAAGGGAATTAAATTATTTGACAAAGGCAGAGAGGTGAGGAAGCAGAAATACTGGGCTGGAAAGCTGTTGCGACAGACTCCTGGAGGTTGGAAGCACAACCTTTCAACATTGTATAAATGAAAAATGAGGCAGTTCTTGTGTACTTGCTATTCTCTCGTGCGCACATCTGCCTGAACACTCTCAAATGTTTTTTGGAGGCTGTTATTCTTCCTCTAGTTTGCAGTGGCCTGCCTAACCTGCATTTCCTTACAATGCTGGCAGTGTTGGTAAAGCAATCTGAACATTTTACCTTAAGCGTAGTCGATTCTCACCACAAATTTGGTCATGCTTGCTACAGAAGAGCTACAATTCAAAAGGTGTGCAGTAACATTCATTATTCGACCAGGTGGTTATGGAGGATGGGAACAATGTGCCGGTATGTTGTACTTAGACCATCAAGAAAGGATCTGGCCAGCCACTTCCTTTATTATGGCTACTATTAAGAGGCTATTGAGAGCACAATCCTAACCTGGAGTGAGGCCAGCAGTTAGGCCAGCAAAGTTTGGCCGGCACAAGGGACACCGCAAAGAATGTTTGGACCACTCTCGGAGTCAGAGAGGCCAGCACACAGATGTGCACCATCCTCCCTGACTCCAAGAGTGGTCCAAACGCCCTTTACAGTGGCCCTTATGCCGGCCAAACTTTGCTGGCCTAACTCTACTGGCCTCACTCCAGGTTAGGATTGCGCCTTAATTCATCCACTATTTTTCAACAGAAGAGTGAAATGTTTCCATAGCAAAATAAAGAGAAGAATCTGAGAATACAATAAGAAAAGCCCTACTGGATATGACCAAATGTCCATCTAGTTTCTCACCATGGTCAACCAGCTGCCTCAAGCAGGAAAGCCCACAAGCAGGACACAGGCTATAGTCTTCCCCTTGCTACTGATATTCAGTAGTAAACTGTCTCTTAACCCAGAGATTCCACGTAGCCATCATGACTAGCCTCCTCCTACATGAACTGGTCTACTCCCCCTCTAAGATAGTGGCCATCACACACTGTGTGAGGTAGTGCTTGCTGTTGGTCTGCTGTGACTCTCCTGCCATTGAGGTTCAATGGAGATGACCATGACTCCACTGTATTACATGAGGGAAATAGTTATAGCTCCAATTGAAGGCGACTGAGAATATAAGAGATGCAACCTTCCAAATGGCATTTAAACAGCTTTCCTCAGCCTTGCGGTCCCTCAGAGACCACATCACTACCAACTGGAGTAAACTCTTCAGGGACAACTATGTGTGATAGAACAAGAAGACTTACATACTGGGCCTAGGTCAGAGAATGGCAGCAGTCAAAATGATGACTTAGGGCACTGTTTCTCAAACTGTGGGTTGGGACCCACTAGGTGGGTCGCAAGCCAATTTCAGTTGGGTCATGTAGCATCATTGAAAATATGGGAAGATGGGACACTGGAAAAGGGGAGGGCTCCATGGTTATTTTCCTTGTATCAAGGTTGTAAATAGGCTTTTTTCCCTTTCTGATCCTCTTTGCTATTGGGAAATGGCTGAGGAATAACTCAATTTGTGGCTGAATTATTGCTTTCTCAGAAAGCAGCAGGTTCTGGCATCACAGTGATAGCATTTTGGGTGGCTCCTGGGCAGTTTGTCATTCTAAAAAGTGGGTCCCTGTGCTAAAGCATTTGAGAACCATTGACTTAGGAGAAGCCTTATAAGATGAGGACAGGCATGACTGCCAAAGTAACCTTTTAGGTTCCATACTCAGAGCAGCTACAAGGGGCTTGGCTCCCCCTCCCTGCCTGTAAAAAAAGACAAAACTCTGCTACAGTTTCTGTTCATTGAAGAAGCAAGTTGAGGCATCAGCCAAAAGATAAAGGGGGTCCTCGATTGTTTTCAGCTGTTATTGTAAGCCTCCCCAAGGTTCATTTTCATTTTAAAAACAGAGTATAAATATATGCACACAGTACATTGTGAGCAACTTTGAACGATCTCCCTTATAGGAGAGAGATGGCAAGTTGCAAATAAATAAAGAGCAGGTTTCAAAGCTGCTCTTTGATGATGCCTGACCCACACGTTGATACTAATAACCAACCCAAATGTCAATAGATACTGGTCAAGATTGGAGTTGCAAACAGAGAGGAACAGCTATGTATAATGCAGAGAGAGCGTCCAATAATCCCATCGGCTTGACAATGAGCAAACATCAACCAGATAAGAGCATCGCCAGGGAATCACCTTGAACAGGCCACAAAACAGCTATTGTCAAATTTGATAGATACAAAGGACAAACAGCTTGTTACTGAGTAACCCACCACAGCGGAAATGGCAAGCAACTGGAAATATGAATTTGCACCTGCACACAACATGAAGAATACTTCTCTGTTGGAACAAACTGTCTTGTCAGCTCAGGTCAAAAGCAGGGAGACAAAAGTCTGAGAAATCCTTAGAATAATGGCTTGTCTGGCTGTTGTAACCTTGGCAAACCCCCTATAGCAGTGGTTCCCAAACTGTGGGTTGGGACCTACAAGTGGGTCGCGAGCCAATTTCAGGTGGGTCGTGAAGCACCTTGAGCGGCCATATTGAAAATATGGGAAGATGGGATACTGAAAAGGGGGAGGGCTGTGTGGTTGTTTTGCTTGTGCCAAGGTTGTCAATAGGATTTTTTTCTTTCTGATTCACTTTGCTATTGGAAAATGGCTGAGAAATAACCCAACTTATTGGTGCATTCTCAGGAAAGCAGCAGGCTTAGGTGTCTCAGTGACAGCATTTCCAGCCATGACATCACTTCTGGTGGGTCCTGGACAGATTGCCAATCTAAAAAGTGGGTCCCAGTGCTAAAAGGTTTGAGAACCACTTCCTTATAGAAACAAGGCCCCAACAATATACTGTAGAACCCTGTTCACCTATTCTGAGATGACTGTTCACATAACTGGGCAAAGGTGTCTTTGATTAGCTCCTTTTATTCATCTGCTGCTAAGGATAATTGTAAAAAGATACTGATGCTTTGGAAACAATATGAAAAGTGTAGTCTTATGATAAACAAGGAATGTTTGCTTTGTGGTTGTTTTGCTTTTGTCAAGGTTGTTTGCTTCCGTCACTGCACTATATGAACCCACCCTGTCCCTGGAATCGAGAAGAGAAAGCTGTTCTGAGTCCTCCAGAACATCATCATATACATGTAAGGGCCATTTGAGCAAAATATCTCGCCCACGTCTCCTTGTTGATAATGTCAATATATCAATCCCCTGACCTCGACTTGACTCTACTTGTGTCTCTGCAGTGAGACGTTACTAGGCATTTTACCTGCCCCGACAATTCACCCTGACTTTGTTAAGAACACACATTTGTGCCTTTGGGCGTTGCCAAAATATTTGTGGAAGTGTTTGTACTCCAGGAGAGGTTCCTGGAATGAGTAACCCAGGCAAACATGATAAAGGTTCTTAAGTGCTTTGTTGACAAAGAGGAAAAGAAATGAATAAATGCTTTAGTGGACCCATGGCTGCCATGTGTGTGCAAGCCTCTTAGCCTAGAGCAGTGGTTCCCAAACTGCGGGTCGGACCCACCAGTGGGTCGTGAGCTAATTTCAGGAGGGTCACGAAGCACCTAGAGCGGCCATTTTGAAAATATGGGAAGATGGGATGCTGGAATGAGGGACCTGTGTGGTTTATTTGTTTATGTTAAGGATGTAACAGGCTTTTTTTCCCTTTCTGATACAATTTTCTATTGGAAAATGCCTGAGAAATAATTCAATTTACTACTGCATTCTCAGGAAAGCAGCAGGCTTTGGTGTCACAATGACGCCACTTCCAGCCATGACATCATTTCTGGTGGGTCCCCGACAGATTGTCATTTTCAAAAGTGGGTCCTGGTGCTAAAAGGTTTGAGAACCACTGGCCTAGAGGACTCCACTGTGGCATTTGCAAAGAGCCAGTGCCAGATTGGGTAGATTTGCACATAATCCAGCTAACACTGCGGACTTTCAAGCCCCACTTTCTTCAGTGAGAGTTACAGACATGTGACTTCTTTCCACTGAAGTCATCAGGAATTAGGTTGAAATCCTATCCACCAGAGTAAACTCCATTGAACACAATGGGACTTACTTCTGAGTAGACATGCCTAAAGGTAAAGGTAAAGGTTTCCCCACGACCGAATGGTCTAGTCGTGAGCAACTGTAGGGGGCGGTGCTCATCTCCGTTTCAAAGCCTGTAGAGCCGGCGTTTTTGTCCGATCATGTGGCCAGCATGACTCTACGCCGTAGCGCACAGAACGCCATTACCTTCCCATCGAAGTGGTCCCTGTTTATCTACTTGCATTTTTTAGGTGCTTTCGAACTGCTAGGTTGGCAGGAGCTGGGACAAGCAATGGGAGCTCACTCCGTCATGCAGTCTTGAACTCCCAACCTTCCGGTTGGAAAGCCCAGCAACTGCGGATTAACTCGCTGTGCCACCACGTCCCCTAGACATCCCTAGGATTGCACTATTAGGTTCTAAACTGTTCTACCCTATCAAAGGTGCTGTTTAAATAGTCTTATCTCTCAGGCTCTTCTAGGCAATGGTAACAAATGCAAGCCTTACATTAAAGACATTAGGAGGGACAATAACCTCTGCAGTGGATCGGGTCGTACAATCCAGAACAAAGAATACCACAAACTGAGAGCAGGTGTCCGTAGAACAAATGCTTTGGAAATACTAAGGAGGACCTTTGATATTGAACACAACAGGGCTGACTTCTGCATAATCATGCAGAGGCTAGCACTCTACTGTATGTTCAATGCACGTGTGGGATTTTAAAAACATTCCCCTGTTCAGGTTATATACATTTGCTTTAAGCTACTGCAACCCACGCCAAGAGTCTGGGTGAAAACTAGATCTCTGGATATGCTAGATCTTTTCATAAAGCACAATCAGAAAGTTAAAGGTCAATGTTTGGTTGCTGCATAGTCTCAGTCGGGAGTGGCTATTAGATGTGTGGCTGCCGTGAGGAGTTCCTGTTCTTCAAGATTGACCATCATAGCACTGGTTATCTGATTTATGAAACTGTGGCGTGGGAGAGAGGGACTTCTGTTCAAGAATCCTGGAGCCCAGTTGTGCATCCAGAGATAGGCAGGCAATTTTCTGTGTTATTTGTGGCCCTTGTCAGCATCTCCTCAGGTTGGAGATGCTTCTTCTTTACCAGGAAAAAGAAAAAAGACAAAATCCTTCCACTCTTTTGCAGAGGTCTTGAACAATGGGGTGGATGGAAGTCAGATTAATTATCTGATTTGCAGAGCAAAATGAACTTTTGAACCTCTGTTTCTGAAGTTGTTTCATTATGAAAAAGCAAATGCATTGTTTCTGTTTATTTATATGTTGATGTCAGCCCCACGACTGCTAAATGCGGATATCAAAATGAAACAACCCACGGCTTTTCATTGTGTTTAAATTGGACTCCCATCTTTGCTGCGACTTTGTTGGTTTTGAGTGCCATTGGCCAGGGATGTGCTCCAGTCACTGAACCCGAGTCACAAGTTGAGTCACACATCAACAACCCCATAAATTGACGCACAAGCCATAGCGCACGTGAAAAATTTTGAGTCATTTTGACTCAAGTCCAAATTGTAATGACCCAAGTGCTCATCCCTGCCATTGGCTCACTTGCACATTGTCATGTTCAGTCTCTGGTGACTACAAATATTTGTATTTACAAATTTGTCCCAGTGGGTGTCCTGCAAGTAGTGCACGCGTTTTTAGATAATAATGCTTAAAATATGCTGTCATCGGACATCTCGCTACTGAAAAAATGAAGCTATTAATCATTTTGAAATTTGGTCCAGCTTACAAAAGTTGTGACATGCTCCTTCTGACAGCCACATTGTTATGACTGGCAGGCATGTGCCAATGTTAGGTACAATACACATCAGTAACCAGTACATAACAGCTTGAGAACATAGATACTGTACCCAAGAAGTAGAAGTGTATATTTTCTCTCTGTGTGCGTCGTAGTTGGGGGAAGACAAGTGTCAGACCCGCTTCTTCCACTGGCAGAGCATCCTTCAGGACAATGGGGCCACAGAGTTGAAGAAAGAACTACAGCTCCTGTTGTTGTTGTTGTTGTTGTTCAGTCGCTAAGTCGTGTCCAACTCTTCGCGACCCCGTGGACCACAGCATGCCAGGCCTCCCTGTCCTCCACTAGCTTCCGGAGTTCGCTCAATTTCGTGTTCATCGCTTCGGTGACACTATCTAACCATCTCATCCTCTGCTGCCCCTTTCTCCTTTTGCCTTCAATCTTTCCCAGCATGAGCGTCTTTTCTAAAGAGTCCTCTCTTCTCATGAGCTTCAGCTTCAGGATTTGTCCTTCCAGGGAGCAATCAGGCTTGACTTCCTGGAGGATTGACCGATTGGATCTCCTTGCAGTCCAGGGGACTCTCAAGAGTCTTCTCCAACAGCATAATTCGAAAGCATCTATTCTTCGGCGCTCTGCCTTTCTTATGGTCCAGCTTTCACAGCCATACATTGCTACTGGGAAAAACATAGCTTTGACTAGGCGAACCTTTGTTGGCAGGGTGATGTCTCGGCTTTTTATTAAGTTATCTAGGTTCGCCATAGTTTTCCTCCCAAGAAGTAAACGTCTTTTAATTTCATGGCTGCAGTCACCATCTACAGAGTTGGAGCCCAGGAAAATAACGTCTGTCACTGCTTCCATTTCTTCCCCTTCTATTTGCCAGGAAGTGATGGGAGTCGTTGCCATGATCTTAGTTTTTTTTAATGTTGAACTTCAAGCCAATTTTGGCACTTTCCTCTTTCACCTTCATCAGAAGGTTCTTTAGGTCTTCCTCACTTTCTGCCATTAACTACAGTTCCTAAATGGGCCTAAATACAGCTCCTACACTTTGTGCCTTAGCAGGTCATCATTCATACCTGCCAGAATGTAGATCTTCAAAGAAAGTTCCCACAAATAATTTTGAATACTGATGTGATTATTGACTAGGTACATTTAGTAGACGGTGGAATCACAACCTTTGTGCCTCACCTTATGCTGATCACCCCTGTTATGCTAAGAATATCAAGAGTGTTACTTTCTGCCCAACTTTCTGCTTGGAAGGTCAGCTGTTCACATGCAGGTAAGGTCAGGCTAGATGGGCCTGAAATGACCATACATGAGCAGAGGGGGCACTGTGGTCATCATGACCTTGTTTCTATTGTCCTACAGGAACAAAAATTGAAATTACATAGGGCTGAGTGTTGGGCTTGGCTAGTGAAAGGTCAGGATCAAATCACTTTATGCTCAGGCACACAGCTTAGGTTGTATAGAGGCTGACATTAAATTGAACATGTAATTAAGGGCACAATCCTAACCATTTTTCAGCACAGACATAGCTGTGCCAATGGGGCATGTGCTGCATTCTACTGTTGGAGAAAAGTCACGGAGGCCTCCTCAAGGTAAGGGAATGTTTGTTCCCTTACCTTAGAGCTGCATTGCCCTTACCCTGGTGCTGGAAAGTTGGTTAGGATCCAAGTTGGTTAGGAACTGTTGGTTAAATCCAACAGTTACCAAAAAGGAAAAAAAAAGATGCAGCCCCCAATCCCTAAAATCGGGATTGGGATTATGGTACAAGAGTAGGAGTTTTTAAACACTTCCCCTCTGTACAGTTTTTGCACCTGAAATTCACCAAGCTGCTGTGTGCATCCAAAGAAGTGACTATATTTGCAAAATAGCCTATAAGTGGGGATTTCCAGTGTGTGTGTGTGTGTGTGAGAGAGAGAGAGAGAGGGGGGGGGGACATTACAGGGGAAAGAGTTAACCCCCATCCCTGGGTATCACACACACCTGGATCAGGGCACTCTGACAGATGCTATTTTGTAATCAAAGAGATGTTGCCAGACTTTAGCAGGTCTCTGAATGATACGGTGTATAGCTTGGCCCTAGAAGACCACTCTGAGAGGTCCAAGGTCTAGAAGACCAAGGAATGGCAGGGTACACATGCAAAAGATGCATCCATGGAAGCCAGAGGGCTCCCACTCCGTAATAACCTCACTTGCTTATTCCAGTCCATACCTTGGTGGCTGAGGTTTGCTCTCTTTCAAGCTCTTGCTTGATTTGGGACACAGCTTGTGCTGCTGCTCCAGGGATGATCTCACTGTGGTCAGAGACGTGCTGTCACAAGCAGCCTCGGCAGCTAGCTTGTCTCTCCAGGAGCAAAGAGTGGGTCCCAGCCTCTTTCATCCATCTGCATACCTCCCTTCCCACGGCATGGCGTTCACTTGGGGCATCTCATTCGTTTTGCCTCGTGCTCTCAAAAGGGAGCTAGCAGCAATCACTTTGCTTGATTTATACCTCCATGCACACGCACCCCCAGGTGTTTTGGGAGCGTGTCTGCCTTACGGCTGGGATGCCTCCCTCCAGCAGCATCTGCTTTAGATTACACACATTTAACATCTCCACCTCTGATCCTGAGATCAATGTGCACTTTCCTCTCCAGGCCTCTCTCCCCCCTCCCCCCCCAATCATTCCTAGATTACCGACTGGGCTACTTTGACAGTGTGTAGGAAACTATTTGGAGAAGCAAAGCAGGCTCTGGTTTTTGCTCCAGCATTGCCCTGCATGCTCCCTGTTCTGTTGGCACATTCTCAAAAGCCTCCAAAAGCCGTCACCGAGCCCGCAGCCCGGCCCTGCCTTTGTTTTTGTGCGCTCCTGAGTGGGACCAGAGCCTTTCAGTGAGATTGACTTTCCTCCGGTTGCATTACAGGCCCCGTGGGCTCCTACCTCCTCAGCTTATTGCTGGGCTCTACCACCCCTGCATGCCTGTTACAAATCAGATCTATTTGGAATCTCATTTGGAAACCTGACCTGCTCCTCTTCTGCTCTCGAGTTGTACTTCTCTAATGAAAGACATTCCAATATACATCTCTGATAGTATCCTGTTTGCTGCAGACTTGCACCCACGCCCTCCCTTCAGGCCCATTCTTCCCTGTTCTACCCCCCTCTGCAACACTGAAAGAAAGAGATATTTCTCCTTGTTCTTCCTGGTACCACATAAATACATCAGTGCCTCTCCCCTGTTGCGATTACAACCATGTTAATGCCTGTATTTACTTAGGCAATTATGTTGAAGAAATGAGTGCAGCCTGATCTACATTTACTCTTTGTTCGAGCCATTCCTATGCCTTCTTCTGAAATCGCTGGCTGCCTTGCTTCATGGATAGCTGGTCTAGGATGAACAATGAAGACACATTAATGAGACATTAAAGGTAAAGGTAAAGATTTCCCCAAGACCGAATGGTCCAGTCATGACCGACTGTAGGGGGCGGTGCTCATCTCCATTTCAAAGCCTGTAGAGCCGGCGTTTTGTCCGAGGACAAGCTTCCGTGGTCATGTGGCTGGCATGACTCTACGCTGTAGCACACAGAACGCCGTTCCCTTCCCACCAAAGTGGTCCCTATTTATCTACTTGCATTTAGGTGCTTTTGAACTGCTAGGTTGGCAGGAGCTGGGACAAGCCACGGGAACCAGAGGCGTTTCTACAGGGAGGGCAAAGCTCTAAGTTTTGCAGGAAGCCTTACCCTGTCATGTAAATCCCTCCTCTCCCTTGCTGCTGTAGCCAGTAAGCAAGGGCAAGATGTTGCTGTTGTTCGCTGTGAGGATTGGCTAAAACGGTGCAGGAGAGGAGTGATTTCCACTGCAAGGTAAGGCTTCTTGCAAAACTTAGAGCTTCGCCATCCCTGTAGAAATGCCACTGACGGGAGCTCACTCCGTCATGCAGTCTTGAACTCCCAACCTTCCGGTCGGAAAGCCCAGCAGCAGCAGTTTAACCCGCTGCGCCACCACATCCCTATAGGGGTGGGATGTACTTTGTATGAAAAGTGTTCCCGTTCTGTGTCAAGGAAATACCAATCCTGTACTCAGAAGAAATTCTGCAAGTCATAGACGTCTTTTATTAGCATGTTACTTGGATCAAAAGTGGGGGTGTTTAAAGATGGCAGAGTATGGTTGGTAAGGACAGCAGCAGAGGCAGCATGGGCCGGGGCAAGGCAGAATGTGGGTTGCTTGCATGTTGCACCTAATGAGGAATGTAGAATTAAGGAAGGAGTTCTGCTTAATGAAGACAGTATTCCAACATTGGGAGGGGGAAGACTTCTTATTGATATCTTGCATGGCTTCTGCCAGCTTCTGACTGACTTCCTTTGCACTGCTGTGCTGTTTATATTTGACAATATACGGATCAATCCCAGACATTTTCATGCATGCATCGGCCTGTCACACTTGCACTGCATTATAGGTTTTGCAGGGTGCTCTTGCTGCTTATATTGTAGCTGAAAATTGGCCTAGAATAGTTTCTATCGTGGGGATTGCATTTAAAAAGGCAAACAACCAAACGAGAGAGTATGAGGATCATGTTTATTACACCTGTGCAGGCGGACCAATTCACAAGCAAAAGGCAAAAAAATATAGATTACAAGCATTTTTATACCCCCCTCCTCTTCAAGTTCCTGCTTGGTGGAAAATTACAACAGGGGCTGGGACACAAGATGCTCTGAGCTAATTGGGCCATGAGAATATGTTGTGACCATTCTGATAAGGCTCTGCTAGCCTGAACCAGTTCTCTATCTATTGTGAGAATTAGCAACAGTAAAAGTTAAACGGGGTCAATTCAGTAAGAACAAAGAGCAAAGAATGAGAAACAAGTTACATACGTCAGCAACTTTAAGCAAGAGACTTTAGACAGAAGTCTTAAGATGGCTGCACTTTGGTTCGACGGCAACAATGTAATTAGCATTCTCATGAATGCTTCTGTTGTACCTGTAAGCAACTACTAACTGTGTGCATGGCTAGTCCAAGCTTATATGTCATTTAACGCCCCCCCCATTCTACTGCTCTGTCTCTGTTAGCATACTTGCACACACCCATCAGTGTGCAATTTACCCACTTCATCCATCTTCCCAACTCCATTGTCATTTTTTTGCGTCGTGGCCCAGCCAGGATAGTCTTGGAAATGGAACCTCTCCACTCCCAGCATTCTCTCTGCTGGCCACTTTATAAGAATCAGTGGTGGAGCAGGAAAAGGTAAGTTCTGTCCCCGTTCGCCAAGAGTGCAAGAGGAGAATGGGAAGCAAAGTAGCAGGCCAGGGGAGGCACTGGGTGGGCACAGAGTGTAGGACATCCCCTACCAGCCTGCTACTTGAGACAAGGGTTTCGACTAGCTTCATGGCTGGGATGCCCCTAACTGTGAGCAATGGCTGCTCAAATCCATTGATGTAGTGGATTTCATCAAATCCACTACAAATCCCATGATGTAGTGACTGATGAGAGTGAAGAAGATATGGGGGCATAGCCAGTGGTGGGATTCAGGGGGTTCACCCAGGTTCTATAGAACCAGTTGTTACATGGCCGGGCCCCGCCCACTCGCTTTGGGTTTTTTTTTTGCTCCGGCTATGACGTCATAGAACTGGTTGTTAATTTATTTGAATCCCACCACTGGGCATAGCTCACTAGGAAAGCACATGCTTATTGCCAATTTTAAGATGTTTAATAAAATAAAAGATTTCTGCTTAAGAGCAGATAGCATCCAACAATTTTGATGAGTTTTTCACAGAAATTGGTGGCCCATCATCCATGTTGGGAAAAAAAATGGGAGTTTAAAAGTTCCTTCCTCGCAACCCAACCAAATGTCTTGGGGAGGGGGCTAGGTCTCCATAGTTGCGCATAATTGGCAATGTATTGCATGCATTTACGATTTCTATAGCACTCCCAGTGTGCCAAGTGCCATGCAGCTCTTGAATAACTCACCTTCTCAACAACTAAACAAAAGCACTCACATGGTGGTAAACAAAAGCACTCACCTCTTGTAGGTGTTGAAACACGATCAGGACAGACTGTGGCTTATGCAAGGCCACTCAGTGAATCCTTCACAAAACTGGGATTAAAATGCAGTTCAAATGGCTTTGCAACACTTGAAATTTGTTAATAGCTAATGTATTCTATTCTAATGTCGCATCATATTTATGTTACAGTGGAGGTCCAAGATACGGTGGCTTTCACATGTGAATGATAAAAACATAATCAGTAATGCATACTTGTAAATGTCTGAAAACTAAACAAAAAAAAAACCACCTCAGTATGATTGTATAAGCATTCTTTGGTGTGTGCATGAAAAAGTAGGCACATTGGATTTCAGACACCAGTTTATTTGGGATCATCATCATCATCATCATCATCATCATCATCATCAACACACACACACACACACACACACACACACACACACAGAGAGAGAGAGAGAGAGAGAGAGAGAGAGAGAGCTATTTACAGTGTTATTGTTATATGCATTGGATTCTGCCTTTGTCAGTAACAGTACAGATGTTAGTTTAAAAAAGCAAAGATGACATTTCTATGAATGCTGAAGAGACAATTCTCTAGGAGTTTTCCATGTTAAGAACACAAAGCTGTTCTGTGATCTGCAGACTGAACAGCTTAAGGACAGCGATTGTCAACAGGGGTGCTTTGGCACATTGGTGTGCTGCCAGAGTTTGGAGCACAGCGGTTGAAAATTGTCTGTCCCTCTTCCTCGGCTGGCAGAGCCGGTACTACAGACAGTTGCCTTAGAAACAGAGCCACAGAACCTGGAAGAGTCTCCTAGGAACCAGAAATGACATCATGAGGTGAAAATCAAAGAGACCATCGAGGTCAGTGTGCCGTGAGAAGAAAAATTGAAAATCCCTGCCCTATGACCTTTATTCATTTCTTTTATGATGTAAGCCACTTTGTGAACTTTTTCTTTTGTTGAAAAGTGGTATAGAAATGTTTATTAATAACAATAACACTTCATTATCCTCCATGTTATCTAGGCCTGTACAGCAATTCTTTTAAAAGCATGACTTGTGCTCATGTTCTCCTTTTATGCGTGGCAGAGGTCAATCCTTTCCAGCCCAGCATTCTTAGTTCCTGTTTTGAAAACTATCAGCTCTGCTACAGCCTCTGACAACAATGGGAGCCAAAATGTGGAACACAATGATTTCAAGTTGATCTGTTTTCTTCGTCACGTGTGGATCCAGCACTGCTGGCAAAGCAGTCAGCTTATGGGAACTGCTTCCTGGCTGTAACAGTGGGGAGACTGGAAAGGAAGCACTCTTGGGAGGCTTCATGATCTTGAATGGTTGGGAATTATCTCAGCACCGCAGGGCCTTTAGAAATATCAGAAAACTTCACAGAAGGGTCTTTGTCACACCCAAGGCATTGTTTCATGAAACCGACTTCTCTGGCTGGCAGGTTGTACAGCAGGAAACAAATGTTTCTATTATCATAATACTGTAAGAAGCATATTCCAAGATTCTCAAAGGGTCTTAACAGTTGCTTTCACTCTCATGCTGGGACTGGCATGCAAGTGGCACCCGAGGAATGCAGCTTCTTGCACAACCACTGTCTGGTTCTATCGTAGCCTGGGGTGGTTTATAGTGCAATCCTATAGTGCAGGTCTACTAGTCACGATGGCTGCAGTCGCAGACCTACCACTGAGGGGGTGGGGGCAAATGCCCCGGGTACGGTGCTGGTGAAGCAGGATCATGCCTTTTTGAGACCTCCAGGTTCAGGCAAGGTGCTTCTGAAAACCAGTCGCTGGGGAGCAGCATTGGGAGCGGGGGAGGGGTGTTTTCTTCTGCTTATGGCCTGAACAAAGGTAGTTTGGTAGGTCACTGTGGGAAACGGGGAGTCTAACTGGAGTAGATGGGCCTCTGGCCTGATCCACCAGGTTTTTGTTTGAAAACCCCACATCAGGCAGCTCCCAGCCTTGAATCATTACAGATCCTGTGGAGAGGGGTGGGGCACCAGTCTCCAAGATGGCTCCACCTGATAACAGTCTAATTTGACAGGCCCAGCTCTGCTGTCTGAAAGAGTCCTTGCGTCACCCCCATTCCCCAAAAGGACTGCCTTGCTGGGTTCAAAGGGATTCCGAGGCCAAGGGTGGGAGACAAATGCAAATGACGTAAATGAGATGTGCAGCGCTGGCGCTAGTTCGCGTTCATGGAGGCACAGCCAGCTCTGCCGGTAGGCAGCAATTGAAAGAACTGCTGCCCACACTGGCACGGAGGGTACATTTCTGTGGCACATCCCCGTAGAAAGGCAGCACACTTTGCTAGCCTGGTCCAGCCCACATACCTGTGAGCCTGCCCCTGCTGTGCCTGCTGCCGAGCCCTGTTTTTCTGAACCCAGAACCCCCACTTCTTTGCGTTCCAGACAGGTGCTGCTAAAGCAACCTCCCCCAGCCTACTTTCCGTGACACGGAGACCAGAATATTCTACTAGTGCCACCTCCTGGCTCCTTCACCTTTCATTCTAACCTTCCTGGAGAATGCAGTACCGCAAGACTAAAAATAGCCCTCCACATGTTTTTTAAACTGGCACATGTCCCACATCTGTTTTTTAAACTGGCACATGGCTGTACTGATCAACTCAGACAATTGGCCCCTCTCCCTCAGCCTTGTCCTTGGAAGGGGCTGTCCAGGATTTCAGAGCAGGGTCCTTTCCAGCACTGCCTGGAGATGCCAGCATTCGAACCCAGGACCTTCTGCTCCTGAGAGACGCCTCTTCCCCAAGCATAAATGGCAAGCTGTGTTCCTGGAGGGAATGCCCAGAGTCAGGCATTTCTAAACTTCAGACCAGGCTGAAATCTGGCCTTCCAGACCTAAGCCATTGCTTGCACATCACTAGGTTGATCAGGAGCTGCCTCTGGCCGAGAACATCTGCCACTGAGCAGGACACGGAGACGGACAACTGCTCGACAACTGCTTTATAGCTATGCAACTTATGAATACCTTTTAGAAACATTACTATATTTTTATCTGATCCAATTCCTCACTGAATTAACTGCAGCAGAAATCAAGCTGTCTAAAAGAACACGGTGGTTTGTCTGAAAGCTTTGTTCCTCTGTCTCAGGGCAGAGCAGTTGTACTTCAGGGCATTTGCTCTTAACACACACACACACACACACACACACACACACACACACACACACACA
>JAJKFI010000060.1:1722360-1761215 GCA_029204185.1 Lerista edwardsae
ACACACACACACACACACACACACACACACACACACACACACACACACAGTCTCTCCTATAAAGCTTCCTGACCTTTCCAACCTGTTGTGTTTTGGCTATTGCCCCAGGCAGTAAACCTGCACGCTATTTTTTTTATTTTGAAGAATTTATACCCCGCCTTTCCCATGCCGAAGCAAGTGCCCAAGGCTGCTTACATAGGCAGGCTAGTCTAAACCACCATTTTTTCAATGGGGTTTTCACAACTATTATATACAGTATTCTGCGATTCACCAAATCCTCAGTCCCAGATGTAGCTTTCACAGTGTGGTTCTCTCCTCTGGCCGTGTGACATTGAGCTTCAGCAAGTGATCGTAAGTCCAGCCTGGACAGGTCCTCAAGGATGGACTGTGTTCTTTTGCTGGCTGGCCTTCTCACCACCTTCCCGCACTGATTGATCAAGTGCAACCAATCACTTGTTACACTAGTCCAACTTGGAATTTCAGTAACAGAAGCAAGCACAGATCAACACATTAACCAATTTTATGCATAAGGGGAAATATCAGGATATCAACCTGAGTTCACTAAAGAACGTGGTTAGCCAATATTAACTGTTTCTGTGCAAAAAAGCATCCACAACAGATCTTATCTTTTCATCCAATTCCTAACCCTAACTGAAAACCCACACCCCACCTCCACCCTAGCCCCAGACCCATTAACTGCTCTAACTGCCAAATCCCAACTGCTTCTTCCCCCAACATTCCATTCGCTGACAACCTCCCTCTTACCAGAACATTCTATCCTGCAAGAAATGTTCTCCCTCCTTCCATCCAGACACACCCCAAAGGAGAGTTCAAGTATTTTTAAAACAGGTTGAAATGTTCTTTCTTGTTCAGGGCAGATCCCATCAGGAACAGTACCAGCAGGGCTGAGAACACTGCATTCTGTTGTCTGCACTGCACCTATTGGGATGGTCCTAAAACAGTGATTTCAAAAAGTGTCCTTGGTGTCCTCTACTCCATATCTTGGTTCAAAATGGGCATTTAATAGGTGACTGGAGCATGGTGGGTACCAGTACAGAAAACCAGATCTTCACAATTGTTTCTGCAACTGCTCTTGGGCCAGCTGAAAAATGGCACCTGGATCAGCTGTCGATGATGCAGGGGATCACCTTGAGAAGTGTGTGCATGCAGCCTGCCCTCTCACACGTTGAGAGCAGAGGCTTGCAAGGGATGCCAACACAATAAAAAGCGGAAGTTTGGCTATGTCCCGGGGAAACCAGGGGAAAGCCAAGGAAGCAATCAGTCTGTGGCTTGGAGAATGTGGTAAAGTGGTACCTGCTGGAGGAGAGACGGAAGAGTTGCTCAATTCTTATTTTGCATCTGTCTTCTCCTACAAGGGAAAATGTGGTTGTAAAGAGCCAAAGAAGGCTAGGCCATGGCTTGACTCCATTTTGTGAACATGACTCCATTGTGTGGGAAAGAGCTGAAGCTGCTAAAAAACCAGCTTGTGGTAATCAGCTCACTTCCTAACGTAATCAGGAGTGTAATCCCCTATCTCCTTTGTTTCTGCAGAAAGGTGTGAGGTTATAGCTAGGGTCAGGAAGCACAAATCGAATCAAGAAGGTTCCATCCAGCTAGTGATGCAATCAAGAAGATTCCACATAGCTGAGACCCATCACTTGGGTTGTGTACCTAACCTTTTCTGACCATTCTGTGACCTCAGAACGTTCCATCAGGAGATGGCCGACCTTTATCCTGATTAGATAATTGATTGTGCCAGAGAGGTATAAAGATACCCAATTTTGGGGGTACAACAACAATACCCACCATCAGATGAAGTATAGAAGACCATCAGAACCCTTCAGATCACCTTCTCCAAGCCTGTCCAAGATGCCCTGCATGGACCTGCTGCCTGCTTGGACTGAGAGGAAGGTGAACCTGCAAGGCCAACTATCTTGCAGGTATTAGGGCCTAGTTTAGAGTTAGGCATATAGTTGTTTTGTTGTTTTAAGGTGTACCTTAGTTAAGTCTCTGTTAGTTCTTTTTAAGCCTTTCTTAGTTTTGTAACCATTTGTTTATTAATAAATTACAGTTAATCTGTAAAGCTTTGTTTGTGTTTGGAACCAGACTAAATTAGTTTTGCTATTTTGGCACACTTACCAATTTTAAAGTTTATAGCTTGGGATAGATCCCTCTAGTTGGGGCTAGTTTAGCCTGGGGAGTTTTAAAGTTAAGAGACTGTTCAGTGCTCTTAGAGGCTGTTACTCTTAGCTGTGTTCCCAGGCTGGTAGCAGAGGTTGTGTGCCTTGTTGCCTTGATTGGTAAGCGCTTAAGGACATACTCCGCTGAAAGTTCACAGCTCATAACTGTGCTGGTTATAGGGCATATGAGCCTGTGAATTACAGTGGTCAAGCCTGATAAGAGATGCACTGGGGGGATCATGGCTCAAGATAAGGAAATGGTAAGGGAATCGCTAGTGACTGTACATTACAAGGCAATCCTAACCTGGAGTTAGGCCGGCACAAGGACCACCATAAAACGGGTTTGGACCCTCTCCGAGTCAGGAAGGATGGCACACCTCTGTGTGCTGGCCTCTCTGACTCCAAGAGTGGTCCAGACATACTTTACAGTGTCCTTTGTGCTGGCCAAACTGTGCCGGCCAAACTGTGCCAGCCTGACTCCAGGTTAAGATTGCGCCCTTAGTTGGTAAGTCTTCTGGGCCAGATGAACTATACCTCAGGAAACTGGCAGATGTGATCTTGGAACCATGATCCGTAATATCTGAGAACTTCTGAATCTTAGAACTTGAGAATTTCAAATTCTCCATGGCTTCACCTGTCCCAAAATTTACGGCAACGATAGGTAAACAGGTGTTAACACAAAAATGAAGAGAGGAGTAGCTATAATTTACTATTTATTTTGCAACACAGAGGTATCTTTCGTAGAGTCAAAATATCAGTAATACGATGCAGTATTTTCAGACTCAAATCCTGATGAGCAGTGTATATACAAACAATGTACATCCTTTTGCAGACTCAAGAGAGCCCCAATTTTAAATGGTCTATAATACTGGAGGTGCAAGGAAGGGTTCACTCCCCTCTCTAATGCCCACAAGCCTTCACAGTGGAAGGGACAATTAGAAAAGGGAGCACCATCCATGCGCATGCCCTGGCAAGTGGATGAGGGAGACGGGATAAACAACCTGCCCTAGCATTAGTTGCGTCCTCCAGAGAGGATAATGCTCTATGGCAGAATGTGGCCAGCCAACTGAAGAGCCATTCCTGCATCACCAGACTTCACTTTCCCTTCCGACGGGAGTTGAGATGCATTGATCCCCTTGCCTTACGACACAGCGAGTGCTCCCTGCTCGCTATGGTCCATGTTCCAGAGGCGGTAGAACTCTGCAAAGTCCACGTAAGGCTCAACACGCCCATCTTCATCCGGCTGGAGAGAGTGCGAGGGACGGGAACGGAAGAGACCCCCATCGGAGCTTGAGCTACTGCTCTGGGTGTGAGTGTTGGTAGACTGCAGAGTTACTGTTGGGCTTTGACTGCAGATGTGGGGAGAGGGGAAGAGAGACTCTCACTTCAGTGAGCTCAACTGATGAAGTACAAGCAAAGGGAAGTCTCTGCTGGCTCCCCATGTAGCAGGCAATGCTGGTCCCTCCTCCTCCCTGGATCACCATGAAGACAAGACAATAACTATTGCAACATCTTAATAGGCAAGAGGGAGTGGTCATGGGACTTGGGACACTTACTTTGTGAGGGTGGGTGTGGCTTCATCCAGCGTGGAGCTGCTGTGGGCCCCGTTGACCATCTGACCTTGGGAAGGCATGACGAGGGACAATGTGACACTGGTCTTGCTTGTGCTCTGGCTGCTGGAGTACGGCACTGACACAGGGTAAACACGGCCTCCTAAGAGGTGAACGAATGGCAATTGTGTCAGGCTGGTGCGCTAAATATCTGGATTTGCGCTCATCTTATTTTTGCATACTTCCAATCCTCCAGGGTGATGCTCTAGCATCCTAAAACCTGCTGGAACATTCTCTTGCAGTAGCCTCTATTTGAAACACCATTTCCAAACAGTTTATGTGGCTGGTCCTCATAACTGTGCTGGTTATAGGGCATATGAGCCTGTGAATTACAGTGGTCAAGCCTGATAAGAGATGCACTGGGGGGGATCATGGCTCAAGATAAGGAAATGGTAAGGGAATCGCTAGTGACTGTACATTACAAGGCAATCCTAACCTGGAGTTAGGCCGGCACAAGGACCACCATAAAGCGTGTTTGGACCCTCTCGGAGTCAGGGGACCCCCTCCCTCAAAGAGACAATAGCTCATAGCCACAGCCCTACTGAAATTAGCAGATGCCCATTAACTGGCCAGCCAAAACCTCCTGTTTTGGTAAAAGGGTGCAGTGGCCAGGTGGTTTCCTCTTTTTTGGGCAGGTAACCCTAGGGAAACCCAACCTAGGTGAAGGCTTCTTCAGATCAAGCACAAGGATGCCTGGATACATTTTGCCAGGTTTGCTTTTGGAACAAGGTGCTGATTCATGGAATACATCAATTTACTCTCCAGGGTCTCAGATTCCTGAGACAACCTAAATAGCTAGCAATAGAGACTGTATTTTCACCTAGACACTTTGGGGAATTTGTTTTGTTTTGTTTACTCTTTTCACTCCGAGTTTGCCTAAAACTTCTGATGTTTAGCAATTTATATGCTTTGTTTAAAATAGATTCCCAGCTCCCTCTGCTGGGGATTAGTAGTTACTGTGTCCAATTTAGTCGTCTTCTGGCCATCCAGCCAAGTTCTGGCATTTTTCATCAGCCTGCTAGTTGTACCTCCCCCATGTTGTTTAATTCCTTTTTCTTTTGGGTTGTAATAAACTGGTTACAATTTGAGTCCCTGTCCGCAGGACCTAGTCCATATTCATTGGAAATTCAATGGGGTTGTCACATCTGATCGCTTGCAGGCACTACTGCAAAATTGTCACAGCAAGAACCCTGGGGTTCTGTGCTCTTGTGAGAGGGTTGGTTTTTCCCAGATGGTCCCCCTCTGACTAGTTCCCTTAGTCTGGGATAGTAGTGATGCTCAGCTCTACCCATGTCTCCCCACATTCAGCTGCTGAGCCAGTAAATCTGGAAAGCAGAGAGCAGGAAAGGGTGCACTGACCTCTAAGCACTATTCCCCTCAATCAGTCTCTGACAATTCTTTGACAGCTTAGAAAGCTGCATCAAAATATAACTGACCAAAATATCTTTGGGTGCAATGGTTAGCCATGGTCCATTAATCATTTTTGGTCCATTAACCATGGTCCAGTGACCACTGTTTACCCACAGGTAATTAGTATGGGGAACTCCTTGCAGCAGGATTTGGTGATGTTATCTGGCCTGGATGCCTTTAAAGGGGGACTGGAGACTTTTCTAGAAGAAAAGTCCATCACAGGTTACAAGTCATGATGGGTATGTGCAACCTCCTTATTATAGAAGTAGGCGACCTCAGAATGCCAGATGCAGGGGAGCAGCAATGAGATGCAAGTATCTTGTTGTCTTGTGTGCTCCCTGAGGCATCTGGTGGGCCACTGTGAGATACAGGAAGCTGGATTAGATGGGCCTTTGGCCTGATCCAGCAGGGCTCTTCTTACATCCTGTAATTCTGTGAAAAGAGTCTTATACAGTTCCCTCTCTAGCACATCCTCCTGGCTTCTGCACCAATCGGTCCAAAGATACACTGGAGTCTCAGTGTCAATTGACGTGTCACTTTCTTCAGTGGAGAACTTACTATAAGCTGCTTCCCTTTCTCTTGCACACACTCATTCACTCACATGGTTTACCTCCCCCGTACCTTGTGTTGACGTCAGCATAGGCTGGCTCATCTCACCCAGCGGATACCCGAAATTCCTCACCAGCAGCGTCATGTCCTCGTGCCAAGAGCAGAACTTGGACTGTTCACCCCCACTGGCGTACGTATCACAGTGAATGCGCTTCACTCGATCCACAACGGCTTGAGCCACAGCATCTAGCGAGGTCTGCTTGGCAAACTCTGTGGCAATCATGGCTGCAATCTCCTAAGGAGGAAGAGTTGAGGAACAGATCTGGATCCCATTGGGATGACTCGAGGGCCCTATGCACATGCTCCCGCCACATGGGAGCCACTTACCCACGTACAGCTTCTATGCAACTGGGGTGACTCAATGACTCAACCAGAGGGGTGTGTCAGAGCTATTTTGTTTTGACAGTGCTGTTTTCAATGGTTGGCTATCTGGGGGTGCCTCCATTTTTGGAGTTGAAGATAAAAGCAAAATATATCTCAAGGGTGGTCAACCTTGCTTATTAGGATAAGAGCCACATACAGTAAACTCCAGATGTTTGAGAGCCACAATATGTAAGCAGCATTAAAATTCTTAAATATACTTACTACAAACATTAAACTTAAGTTTCAATCGAGTGGACTCTCAGTTTATACCTGGTAAATAATTATAAAGCGTGAAATATTTTTGTTTACCTTTCACATTAACTGTGATGCAAAAAGGAGCTGAGCCAACATATTTCTGCAAGCTGCACACTATATGTCAAAGAGCCGCATGTGCCTTGCGAGCCACAGTTTCACCACCCCTGATATATAGTTGGGGCCTTTAATCCATGAGGGTTCCATTCCTAATCATCACTCTGAGCATTCCTGCAGACACCACCAACCTAAAGAACTGATTCGGATGCCAGGGCAATTCAACGTTGCTCTGGAGCGCCTACCTGATTGGCTTGCCCAGGCCCATGAGCTGCTTCCAGAGCTTTGTAAAGCCCTTCGGACATGAGGACGAGAAAGCCTGTGACGCCCTCTAGTGGGTGCCCTCCATGGATTTCAGGCTCTGCTATGATCGGTTTAGATTTTGCAGCACTTCAAAAGAGAAAACGGAGTCAGTCCAGAACAGAGCAACGCAAAGAGGGAAAAGGACTCGCCTTCCAAATAAAAGCTGGGCCAGAGAAGCAGGGCCAACCCAAGACATCCCCCCCCCAAACCCTTATCCAGCAGCACTCCAGCCACCACCCTCTGCTGCCCCTCCTCTTATCTCCCTGGATTCAAAAATGAAGAGAAGGAAGTGGAACAGGAAGTGTGGAGGAGAGGCTAGAGGTTCTCGCCTCTCCTCTCCACCCCACTCTCTCTTTTGCTGGCTTCTCCTCTTCGTTTTCAAATCTGGGAGTAGGGAGAGTGGCAGTGGTGGTGGGTGGGCAGGCACGACCTCCCCCTCGCCCATCAACCCACCACAGGAGGCAATCACCTCAGCTGGTCTCGTGGATGGGTCGGCCAGGAAGAAAAAGGAGGCCACGCACCAGGTCTTCCCCTCACCTTAGCAGTTCAATGTCACTGTAGCCATATTTGACCTTATAGTCCCCAATGCGCCGGGTGCTCTCCTGCCCACCTATGGTTCCTGCCTGCTTTATTTTTGCGGCATCCAGACCTGCCAAAGAAAGAAGCAGCTCGTTGATTTTGATGCGTTTCCTGTATTTGCATTCCTGGACAGGAAGGGGCTTTCCCCAGCTAACAGCCCAATCTGACCCAAATCCCTGCGCAGCAATAGCACAGGCTGTGCTGCAGCCTGCTGGGGATTGTTTGGCTGATGAAAGTCTCCTTGGGGTGAGAGGACAGGGTAAGCCCCAGCAGCCACAATGGGACAACTCGGACCTGTGCCAGTGATATCACTGGCATAAGGCTGTGTTAATACGTGCAGGCAGAGCGGCCCGGGAGAAGGCCCAGAGTTTGGCGTGTGCCACCACCACCGATCTTACCCCCTCTGGGCCTGATCTGATCTTCAACCAACCGATCATTAACAGAGGCTGCTCTCTAGAAGGCATAACTGCCTGAGATTCTCATAGTACCAGGATGGGTGAGTTCCCCTTGGCCTGACACGAAAACTGTTTTTCCCCTCTCTTCCTTGTAAAGAAGCTTCCCTAGTAAATGCTTCTTTAAAAAATCTTGATTTCTGAGAAAGCTTTGAAAAAAGGCTAAAAAGTGAAATGCACACTCCTGGCCAACCTCCCCCCCTCCCAGTTTACCAAGCAAAATCTTTGATGGGATGGGGGGGGGGAGTGAAACTGGCATATCTCAAAGGCAATTGATGTGCGCTTGGGAAGAAGTGGAAGGATCAAGTTGCTGGCCAGAGGTTGGGCTGAGCCCCATTTTGATCATTCAAAGAGATCTGAGTCCACCACAAAAAGGGGTGAGGCTTTTTGAACTGGGACGGTGTGCATTTCCAACGCCTCCAGTTGCAAGTTTGTCCCCACTGCTAATTATGCAGATCTTCAGAGAGCACTATAATTCACATCTTATTAACTCTCACAACATTATTATCCCAATTGTACCCTTATAGGATGTTAAGGTTGAAGGACAAGAACTGGCTCAAAGTCACCTCAATGAATTCCAGGCTTTCTTGTCTGATTTAGGTTTTTTTTTCCTATCCTATTTCAAGGGGCTCTGTGCCAGTTTAGTTATCTTGATCTCCGTTTACCCCTATTTTACAGCAACTAATCAATCTTAACTTCGCTGTGTCTGAGCTTAACCTGCCTTACAGGTTATCTAGTCAGTTTCCTGACTGAAATGGGATTTGAAGCTGCCCAGTCTCCCACATCCAACCCCATTGCAATATTCCCTTTCTGCATGATCTCAACCTTCAAAAGAAACATGAAACAAACGCTGGGCTATGATTTCCCAGGCTGAAGATCAGCGTTTGATTCTGGCCTTTCCACACTGTCGTTCTTCAGTAAAAGAAAACTTGTGTCCAGAACAGTTGATCTAAAACCACTGGGAGAAATAAATAAGGCTTTTGGACTGCACAAGCGGTTTGAAAAGAAAGAGCCGGCCTGGGCATGGAAGGTGAACAGGCAGGCTGGGAAAAGAAACAACGTGGCACAAAGCGGTTACAGATGAACAAACTTCATGGACTCAGAGGAAGGACAGAGAACAAAGGAAAAGGAAAACACTGTTGGATTTGTGTCATATAAGAAAATATTGGCATGACAACCTCTAACTTGGACCCAGTCTGATCATTTCTGGATTTTTAATAAACAGGCACCAGACTCTAAAAAAGCAAATTGAGTCCAGATTCAACACCTCTTCACAAACAGCAGCAAAACAAATCTGAAATTCACAGTTGTCCAAGGGTGCAATCCTAACCTGGAGTTAGGCCAGCAACATTTGGCCGGCACAAGGAACACCGTAAAGCACATTTGGAACAATGTCAGAGTCAGGGAGGTTGGCGCACATCTTTCTCTGACTCCGAGAGTGGCCCAAGCATACATTACAGTGTCCTTTGTGCCAGCCAAACTTTGCTGGCCTAACTCCAGGTTAGGATTGTGCCCTGACTCACTTAAAACAACTTTGCTGCCGACTGGTTGAAGCCTCTGTGTAACTGTTGCAACTGACAAAAACAACAAGACTTTTCCCAGAGATCAGTAAAGGTCTGCTCCAGGGTATTTCTGGAAACAATGCAATGCTTTTTTGCAGCACAGTCCAATGTCTGTGTAAGTGGAAGTAAGTTTCACTGTGTTCAATGTGCTTTACTCCCGAGTAAGTGGCTTTAGGATTTCATCTTTAATCAGGCAGGCAGCAATGAGAAGCAGGCTCCTCAGCGATTTTCTTTGTCTAAAGTCTTTTCTTAATGCCTATATACACCCATACGCAGGCCAATATTTTTGATGGCGAATTTCTAACGGCTGAGCATCCCGACGCGCTGAAATGGAGAAGGCTCAGAGTGACTTCCGAACCCATCGTGGCTACAGACTCAGGGCCCTACCCTGAGCCCTACAATGCGGGCAGGACAAGAGCACCTCCCGCGCTGCCATCACGCAAGGTGCTGTAAAGCACCGCCAGTGCCAGCGGTAAGCCCTTACACTAGCACCGGGCCAACGCTGCCCCCCCCCACCAGAAGCGCTGGTGGCTTCTGAACCCCCCACATGGCGCTGGTGGCAGTGAGTGCACCAGTCTCTGGCATTGCGCCAGATCCATGTGGGAGGGCATGACTGGGTGGGGGGAGGAGTAGAGCGGGAGGTGGGACAGGTGGCGATCATCGCTGCCAGATCCCGAGCCCCATGTTGAGCAGCCCGGCCAGACAGAGGCACTCACCCATTCGCTAGCTAAATAGCCAGCACAAAGGTGAGTAGACCCATTGCCCGCCCACGCCACTACCATGGGAGAAGGGTACGGATGTCCCCTTCTCCCTCGGAGCCTCCTGCAGCTGCCTGGCTGCCAGGGGATGTAGCGGTAGCTGTTTGGCAGGCAGCTCAGGCATCCTCAGTTATTGGCCATTTCCAATAGTCAGGTATTCTGCTAGGCACCGTGGGAAAAGGGAGGTTAAGAGCCCAACCCTAACCAAATTCCCACACTGTGGTGCAGCAGGGCCAATGCAGCCACTGCGGTATCCACCACGGGAACAGAGGCTGCCGGAGGTCTCCTTCATCCCCTCGCCCTGGGTAAAGCCCCAGCAGCTCCTATGGCTTGCACTTCCTGCACTGAGCAGAGGGTTGACTCCAACTCTATGATTCTAGCAGTGGGGGAAAAACCCACCGTGACAACCATGTTCTGACAGGCTGAGCCGTACATTGAGCTCAGTCCTTCTGGTTCGCTGTCTGAACACTGCACTCACCCAGCTGGGAAAGGCGAAAGAGCTCATCCTCGTTCTCCGTGGTGTGGTCCATGTTCAGTTGGGTCACTTGCAGCCCATCCACTGTCGACTTGCACAGGAGGGCCCGGTTTGTTCCTGCGGACATGGAGTGCATGATGCAAAGGGGGAGAATAGGGAGGCAACAGACGGACACACAGGTGCCCTCGTCAAAATAGGGAGGCAACAGATGAACACCCATCACTACCATTCTGGGGCAAAACCTTGAAGCAGCTCTTGAAACACCAACAACTCGTCTCATCCCAGGATTAAAGTCAGGCCTTTTCATCTGCAGATTTTGGATCCGCAGATTTGATTCAACGCGGAAGGCCATGGCCACCTATGTTGAGTCGCTTAAGAAAAGGTCCTTTTTAAAATGTTGGGGGAAAGCAGCAAAAATAAGCATCTTAGCGTGGGAAGATGGAGGGCTGCAGGACAGTCTATGGCACTCCAAGAAGCAATTTCTGGGTCATGCCCCCTCCCGCTGCCTGGCATGGCCCAGAAATTGCTGCCCAAGAATTTGAAGGGTTTGCAAATGCTTTTTCAACACTTTTTTCCCCAACACCCAAAAAGAATGGTTTGCCTAGCAAAAGAGAAAGAAAAGGCCACCACCCTCCTTGTCACCTCTCGGTGGCCCTCAGGAAACGCCCAAATCAAAACCATCCTGGAGAGGAACTCACCTACATTGGCAATGTAGAGCTTGTTGTTGAGAATGATGGCCACAATAGCCATGGCTCCTCCGGAGATCTCCTTCTCTATAGCCTTCAAACGCTCCACAATTTTCTGGTACTGAGACGGTAGCTGGTGATGGGGGACTCCCTAGAACAGAGAGTTGTGCAATTCTGTAGTAATGGATCAGTGCCGTACAGATGTCAAATGCCTCCGGTGCCCTCGGTACATACACAGCTCAAAACAACAGCAGTACATTTGACAGGCCTTGCAGAGGACTCCTGTACAATACAAAGAACCACATTTCATGTCCTTGAATGTTACCCATGTAACCTAACCCTAACCTTACCCATGATCAGGGTTGCATTTCTTCACCTCTTTCAAGGCTTATCAGTGACAGTGATCCTTATTCTCTGAACTCTACACGGGGCTGTCTCTGAAGCTGCCTTGGAAATGGTATGAAATGTAACTGCTCGGATGCTCATTGGCGCAAGAAAAGCCAAGCATGTCTCAACATGGCTGTTGCAGTTGCACTGGTTACTAATTTGTTTCCAGGTGCAATGCAAGATGCTACTACCGTTAAAACGCTACATTGCCTGGGCCCAAGGTGGTCGAAGGGCCCGCCTTCCTCTGGATCATCTATGCATCCATTAAGATCAGGATGGGTAGATTAAATGTTTCTCCATTTGATCTTGTTGCATTTGATTATATTTTGCATTAATTTCCTTTCACTGAGAGGTAAGGCACCTTGAGTCCCCTCCAAAAGGGAGAAAGGCGAGGGTGACATTTTTAATAACAACTCACATTAGTGATTGTAAACCGAGGAGGAGAAGATTGCATCTCTTTTGGATCACATCATGAAGTGCAGTTTGGGGCATACAGTGCAAGATAATCAGGCAAGGTGCCCTATTCAGATAGTGTCGTTCAACCCTGATGACAGCAACACGATCAACGCTGCCAAGCAATGCTTCAGGCTGCTCTCTTGTTCAGTGCTTCGGAGGCCACTGACAAGTCTTCAAAGAGCACCAACTAGGGTAGCAGCCTGAGACATGACAACATGAGAAACGAGGATGAGGCTGTTCCCTCCTCCACCACCAGGTGAATGTGGAAGGAATGAAAGTGCACCATGAATGCTCCCTGCATTTGACATCAGGAGGAAATGTTACCTCTGGCAGCTGGGACTGCAGGCTGGCCTTCTCTGCCAGCGCATCATCAATGGACTCCAGGAAACTCCTTTCCGCCACATCAAAAGCCTGGAAAGGAGCCCAGAAGGATGTCAATACGAGAATGGACTAGAACAGACGCTTGCGTGGCCTGATGAGGATGCCACCAGGCTGGGTCTGTGACCTCTTATCTCCCCACCCCGATTCAGTTGCGTCACTTGCTGCAAAACAGGGGCACAAACTCCTGCCCAAAGACGGAACTGTGACCTGCAGCAGGACCCGGCGCACGTCGGCATCGTCATGGTCTGCATTCAGCTGGCCCAGCAGGAGCTCCGCGGAGAGCCTCTCCCCCACAAAGTTGGTGATCCGGTTGCCATCATAGCCGTTGAAGACGCCATACAGGTAGCAGTTGTTCTCGCTCCTGCAAAAGGAGCCAGAACGGAGTGGTGATGAGAGCAGCATTCTTGGTGTGTTACTTGGGAGCTGCAACCAGAATTCACACAACTCCCCCAGTGATCGACGCAGCATGCCAAGGGCTGCCCCCTTTACCTGGGAACATGCCAGTCTCCGCTGCTCTCTCCCCCTACATTGGAAAAGGAAGAGAGGGATGGAGCAGAAAAGGAAGTGTGGAGGAGATGAGAGAGGTTAGAGCAGTGGAGGGGAACAAGAGTGAGTGAGCCCATCACCAATCTGCTGCTTGAGGCAACCACATCAGTTGGCCTCATGGGTGGGCCGGCCCTGCAATCCATAGCGGTGTTAGAGCACACGTCTGACATGCAGAAACCCCCAGATTCAATCAGTCCCTGGCATCTCCAGGTAGGGCTGGGAAACATCCTTGTTGGAATCCCTGGGGAGGTGCCAGTCAATGAGATGGACCAATTGCCTGTGTCGGTAGGAGGCGGCTTCACAGACCAGATGAGCTTGCTAGAATGACTAAAGGTGGCCAGTTTTGCGCCTGAAGAATATGATGAAGGAAGCAGTTTGCAATCCGGGACAGCTGGCGGTTAGGAAGTGTTCCTGGAGCTAGAATACAGATTTCCCCCTCCTTTTTAAACAGAGACCTTTACCATTTACTGGGTCATTCTGTGAGCCGTTTTGCATACCTCTCTCTAATACAGCGTTCCTATACTGCTTCTGAGTGTTCAAAGAACTTCACACATAAATCTTGTCAGAATTCTTACAACTACCTTGTAAGATACCAGAAAGTACTACCCCATATTGCAGATAGGGAGGCTGGGAGGGAGCAGCTTGCCTAAGGGCACCATGGCAAAGGTGAGATTTGAATCAAGGGCTTCCTGAGTCTAAATTCTTAAGAGCCTCTTGACCATTATGCTATACCAACTCCCTAAAAATCTCATTTTATAATGTACCCCAGATAAAAAATGAATATTGAAAAAGCCCAGAATATAGTTTTTCCAAACCATGTGGGCCGAATTTCAGTCCTCCAACTTGAAAACCTGCTTCAGAGAAGGAAAATTTACCTTTTGAAAAAATGCTACTAAAGGAAAAAAAGGCTCTTGTCTCTAAGGGACCACAAAACACCTGCTTCTTCAAAAACTTGTCTGCCTTTTCCCACTTTTGCAAAAAATGCTTATTGGATAGCAAAACAAGAGAGATACTTTGCTGGCCCCAAACTATACTTTCCCCATGTCCAGAAAAAGGTGGGGAGATGTTTGAAGTGTGTTTGGTGGACCTGTGTCCTTGGAGTCAGGGAGAACTGGAAAACAATCAAGACCTGGCTAGGAAGGCAAGCTGATGTTTGTGAGCCCAAATACTGAACCACCTACATCTGTGGGCTATTACCTGAATTTTAGCCAGTTATCTTCCAAAGGGTGGGCTTCTATCCCCTTTCCATCTGCAGTATAGGAACGGTTTGGGGCTGAACCCACACCAGAGAGCTGGCAAGGTGGCAAGTCGTCTGTCCAGCTTGTTTGTTCCTGGATCAGAAAAGAAAGTCTCCATAGAACTTCTTTCAGCAAATGCAAGGAAAAAGATTCTGCAGAAGTTGAAATATTATCCACTTCATTTGAATACATGAGCTGACAAACCCCTATGGAATCTCCTTCCTACCAGCATCCGATCCCCTAGTTGCAGTTATCATCGTGTTATTTTTTTTCCATCCATACCTCTTCTCCCCATCCTCTATGCTGTTCCTTCTTCTTTGCCCTCTTGCTCCCCCCTCCCCTCGGCTGCATTAAGCAAAAATTAAAAAAAATCTAGATTTGGATTTTGAGTATGAACTGGTCCTGAAGAGCAGAGATTTTTCCATGCATTTTAATTAGCTGAACCAGAGATGAGCATTCAGGCCTTCTTGCGTGAGGAAGGCTAAGGGAAAACAACCTCTTCCAATGTGACTCACTAGCTAGGTGACAATGAAAGACTTTGAGACCACAAATCATTATTTGGAATTCGGCCGGCCTAGTTAGGCCTGCAAAGTTTGGCTGGCACAAGGACCACTGTAAAGCATGTTTGGACCACTCAGGGACTTCTCAGGGAGTCAGGGAGGATGATGCATGTCTCTGAGAGTGGTCCCTGCCTTGTGCCAGCCAAACTTTTGCTGCCCTAATTCCAAGTTAGGCCCGGAGAGGGTTATCAGAAAATGGTCTGATTAGCACTAGGACTTGGTAAAGATGTGGAGAGTCTTTGTCCTGGAGTGCTTCAAAATTTCGTTGCTCGCTGATGTATAATGACAATAAAAGTAGCTAATCTAAAAAAAGATTTGACTGCCGCTATTTGATGCTTGTGTACCATTTGCAGTGGTCTCAAACTAGAATTTTAAAAAACTTCCATGCTTCCTCCATGCACAATATTGGTATTTTTGGGTGCACTGCTCAAACAGTCACTGACCTGAGCTCTTCCTTGTGCTTGGCGAGCAGTCACCACTGCAGAAGCCAGGACTTTTCTCTATTTACAAGGCAGCAGGGACGGAAGTCAGATGAAAGGGTAACATTCCTTTCCCAGGACACAGCAGAAAGGAACTTGCATCCTCTCTCCCTTACTCATGGCACATGGAAGAACTGACACTACTCTATCTTTCTGTAGAACTATGGGTGGGTTTGGGCTCTTCCAGATGTCAGCTTCCCCAGAAGCCATGACAAGAAGTGCTTCATGAAAGAGGCAGCTGTTTGATGTGGGGCTGGAGCTACCAGAAGCGATACTAGGTGCCTACTATTAACATACTTGCAAGTGGATGATGACACATCCTTCTACTCCGCCCCACCAAAAAAAGGCAGAGAAAAGGGAGGAGTGATTTTGCAGTCCAGTATTGCTTTCGCTTCTGCTACCTGCACAGGCCATCCATCTGATAAGTCAAACATCAGGAAAAATCATCTCTCTGCTCCAGACATAACTCGAAAAGGAACACAAACATCCATTTCCTCTCCTGGGGCAAATTCATTTCTGACTGGCCACCAATCAGCACCCAGCGATGCTGAGAAGAGATCTCCAGGAAGAGCTTTCCCCATCAAGGTTCTACAATTGCCACATACAAGTTGCATCGGGTGGCATTTCCTCCTTTTATACAACTCTGAAAAGGTACAGGAGCCCTTTCCGGGTCTGGCGCAGGGCACGTTATATGCACACTTCTTACATTATCTGCAGGGAATGTGGAGGGGAACAAAGTAACCAGGATATAATATTGCTCCTGTGCTTTAACAGTTGTGGTAGCAGGGCAGGGGGCAATTGCAGCAGGTAGGGCTCAAACTGCACGTGCCAAGATGCCTTCTTGCCTATGCAGTTCTGAAAGCGACAGAACTTCTCGCTGTCCTTTGATGTGGCCACCCTGCGATACGGGGATAGGAAGCAGAGCCAGTTGCAGGCGCGCACCTTTCTCTCACTCTCACGGCGTCATCCCCTGCCCCTGCCCCCGATCACGGGAGACCCCCCCTTTTCCCAGGCAGCAGACGTGCTCGGGCATCCGCGCCCGTTCCCTGCAGGCCGGTTAGAGGGCATCTGCCTCTCTTTGCCCCCCCCCCTTCCAGCCTCCCCAATGGAACAAGCGCGCTCGGCAACTCACACTCTGCAAAAGGCTCCTCCTCGCCGCCGCCATCTTCCAGCCGAAGCGGCATCCTCCGCCCTTCCCCTAAGCAAGGCGGACGAAGGGGCTGGAGCGTCCGTGGCGCGCCGCTGAGAGGTCCGAGGGAGGAATTGCAAGCCGGTGCTCCGCCCATGGAGGACGGATTGGGGCAGGAATTTGGGCACAGTACAATATGCGTGTGTGCTTGATCGCAGTTGCTGGCGAGATACGCGAAGACGCTGCGACAGCGCGGCGGATTCCAGCAAGCAGCGAGTCCGGGTGCATTTCTGGGCCGGGGGTAGGGTGTGGGGGGACGCAGAGCTAAGGCCCCGCCGGTGGATCTGCTGCGGTAGCTGGGGCTGCAGATCTGCTAGTAGATCTCTGGTGGCTTCTTCTACTAGCTGCAGATTGGCAAGGATTCCTGACTCTCAGTGGTTTAGCAAACAAGGGGTTTTCCTACATTATGCCTCAGGAGGGAAGAAAGCGGAGAGGGGGTGGTGGTGTATGATTGCTGGCACTGGAAACACATTTCTGGACCGTCATCACCGAGCATGTGCTCAGAGGCGCCCTGTTCCTTAATTCGAAGTGTACAATGTGACCTCCCTCCGTCAGCCGTGATTTTGCATGGCGCTGATTGGTGGATCCCGGAGTTCTGGTCAAAAACAAAGTACTGTAGATTCCTCACGCCGAAAGCTGCCAGGCCTGAGGAGAGGAGGCAAAATCCTCGGGCTTCCAGGGGGCCTAGGCCAGGCCAAAACAAACGATATAGTACAAAACAAATGTCTTACAAAATAGATGTAGCTCGAAATAGGTTCAGGGCTGAGTGTTCACTGCAGCTTTAATCCGCTTGCAATGCACTTCTATTCCTCCAATGCATTCTGGAGACTGTAGTTTGCTCTAACAGCTCTCAGATTCCTTAATGCTCTCCCACCCCACCCCAACTATTCAAATGTCAAGGCTGGGAAAGAGTCCATAGCTGAGAAGCCATACCTGACTAATCCGGGTAGACATGGTGGACCAGACTAGATGGGCCAATGGTGGGACTTTGCATTAGGCAGCTTTATGTGTTCATTCACGTGTTCAAAGAGTGTCAAACGCATTATATACAGTGGGCCAAATAGTGTTTATGATGCCTGCTGAAGGTGGAAGTGATGTCATTAAGCAGGTCATGACTGGAAATAAATGCAAATCTTGATCATATTTTCAAGATATGGGAGACCTCAATGTCATGCCCTGCAGCCTTCGCCATGATCCAAGCAGAGAGCTAGGTGCATGTCATGATTTTTATGGAAAGCTGCAACTGATCCACGAGGGATTCAAACCAATCAATTATTGCCAATTTTGCTGAGTCATCATCCCAAAATTTGTCCGAACAAGCAGGCATGCAGCAGGCAAAGTTGTTCTGTTGATTTCTTACACCTGGCTGAGATATTTTTCTTTCTTCCTTTCCAGCCCGTTTCCCAAGGTCATTGCTATGCACCTTCCCAGCCTCTGCTTCCACTATTAACTCCCCCTAGCTTCCTGACCACCTGCTCACTTCAAAAGTCTTAATCTACACATCCTTTTCACCTTGTCATGTGAGCTACAGCTTTATATTAAGAAATTCCCACCAGTATGACAGTGATCCTGGGCTGAATCTATATCTTTCAATAGCTCCATCTACCGAGAAGGCATCACCAAGTCCTACCGAGTCCTCCCATAATATATGCCTTTGCAACAGATTTCACTACAGGTAGCAATTCTATGGGCCACTACCCTGGAGGTCAGTGTGAAACCTGAAGCTGGCATAGAATTGGGCATCCAAGAAAGATGGATAGGCCAAACGATAGGACATGATACAAAAGCTCCTGGGTTTTGTACTGCCTTCCAGGCAGTGAAGGCTACAATCCTAAGCATGCTCAATTAGAACCGCAGGGCATGGCCTGAGGACATGCTGCAGCAAGCAGGTTGGACTCTAATCAGCCTGGGAACCTGACATATATTGCCTTGAGCTCTATGGAAGGCTGGCAAGGCACAATCATAAAAAAATGTATACCCAACGAACTCTGTGGGGTTTACTATTGCTATGCACTCAGTTCCACGGGCTTGCTCACCCTCTCATTCTCAGCCCTCAAATTCTGCTCCATGCCTGCCTTTGCCCTTTGCTTTTCCAGTCCACTATCCTCAATCTTCCAAAGCTCTGCTGCTCCCTTAAATCCATTATGTCTCTTGCTCTACTTTATGTGTGAAACTGCCTCCTGGTACACTGCTGGAATGCTTCAAACCATTTTAAAAAAAATGATTTTTTCAATGAAATATTTGGCATTGCCTCTTAGACTTCTTCCCCAACTAAGCAAGTGCACATAACAATTGCATATACTTCCATTTACCCCCTCTTCATTCCCTCTCTGTTTCCCTTATGTTAATATCTAGGTCAGTGGTTCTCAAACTTTTCACATCAGGACCCATTTTTTTAGAATGGCACTCATGTTGGGACCCGCTGGAAGTGATGTCATGGCCACAAGTGCCATCATTAAGCAGGAAGTGCCATCATTGTGATGTAATCAAATGACACTCCTGGAATGCAAACTGGCATTCTTGGACTGCAGCAATTGCACAACCATGAAACATCCCTGACAGGTAGCAAAATTAGGACAAAATATGATGTAAAAGCACTGAACTAAAAACAAAATTTAAAAAAAACCCTCTTGAAAATTCAGACCGTTAACACTCACAAAAGGAATATAGCAAGAGGAAGATCTGCAGCTTACAAGGTGGCAGCTCCAAGCTTTCTGCAACCCACGTGACATCAGGTCATGACCCACCAGGTGGGTCCCAACCCAGATTGGGAAACACTGATTTAGATTGCAAGCCCTTTGGGAGCAGGGATTTGTCATTTCACTCTATGTTAAGCACCACATTCATTGATGATGCTCCATAAACAAATCAAGTATTTTGGATGCCATTCCCTTTATGGCCCATTGCAATGTTTGAGGTCAGCCAAGGCAATCATTTGATAATAGCCTCATTGTTCTAGGATGAAGATAGACATATAAAAAACAAAACTCACAGAGCATCCCTCCAACCTTTGCAATCTGAATGACAGACATTCATACCAGCAAACTGCATGTTGCTTCAGTAGTTGCTAATGGGTTCTGAGCTGTCTGTGACAGCTCAGGAGAGAGATCTTGGGGTGCTGGTGGACAATTCAATGAAGGTATCCACCCAGTGTGTGGCAGCAATTAAGAAGGCCAGTTCTATGCTTGGGGTAATTAAAAAAGGGGTTGAGAATAAAACAGCCAATATTATCATGCCATTGTACAAATCGATGGTAAGGCCGCACCTGGAATATTGTGTCCAGTTCTGGTCGCCGCATCTCAAAAAGGACATAGTGGAGCTGGAAAAGGTGCAGAAGAGAGCGACAAAAATGATTACGGGGCTGGGGCACCTCCCTTATGAAGAAAGACTGCAGCGTTTGGGGCTCTTCAGCCTAGAAAAAAGGCGCCTGAGGGGGGACATGATCGAGACATACAAAATTATGCATGGAAGGGATAGAGTTGATAAAGGGATGTTCTTTTCCCTCTCTCAAAACACAAGAACCAGGGGGCATCCGCTAAAACTGAGGGTTGGGAGAGTTAAAACAGATAAAAGGAAGTACTTTTTTACCCAGCGGGTAGTTAATCTGTGGAACTCTTTGCCACAGGAGGTGGTAATGGCATCTGGTCTTGATGCCTTTAAGAGGGGATTGGACAGATTTCTGGAAGAAAAGTCCATTGTGGGCTATAGGCAATGATGGGTTGTAGCCTCCTTACATTAGTAGTAGGCTACTTCAGAGTACTGGGTGCAAGGGAGTGGCAACAGGATGCAAGCATCTTGTTGTCTCATGCCTCCCTGGGGCACCTGGTGGGCTGCTGTGAGATATAGGAAGCTGGACTAGATGGGCCTTTGGCCTGATCCAGCAGGGCTCTTATGTTATTATGTTAGTAACTGTAGTCCCGTTCCCATGCTTTAGCAGGTGGGCTGCTTGCTTTTTATAATCTTTAAAATCACTGCATGACTTCACAGAGTGTTTCACAGCACATGAAGGCTTTTCATACATGACCATTACATGACCATTACATACCCATTTAAAATGCAAGACTGCTCTGCTGATTAGTCAGGACAAGGCTTCTTGGTGACATCATTGGGTGCACTCTAATTAGTGAACAGCCAGCTTTTGTGTGCAAAATCTTGATTTTCTTCCTTCTACCCAGCTCAATCCCAGATGGGAATTAACTTTAATGCTTGGATTAAAAGCAGCAAGGACAATTGGGCTCATTGTTCAAAAAAAATGTAATGTCTCAGCTTCAGCCATTGAGGGGCATCCTTCTGTCTCTCCACTAAAAGCCAGAATGCCAAGCTGGCTAGCCATCTTTATTCAAACAGGCATATAATGGTAAAGAGTAAATGTGGAGTTACTTCAACTGCGTTAACAATCCTGAGTGGAGAAATCTTGTGTTACACCTACAAGCTTTCCAACTATAGCCTAGACATACTCAATTCTCTCTCTCTCTTTGTGTGTGTGTTAAGGAAAGAAAGAAGTCCACACCTTCACTGCATTTTTTGGTTCATTTTTGAACGTAATAACTTTATTGATAAGACACACCAGTAGTTACCACCTTCACTTTTTTTTTAAACCACAAATATACAGGACATCGTAAACACAGGTGCCAACATGGCAAGGGTTATGTTAGCTGGTTGAGGTGGGGAGGAACGGACGGGGGAGGAGAGCCTGGAGCAGCAGGGGAGGAGTTTGGATCCAGCTGGACATTTGGGGGGGATCCTGCAGGCAGCAGGCTACCCTTTCATTGTCACATAGGTATAAATACGTATGTATAGTTTATATTATACATCTCCATATATAATATACGTACTATACAAGGCAGTAATGCAAGGGGTGCAGAGACCCCCATGAAGTTGCCAGCACCCCAGGGGCAGCAAGATTGTCAGACTGAATGACTGTGGATGCTGCATGAGGCAAAATGAGCCAGCGTTTGCCACGGTCTTTCTCAAATGTGCCCCAGTTCCAGATTCCTAAGGAGACTGACCTGCCTGCCTGCCCTGATAATCTGAGGTTCTGCCTACCTGTTTGTGAAGGTTCACGGGACTGGCAGTTTCAAGTATTGAGACTCCCTCTTGCTTAATCTGAAGATGAAAGAGGTGAAGTGAATGAGGTGAAGTGTGCCTGCAGACCACCTAGAGTTGAAGAGGTACCGTATTTTGCTTGCAAGAGCCTAGGAACGGGAATGGCCAACTGCAGCCGGTGCACCCTCCTGCCTACTTGTTTGTGCACCAGAACAGCACCGCTCTACAGATGATTTCTAAATATTTCCATCAGGACCTTAGTGGGGGCACGAGTCTATAGCTGGCCCAAACAACTAATGGTCCACCAACCTGAAGAAGCCCTCCTCCCCAGTGACATAAGGGACTCAATAAACATCCTGATTTTGCTACCTACTTAGAACTGGCAGATGATCTTGCCGCCTTGGGTGCCTTCGGGCACAATAAGGCGGGGTACAAATCTAATAATAAATAAAAATAAAATAAATAAAATAAATGATCTGCATTTGGCTTGAAGTCGTGCAGTATTGATAGGGCGATGGCCCACATACTGTGCCAATCAGTTCAGCAATATTGGGTGCCCTACCATTTCCTCTGAGTAATTTATACCCACCAGCAAAACTTCACAGAGTGTTTCACAGCACATGAAGGCTTTTCATCTCATTGTAAGTAGCTGTGTTACATCACTGTTCCTTAATGGAAATGCAAAGTGCAAAAGACAGATTTGTGCCCCTGAACACTCAGAGATGTGCTCAGGAACCATAGTTAAAGCTCCCTCGGGCACACCCACTATGCATGAGCTAATCAATCAGTCCTGCACACTTTGCTTACAAGAAAAATGCGAGTGTCTAAATGGCTTCACGCCTTATAGAGCAGCTATCATCTAGCAAGTGCTCAGGCCCCAATGCTGCTACACTGCGGTTTTACAGGATGTCAAACAGCTCTAGAAACCTGCTCAAAGAACCACCACACAACTGCAACTTCTAAGTGGCCAGAATATATTCCAAGGCCCATGAAATGCTGAGAATGCCAAATAAAATGCTTTTATCAATCAAGAGGGTCTTCATTGCTGCATGTCAGCTGGCATTATTGCACATGATTTCTGGTGGCTGGGACACCTTTTCTTATTATTGTGCAAAGAATTAAAAAACCTAGCACAAGCATATCCAGACAGGTTCTGTCTGCACCCACAAGGCAAAGTAGAAATTGCACCAGCAGAGAATCAGGAACCATTAAGCAGATGGGTTAGCAAGCAGGACACAGGTACATTTATTTTCATGTGAAAAATTTTCCTGAACTATTAAGACAATGGCCACAATCCAACACATGTGCGTTCCACCACTTGGGCTCAGTGGTAATAAGTGCACCTCTCTGTTGAATTGCGGCCCGTGAGTTTACACTGCTCCACCAGGGCGGCAGATTCTCAGCTCTGAAGGGTACTGTGGATAACTGAGAAAAATATTTTTGTTTAGAGTTGGGAATTAATCCGTATGTGACACGGAAGGGGTACGAAAACCAGCCTCTATTAAGATACGGTTAGTATGCTTGAAATGATCAGAGTCTCAGCTATTTCCCAAGGCAGAAACCCAGGTTTGATCTCTGCTTAGAGAACAGAGCATCTGTTGAGGAATAGATATTCTCCCCTTCCACCCCCACATGAAAAGCATGCAACTGACACCGATGACACTTTGTGACAACACTGGATTTCCCCCCTCCCTAGTTTTCCATCTTTTGATTCTCCCCCACCAGAGAGACAGAAGAGACCTCTTCCTGACCTCAACGACAAAGAAACCCGCTTGGTAAAACTCCCACCCACCCTACTTGCCTAAATATTAGGCCATCCTAATAGAAGCTTTGGGGTAGAGAATCTTTCCCCGACTCCTCAAGCCCTATGTAGTATTGCTTTCACCTGGGACTATAAGTGAGGGACCTGGTTCCTCTTAATGTGCAACTAAACATCCTATCCCTCCTACCACCCCCAAAACCCCCCCCCCCCCGCCCCCCGTCACACAGTACAAAGCAAGTCTCTAAGAAGATGGTGCTGATGGAAAGGGTCTAGAGAGGCCACTCAGCATACACACAAGCATTCAGACCACGCTCTGGAGAAAGCCCCAACCACCCACTGGAACAGCTCGTCTCCATTTCAGCCCTTGACACATTCCACACCTTCTCCTTGAAAGCTAAAGGCTATGGATAAAAAAAAATTGCAGGAGATTCAGGCATTTGAAGGAAGGTGCCACTTCTCGTGCTGCGGCAGTCTTTCTACATTCCTCTCTTTCCAGGTTGGTGCAAGGGATGCAGTTATTCCAAAACTGATGAATCCCAGATTTTAAAAAAACAAAACAAAAACAAAACTGGCTCTGCGAATGTCCCACAACAGACTTTTACAGAAACAAGGAGGGGTTTTCTTTGTAATGTATCTTAAAGCTGCCCTGGACTAAGCTCAAATTGGGTTACGTAGTAATGGATGGGAAACAAACCACATTCATGGCGCATTCTGAAATGTATACACACGAACTGTGTTTTCTCCCAGCAAAGCCAAGTGCTCAAATGGGAATGCCAACTTTTTCTTTCTTGGCCACAAATGATAGTACGCAGAGTTAAAAGACGGTCTGCTCCACACTAGAACTGAATGGGCTTCTCTATTCATTCTAGTAAAATTCAAAAAAGAAATACTAGAGAAAAGGTCTTGTCAAAAAGGTCTTGTTCAGCTTGTCAAAAGCTGGGACCCCTCTCAGGCCTTTAAGAGGCAACATGGGACCCATCTCCAAGAGCCTCGCAGGCAAGAGGGGGGAAGTGAGTGAATGGCCATGCTCTTCTTCCACCTTTTCTTCTTCCTTTTCCACCTGATGGTAACCAATCAAAGTGCTCTGCTACTATGCTGTTCTGCCCCTTCCCTCCTTCCAGGCCAATCAGAAGGAGAAGAGGGGCAAAGAGACAGGGCAACAGAGTGAAAAGCAGCGAGAATAAGAGACGGCGGCTATGCGAGACCAAGGAGACCTGCGAAAATGGGGAGAGGGGTTGATGGTCAAAGCACTTCCTCCAAACCCAAGATCCTTCATCCAGAGCCACTAGTCTTGGGAACTGCTCAAAAATGTGCAGGCCTGAACCTCATTACAAAATCGTAAAGGTAACCCACCTGTGGTTGGGCAACAACTTACTTTACCTGTTCCCAAGACCTCTTCTCCGCAGCTGGGCCATGCTGCGTATACAGCAGAACATCAGCATTTAACTACCTTTAAGGGTAGCTTTTCCCACAAAGGAGCCCTTCTTATGAATTCTCTCCTCCATAATGATGTCAAAGGATTGTGATAGCTGAGGATGGCTGCCCAGGGCAAGTTAACATGCAGTGTTGGATTTTGCTTCAATGCATCGAACAAAGTGTGTTATGTTAACCTTGTCCAGTAGAAACCATTCTTTGTATTAGCTGGGAATGTGGCACTTTTGATCCTGGCACCTCAATTCAGAACGTCTTTAGTACTGGAGTGTGTAACATCTTCTGTGTGCTCAGAAGTGAGTCCCACTGGATAAATGGGGCTCGCTTTCAAGTAAACCGGCAGAGGATCAAGCTGCCTCACATTTCCCTGGCCTAAGGAGATGGTTTGTTCCTGGGAAGCCATTCCAATTATTGCCTCCACAGTCCCTTTTGCATTTGTTAATAACTCAACCCCAAAATCACAAACTCCTCGTAAACTAACAATAAAAACAGCAGCCACAAAAACATTTGTGATCCAAATGAGGGGAACCTTAGATCTCCGTTTGCACCAGAACGGAGCCATTTACAACACCCGTCCTGGCACTCATAGCTTTGTCAGCCCATCTCTCCAATTCTCCCATCTTCTCCTCACTTGCACTCATGCACAGACTTGTCAATCTCACCCACTCAGCCGCCACCTATTGACTGCTTTCCATCATACCATCTTGAGGTCCTTTCCTTCGTCCCCCTACAGAAAGTATGAGCTGGATTTCTGCCCACAGCAGCTCTCCATAAAAGAGAGAGAGAGAGAGAGAGAGAGAGAGAGAGAGAGAGAGAGAGAGAAGAACGTGCTCTGTAGCATAGACAGTAAAAACACTTTGCAGTTGTCAAAATTTGGTTCTGGTGGATAATTCAGAGGAGGGCGAAGGTGTTGGGTTTTTCTGTTAAAAAAAGAGAAACAACTCTAGAAGGCTGGACAGTGGCAGGGAGCCACCTTTGCTCTGGTACACACGTTGTTTTGCACTGTGGTTTGTTGGTGGCAGAGGGGAACAGGCAGCAGGAAAGGGACAGGGAAGGTCTCCACCGGCTCTCAGTAGTCCTGCGTTTGGTACCCTTGTGTCTCAGCATCAAAAGCATCTGCCGAAGGGGGCTGCTGGTACGTCCCCATGTTATCTGTAGCATCCTCCTCATTTGTGTAGGGTGCGTAAGGCATGCCGGCCTCCTGGCTGGGGTCCATGTAGTCCTGAGAGAAGAGGGCTGAATCGGCGCCAAGCTGGTATCGCTGAAATGCCAGAACTGCCTGGCCCACCTTTGGAGGAGAACGTGGCAGCAGCGTGGCAGAAAACGGGAACGAGAAAGACATGGGGGGCGGGGAAAGAGAGGGAAACGTACCAAGGGGAAACAAACAGAAGCCAGGTTAGTAGCAGTGGTTGGTTAGTGCACATAAAGACGTAAAATTAGTCCATGAGACGTATTTAAATTAACACGCTGAACACAGGAATGTTCCAAACAGCAAGAAAATTTGGCACACCATACAGGAAGCAAAAGTGCAGGAAAGAAGCCACAGAGCAAGTAAGGGCATTTGGGAGGACTCTTTGACTTCAGAGACCATTTGTGTGCCAGTTCTAGCAGCCCGTTTCCCTCCCACCCTGTGTCTCAAGGTCTTAAGAGGAGCCGGGCAGGAGGCAGGACATGGTCACAGTTGTGTGTCTGGTTCCCTCCATGCGGAGCTTGGTGCCTCCTGCAGAGAGTGAACCATGTTCCTTCCTTCAGTGCATCCAATACCGGTGACCCACACATGTCAAACCCCAGGCTCATTCACGGGGCTGCCTGCAAGATCAGTTCAAATCAATGCAGCACAAATGCCACGTCGTCCTGCCAGCTTTGCAAATGTTGAAATGGGGAGGGGGCAGCACACACACGCTGTGACTAGGAGAAAAGGTTACCCATCTTTTCCAAGGACATGCCCTGCCCACACAGGCACACCTTTAGTAGTTCTGGGCAACTCCACACAGGCACACCGTTAGTAGTTCTGGATGTTGGCAGGTGGCGAGACAAAGCAGACCAACATTTTCAACACACAAGAATGATCCCAGCAGTGGTGGAAGAGGCCCTGCCTCATCACCAAAACTCTGTCTGTGCAGCGTTCTTTGGTGCAAGGAGGATGGAGGAAGAGTGGGGGGGGGTCACAGTTCTTCAGCTGTCTTTCCACAGCATGAGCTTGTGCGCTGTGCCACAAAAAGTGCAAGCCAAGGAGTCACAGAGGAGCAGAAAGAGAAGAGACATTTTGGCAGAGAGCAATCAGGGTTGAGAAAAAGGCACAATGGTGTTATTTGGCATTAGTTGGGAGGAGAAGGCACAAATGGCTGACAAGTCTGGAGAGGAGAAGGTGGGCGGTATGCATTCTACTCCCCACTCTTTAGAGCTAAAAGGAAGAGGAGGGCCCTTCAGAATTCCAAAGAATGCTGGTGAATTTTTCTTCCTCACCATCCTGGCTGCACCAACATCCTACTTTTTTTTTTTCCTGTCATCTTCCTTCCTGCCCCTGATCTTGAAGAGTAGGAAACATTTTCACTCCAACAAGTTCCTCCCCGATATGGCCAACCTTTACGGGGACATGGGTTAGGGCAGCACTGGTGGAGAGCTAGGGAACAGTGTGCTGTATTCTTCCTGAAAGGTAATTTCTCCAAGTTTCCGATAGGCCAGAATTGCCAGGAAGCCCTGCAGGGAGAGAACAGGGTGGAACGAGGGACATTAGAGAGGAGAGTTGCTGAGAGAGGGAATTAAGCAAGTCCCTTTGATTGAAATAAAGGCTCCTAGGAGATGGAAGAACAGCGTCAACGTTCCATGGGGCAGGGGGGAAAGCTGGGAGGCAGTCAGAAGGCACCCTCTCCTCACACAAGTAAACTCTGCCTTGAAAGTTAAGAGCTGGTTTTTAGCAAAAAAAGACCCCCAAACTTGCGTACATCAATATAATGCACTGCATTTAAAAGGTCACACAAAATGTTGGCAGGGCAACTGGCAGGGGGTGAATTTAATAAGTGAGAGCCTTGAGAGAGGGAAGGTGGGCTTCAAATGTCAAAAGGAATCCTTCAGTTCTGTTACTGAATAAATGAAGTACAGTTGCCAAATAAAGGGAATATGACAGGCCGAGGAAAGCATCCGCTCTTAGAAAGGTGTATACTCTGGTCACTGGGATGGGTTTTTAAAACGGAGAAGCGAAGAGAGCAGTACTACAAACCCAAATGGGGTCTACAGATCTGAAAGACAAGGAAGAAGGCACATCATGTCCCCGTATCCACTGGGATTCCGTTCCACATATACACACACATCCGTGGATACATGAAACCGTGGATACTGGGGTCGCCTTTTTAAAGACAGGGGGACATCAGCGGACTTGCTGCAACAAGAGATTTGTTTAAATTCCCAGTGACAAGTCAGGTCCAGGGTTGTGCTACTTACCCAGGTGAAGATGGAGAAAAAGGAGAAGGCAATGGCCGCGCGGGCAGCATCGGCTCCTTCGTTCAGTGGGTTGTACTCTTTCTTCGAAACTCGCCATTGGTCAGCCAGGAAGCAAAAACTGACAAACCAGAGGAACGCCCACAAACCTGAGGGAGAACAGCCATCAAGTCAAGGAAGAGGAAAAGAGGGGGAAAGAAGAACAAAAGTATGCATCCATTTTAGTTCTGATAATTCTCCAAGCATCTTTCATCCTACAAGGCAGAAGTTTCCCAACCTGGGGTGTCTGAACGCCCCGGCCTAGGAAGCCCTGCCTCTGGGCCCTTGAGGGGCGGGGGAAGGGGGCAACACAATCTCCAGGACTGTACCGCTGCTGGGACTGATCGGGCAGTGACGTCATCTGGTAATGAAGAACCGGAACGCTGGGCGGGACTTACGCGTGATTGGCTGCCCGTCCGTTCCGTTCCGCGGCTGCTCTGGCCTCGGGGGGGGGGGGCCCCGCCCCGCCGGGGGGGGGGCGGGGGGGGCGCGCGCGGGGTGCCTGGGTGAGCAGTGGTGGAGTGTGCCAACCAGAGGCAGCCTCCCCGAGGCCAGGGCAGCCGCGGAACGGACGGGCTGCCAATCATGCGTAAGTCCCGCCCAGCGTTCCCGATCTTCATTACCAGATGACATCACTGTGATCGGGGTGTGTATATTCACTTACCTGATGCAGTGCCAGCCTCCTGGGGATATAAGGAGCCCCTCAGAGCTCTCCACAGGGTTCCCCAATGCTCTGTAGAAGCAAAAAAAAGCAGTCAGAAACCAGAAGTGGTTTCCAATAGCTTTTTTTTTTTTAACACTTCTACAGATGCTTGAGGAGGCCTGCAGGAGGCTTCCCACACGCCCAGGAGGCCAGCGCTACACTAGATAAGTGAATCAGCACCAGCAGCAGGGCAATCCTAGAGATTGCCCGTTGCCTTCCCCTCCCCCCACAGCAACCACTGCTGTAGGATCTCAAAGTGTTTTGTTGCGTTTGGCCCACCCTCTCTTCCCTCCAGCTGGGCCTAGGACTAAAACAATTCCCAGCTGAGAAAAGCCAGCCTTGGAGAGAAGGACTTTTATTATTATATGTAGCACTTGCCCTTCTAGCATGGTCAAGCTCAAAGTGGTGCACAAAGAGTGCCCAAGAGGTCTCCCACCCAGGCTCTGCCCAGACCTATTGCCCCTCTTCAGCATGGTTGCAGCATCATGCGCCCTCAGACCATGCCCTGTGACCTCTGCATGGGAAACATTAGTTATCCCACCCACACACCTCCCCCTACAAATTCTGCCACCTCTCCCAATTTTGTTACACTGCCAATGCAAGTTTGGAAACAAGCTGTTGCTGAGATATGAATTCAACCCTAAATGTGAAAGAACTGATATTCTAGATGGAACACTGTGTGCAAGGAGTGTGACGCCAACCCTTAACTGGTGCTTCCATTCGACAGTAGGTCTATTCAACCTCACGAAAGTGGTGCCACTTGCTTATTTATTCCTGAAATGCTGCCCCTCCACGGCAGAAATAAACACTGCAACCAGACTACCTATACAGCTGCTGGAATTGTCTCCAAAGCCAAAGGCTAGTTTTCTTGCTCTTAAGGAGAAGGCCTGCCACCCAATTTATAACCAAGTTATTTTTAGCCAAGAACTAGCAGGATCTGAGCTTTACACCTCTTTCAAAAGATGGGTTTCATATGTATTGGGAATGCAGGAAGCAACAACAGAAGGATGACAACAAGAAAAATAAAGGAACAGAAATGTCTCAGAGTTCTAGGCTCAGAGGTTCAACAATTACAGCAACTGGATGAGAGCCTATGGGGGAAGAGATAACTTTTTGTCAAAGGCTGTAAGCAAAGGGGTTTGTGCTTGTGAAGACTTATTCCACTTTTGCCTCTGATAAACAGGTTTTGCAGAGTTTCAGACTTGCTTCATCAGAGGCAATTCTGAGACAAAACACACATCAAATGCACACGTACACCTCCAGGAAAGTGAAACCTCTCTCTCCCTCTCAAACCACTTTCAACTCTCTTCAAAGCTATTGTTCCTTTCCAGCCCTAGCATGAATCATTGAACACCAGGGAATAAGAAACAGCACAGACATCGCAGGTAAAAACAAATGTGCCCCATTTAGGAATGTTTCACTTTACTGGGCCTTTCTGAAGACTGCTTCCCTCACTGCATATTAACAGACAAAGGAATACTTGTGCAATTCACTTCTTTAAAACTTGGGAAGAACGACATGAAGAAACACTCCCATGTTGCAGAGCTGGAAAAGATACAAAACAGGGAAACCAAAATGATCAACCAGTGTACCAGTGTTACAAGAAAGGGCTACACCATCTGATTCTAAAACCTCCTAGTTTTAGAAGTGGGTTATCTCAGAATGCCAGGTCAAGGGAGTGGCAGCAGGATGAAGGTATCTTACATGCTCCATGAGGCACCTGGTGGCCACTGTGAGATACAGGAAGTTGGATTGGATGGGCTTTTGGCCTGATCCAGCAGGGCTCTTCTTAGGTTCTTAGTTCTTAGATTTTTTGGCTTGGGAAAAAGGGCAATTATGCATGGAGTGGAGAGAGGTAATTTCCCACCCCCTCTCCAGAATATTAGAATTCGGAGTAAACCAATGAAACCATTTGGCCACTGCAAGATGTGGTGGTGTCTGTTATGGACAAAATAAATCTTGAACCAAAGTGAAGCCATTTTTTGACATTTAAAGTGAACTGCTTATTAACATGCTGAGAGAGCTAGCTAATTGGGGAAGTAGGAGCTGAGAGAAAATAGGGAGTCAGAGAACATCTGAATGTTGATATATGTGAACTAACTGTATCCTTGAGAAGATCAAAAGGTGCGTGTTATTTTATTGGGTCTGTGGGAACTGGGAGATGACTTAGTAATGTGGTGACATTTTACACCTGCAACTTGTCAGTAGATTGCTAATTGGATTTAGCTGTGTAGAGGGAGGGGGACAAAGTTTGCCTAGCAACTTGGGCCCAGATTGGATGCTGGTTTGTAACTGGATATTAATTTTGACAGACAGGAGTAAGTTAGAATTCCCTATAAAAATGGGTAAGGAGAATAGTTGGCTGCTGGCTGCTGGGAAGGGCTATGCCCGGATGCTGGAACAGGCATTCAATCTTCTGGGAGACACGCTGAGGAAGTTGGAGCGAGGCTTGAACCCCTTGGCTAAAAGACTGTGTTGTAAGTTGTCTTTGGAACAACTGCTCAGCTGTCTGTAAGGACTAATATTTCAGTTTCGTGTAGTTAAGTAATCAAGTAAGCATTAGGAGTTAGGCTTTCTTGTTTTTTCTTTGGAACTTGTAATTTATCACTGTGCCTTTATGTGTTGGTTTTAATAAACTTTTAATTGGTATCTAAAAGATTGCTTGATTCATGCTGGTATCATAGCTACTCAATAAAACGGACCTAAGGGGATCTTTGTTAACATATCCAGGCTGGGGTGGTCTGCTGCAAGTTGGCAGAGGGGCTTTAAAAAGCCAGTTATTTCCCCCTTAAAGGAAAAAAATCCTCAAGCTTGGCCAGGGCTTGAGGTCCACCCCAAGCACCTCTCTGGAAGTAGAGGTGCAGGAAGGAAAGGGGGTGGGGTGGCGACAGCGTCCACTAGGTTATATGGTAGAAGAAGGCAATCCATGGGGGTGCAATTTAGATCCTTCAGAGGAAGAGTACCATGGAATACCGTTTGCTAAGAAACAAAAGCAAGGAAAGTAATTCAGATCCTGGCATAGGTCCTATTAAAATAGTCAAAAACGATTAAGGTAACCCCTTGACCCAAGAAAACACCATTTAAAGGGTTAAAAAAAACCACAAGCACCCCACCACCACCTTGGGTAGGTGTCACCTTTCAGTGCACACCTTGCCATTTTCATTAGATGCTTCACCATCTTATCAGAATCGCCTGACATTAAAACAGACTCACTTGATCTCCTTGTGCATCTCTTAAGAGATTCTTACAATAACCTCCAGCTTAATCTGGAGGTTCATTTGTGTGATATCAGTGCTCCTAGAGACAAGTATTCTTTAGAAAAGACCCTCATGCTGGGAAAGATTGAAGGCAAAAGGAGAAGGGGGCGGCAGAGGATGAGATGGTTAGTAGTGTCACCGAAGCGATGAACATGAAATTGGGCGAACTCCGGAAGCTAGTGGAGGACAGGGAGGCCTGGCGTGCTGTGGTCCAGGGGGTCGCAAAGAGTCGGACACGACTTAGCGACTGAACAACAACAAGGGACAAGTATACAGAGACACAAAAAGGGTTGTTTCTTTTAAAATTAGGTCTACAGGGCCTGAGAGCAAGTGAACATGTGCAAGGGAATGATGAGGGAAAGCATATGACAAGACAACAGGCAAAGGAGAACTGGCAGGGAGACCAAATGTCAAGGGAATTGGAGAAGAAAAATGTGTTCAAACAAGAAGTTCCAAACATCCTATGTGAAAGGGGGGGACATGCTGCAGACAACAAGTGATGTGGAATGAGCACAAGGATTTTTCTCATGACTCCACACCCTCCAGCTGAAAGCACTAGGCATACAGCTCCGAATACTTGCAGCAATTTTCAGTTCCACCCCAAGGCCTTTGGCTGCTGCTCTGGTAGAATATTCCCTGCACTGATCTAGAGAATTACGATGGCAGCTCTAGGTGGACTATAGCTTCTGGGCTTCCTCACTGCACTTTCATTTTAATTTGCTTCTTATGGTTCACAGGAAGCAGAAAATAACTTGGGACTTGCTGCAAGTGTCAACGGTTGAGCAGAACCCTACAAAGCCCCAGGAAGTACATGAATGTTGCAAAGCTGCCTTGAAAGTCTTTAATTGGCTCCAGGTTAGCATCTATTTGCTTGAGAAACAAAACAAAATTCAATTGGCAACTGGGTTGACCAATTGGCTCCGCAAACCAGCATACTACATCCCTCCACATAAAGTACTTCCCAATTGCCAATTTTGCTCAAGAGCCCCTGAACAAAACATGACTTTTCTTGGTGCAGGAGTGGAATAAAGTGGTGAGAAAACCTTTCAGGCTACATTTATTCGCTCTAAAAACACAGGGAAGGGTACAAATCTAATGTTTAACTCTCCTGGTCACTTAAGGCCTGATCTTTTCAATAAGTTCACATACAATCAATTGTACCAGAGCAAGCACAAGTCCCTGGACCCCTGCCTTTAAGGTTATCCGCTGGAATCTATTCCAGCCCATAGCTAATTTGTTCTACAAACATCAGACACAGCATGGTGCAACTTCATGGACAGAAGAGGTTGTGAAACTAAGTGGCTTCAAAGGAGAGCTTCTTTACAACTGTGGGAGCAGCACGTTATTCCCATTATACTGCACGTGGTGTCATGAAAACAGGAGATGGGAAGAGAGAGAATTTATCACATCCGCTAAAGAGTGAGGTTGAATTTCTGCACTGAAGATTTCCAGGCAAAATCCACTTGGGGTACCGACGCCCAGTTGGGGAGAAACTGATGACCTAACCATAAGTACATTCTTGTTTCCATCTGCCTCTTGAAATTTCTAACATTAGCTTTGGAGTCAGAAAAACTCAGGGGAGAGCAGAAGGACTTCCAGATCACAAGGGTTCTCAACCATGTGTATGTAAGGAACAATTGAGCAGCTTTGCTTGGGGGACAGACAGACAGGTCTCTGGGTCAAACAGTGCCTTGCCAGCCAATACAGTAGGAATCAACGTTTTATAGCTCTTATATGCTGGAGGAATAGTTCCTGATCAACATAGGAGTAACTTATAGCCCATTTCTTATAAGGATGTATACTGATCCTTATCCTTGAGAGCATGAAAGTAGCTGAAATGCAAGATGAGTGGCTCTTTTGAAAAGCATGTTTCATCAAGGCATGAACCACATGGCTTCCTTTGGTCAAAGACCTTGAAGCAAGGTCAGGAATGACAACATGGGAAATAAACATGGACTTGCCTTACACCAAAGAAGACAATTGGTCCACCCAAGCCAGTATTGCCTTCTCTCTTCTCACTGACAGCAGCTCTGAAATGGAGGTGCCGAGGACCTTTTGCATGCAAAGCATGGGCTCTGCCACTTTGGGGAACATTAGATCCACCCCAACCACGAATGGGTAAAGGAGAGAAAAAACACACTAATAATAAAAGTGGAAAGAGCAGTCACAAAAAAATCCAAGAACTGATAGTGGCAAAAGGGGGATAAAGCCCCCCCCCCACACACACACTTAAGTGGCCTATTAATAAATTTGTGAAGAAAGGAGTCTATCCAATTTCATAGAGTTACACACCATCCCTACAGAAACCCGTATAGTGCTGATCCACTCACCAGATACGCCAATATCAGAGAGCACAGCTTTCTTGCGGTCCTTGACACTGCTGATCTGCGGAAAGTAGACATCAAGTGCCAGGTAGAGAAGGCAGCTGAGGAAAGCAAAGACTCCCATGGTGACGCCATAGTTGCAGGCATTCTGGTTGCGGTTGAAGATGCAATACTCTTCCTCTTCGTCTGGCTGGTTGACATAGCCTTCATTCACAATTGATCCAAATACAACTATGGAGAAAAGCTGGATATAGGGAGGAGAGATAAGGGTCAAAAGCTCTACTCACAGTACAAACACAGAATCTAGACCAGCGGTCTCCAGACTCCAGCCTGCGGGCCAGATCCAGTGTCGGCTTGCTCCCTCTGCCCAGTGAACGGCGCTTACTGTATCTTTACATTACTATGTAAGCTGCAACTACATCCCCCGAGAGTCGCCGCAGCCAGCCGCTTCTGGACTCTGTCGCCCCAACAGGCTGTGCACCTGGAATCCTGGGCAGGCGCAGATTGCTGCGGCAACTCTTGGGGGCTAGCAAAGGCACTATACACAGACTCCCCCAGTGGAACAGTAAGCACCATTGCGAACACCAGTGGAACAGTAAGCTTTTGGCTGCTTCTGCTACAGTCTACAGTTTGGAGACTGCTGATCTAGACCAATGGCACAATTTTACCTTTACCTTACAAAAGGTAAGCCCTTTCAAAATCCTTTGAATTTTAACAGAAGAGAGCAAAGCACATGCTTAACTCTCCCACTGAAATGTGTTTCACTGTGGCTTGATTGTACCCACTGTGGGCTGATGAAGCATCCTTCAACTGTTAGATCTGGGTGGCCCCCTATGATTTCTACCTCAGTGGATAGCTAGTCTTGTTGAAACAGCAGCATTATTTCCAAGGCACCCAGAACTAGTAATTTACTTTCACAATCCAATCCACTCAGCCTTCCACCTATCTTTTCTGCAATATGTTTTACCACCCATCTGTGATCTCACTCCCTATTTTCCTTTATATAGCCAAGCATTACTATTACAGTTCTCAAGACACCATTCACTTAATGATGCTTTTGTTTCATTCCACATTCAACAAAAGTCCATCCGGCCCAATTTCCTTACCTTGTGTGTGTGTTTTTTGCCAAATGCAAAAAGTCAAAAAGTTTGTGACATGACAACACACCAGTGTGTGACAACACACTAGAGATCTTTACATCTCAAAGGCAACTGCAGAAAGTCCCTGAAATATCTACAGCCCCAACCACATTAGATTATGACCTGGTGGCTTAATTTAAAACTGGGAGAAAATCCATCCGTTTCCCTAGGCATCCTGTCCATTCAGGTTAGCTTGTTCATCACCAAGCAAGGAAGTTTTACTGTGCTTCTGGAACATGTTCACCTGTGAGTTTCTGCAGGTCCCTAAAGCAAAGCGGGCCAAAAATCATGGAATGATCACCAAAACCATCTCTATACAAGAATTTGCTTTCATGCTATTGGCATTTCAAAATTCTCACTAGCCTAATATAAAACATATATGGGGGCTACCCTCTGTATGGAAGACTGGGAATCCTCTATTTCAGCAAGTTAAAATTTTTAGGAGTCATCTTCCACTACTGCCACAGTTGGATTCAGCATAGGAAATCAGCCATTTCTTCTATCACTCTCCACCTGAACGCAGTGGCCAGATTTCATTTCCATAGTGGGAACCAATTTGTGCCTGCGGCCCTCCAAGTGTTTAAAATTAAAACCTTGAGTCGTCTCCTGTATGGAGTGCCCATTTGGACTGGTGCTGCCAACAAAGATATCAGCTGGTGGCCCCTTTCCTGAGGCGCATCTTAGGAGTCCCCAACTCTATTAGGCTCTCCACATTGATATTAGAACTCGGCCTTCATTCGCTTACTACAATGGCATGGTCCTTGACATTTAAGTACTGGCTGCGCACCCTCCTCAATTCTCAACCAGATTCTCTCCTTGAAGTTTTGTTAAAAGATTCTTACCGTTCCGGATGGTTTACCCTCTTGGAATCCAAACTGCAATCCCTGAATATTTCACTTGAATCGCTTGCTGATCTCAATCTTAATAGAGCTCACCAAATAATCAAAACAAAACTCTGGGAATTGGAATCCCATTCACTTCTTGCCAACATCAATCCTACTTGTTCGCCCTTGTATTTCAATTTGCCCCCCTCTATGGGCCGTCCTTATAATTATTTTAGCGTTTTAATTAACCCTATCAAAAGGAGAGCCTTCATGCTTGCACATCTTAATATTTTTCCATCTGCAGTTTTAAAAGGTAGATACAATAAAATTCCCCGCAAAAGCAGACTCTGCCCTTTTTGTTCTCTTGAACCTGATTCAATAGCCCATATTCTTTGTTACTGCCCAGCACATCAAACTTTACGCCATATGCTCCTTGGCCCTATTCTCTCCTCTTGCCTTGCTTCCCCCGATGATTTGCTTGGTAGTCTCCTCGGAGATAGTAATGTGACCACTACAGACCTGGTTGCTGACTTCCTATGTGAGGTCATGAAAATAACCCCCCACTGAATCGGTATGCTTACTTTTCCCTTCATGACACCTCCTTTTTTTTCTGTTTTTGTATGGTTATCTGTTCTGTTTAAATGCCAATAAAGGTTTCTGACTGACTGATATGGAGGCTAAATAGTTGTTTTCTTGCAACAGAAAGATGATATGACTCTCTTCTCCTTGTCTAACTTACATCCCAATCCTAACCTGCGTTGGAGAATGCAGGCCAGCGCTGTATCCAATAGATTGAGCTGCTGCTGGAACTCACCTTGGGGCAAGCCCCAGACACCCATGGGGGGCTGCTCCGATCTGCGCCAGTCATCCCAATGGCCAGATCCATGCCCCACCTCCCTCTCCAGATTGGAACTCTCTTTCCTTTTTAAATGGCATGCAAAAATGAAGATGTGAGGCCAGAAAATGTGGCTCCCCTTGGAACTGGCTGCTTGCACTGACTGATTTGCATTCCCCTTCGTGTTTTGCCTATAAACCCCTTTGTGAACTTTTTGTTGCAAAGCGGTATATAAATACCGTTGATTGATTGATTGATTGATTCATAGAACGGAAGCAGTGATCCGAACAGCTATGAATACATTTTCTCTAGCAACCAAGTCATTCCACAATTGGCAGGGCCAGATTTAACTGGATAACCCTGAAACTGGCTACTCCAGCTCAGCCCTTCCATGTACTGACTTGCTGACCATCCGATAGAGCTGCCTGGTCTGCCCGTCGCAGGCTTTCAGATACAAGTAAGGTCCAGCGGTTCTCGACACAGCCACGTTTTAACATTTGTTGCTAATCCCCACGGCTGTGTCCCTCCCAGATGGAAAAATAAATCCAGCCATTTGAAGAAAGAAAGAAAGAAAAAAAAAAGACTATAAATATTTCAATTTTTCCCAATTGAATATTAAATCACGAGAATATTGTAAGAAGAAACCGTGGGATCAGCAAGGGATGCATTTTATCTCTGGAAAAACCCGCCAGCACCTGTTAGGTTCTTTGCCTCTGAAAATTACCTGCGCCCGGCTGTCTAGAAGCTCAGAGCCAAGTCACACTTCAGGTGGCAATCATGGTTACTATGGCTATATACTGGTATTACCTAAGAGCGCAACCCAAACCCAGAGTGGGAGAGGACAAGAGAGACGGTGTATGTTTAAGTCTATTACTCTGTTACATGCCTACTGATTTTATAGCAGTGTTCAAAATACACCCAATTGGCATGCTCCACACATTGAGGTATTTTGCAGAACAGATCCATGACAGAGGCAGATTGCACGGGAGAGGCCGCACATCACAGCTCAGGAAGAACGTCGGCTTTGCACGTATGAAGGGGCAGCTTCAGTGCTCACAGGCCTTGGAAAGGCCTCTCTCTGCCTGAAGCCCTGGAGAGTGGCTACCGGAAGGGTCGAGAGCGCTGATCTCGATGCAGCAACAATGGTCTGACTCAGAAGATGGCAGGCTTCCTCTGAGCACACAACCCCCCCTGCGCTGCTCTAAATCAAGGACTGCCCCAGTGAACCCTCAAACCGGCCCCAGCATTGCGTAGTAAGCTGAGCAAACAAGCACAGGCGAATCGCCTGAGTGCCTTGTGATGCCTGAAGCATGATACTCATTTCTAGCAGGCTCTTAAAACCCTCCTGAGTATCACGTGATGGCTCTGTAACCCCAGCCCATTTGCGTCTCTTGAACACTGGGGGGGGGGGGTCCTTGCCATCTTTCAACTTAGTTTGTGGAGAAATCTGATCTCGCTTTGGCTGGAATGTGCGTGCACACACACACACACACACACACACACACACACACACACACACACACAC
>JAJKFI010000060.1:1761225-1846935 GCA_029204185.1 Lerista edwardsae
CACACACACACACACACACACACACACACACACACACACACACACACCCCTGAACGTCCAAGCCCCAGTCACAAGGCAACTACACCGTCTCTCTCGCCCTCTCCCACTCCTTTTTCAATTGAGGTATAAAAAGGAAATTGCTCAGTTATATAATATTCCTCACTGGATTTATAATCAAATCCACCTCAGACAGAATAAAAAGCAAAAGCTTTTCTTGCATGAGGGACCAACAGCCAAATATTTTTTATAGAAAAAAGAAACCTTTCTAAGTTCACAGCATGAAAAATGAACATGCTGCTGGCTAGAGATGATCCGACTCCTATTTTCATTCTATTCAGCCACTTACACTTACAAGCTTTGAGTACCTCTAGAGAGCAAGGAAAAAGCTGGTTTCTTCCTGCATTTATCCTTATTTATTATTACATTTTAAGAAGAGACTCATCAATCACTATTAATTTCTGAACTTCTAGCTCAATCCCACAAGCTCCATAACAACCATTTATAAATAAAGAATTGTGGCCAAGAATAAATACAGATGGAGCCTTTTTATCCGAAAGGGTTCCATTCCCGGAATCCTCGCAGATAAAAAAAAATCCTCTGGTAATTAAATTTAGCCCACACCCTAAACCCAAGCAGAGGGTTTTCTGAAGCCTGTCAAGGCTGCGAGGATTCTCCTGCAACGTCAGTGGGCCTCAAAATGGCCATTTCAGCCAAATAACATTACTTCTGGTTTTCACAAAAACCGGAAGTGATGTTTTGAATACCTTAAAAGGCATTACTAAGGGAAGCCCCACAAAAATCTGCAAATTTTAGGCTCAACCTGTACAGATTTTAATGCACACCAAGTTTTGAATATCCTTTTGATAATTCCTAACCACTGCAATGAGGGATGTGGTGGTGCTGCGGGTTAAACCGCTGCTGCTGGACTTTCTGACCAGAAGGTTGGCAGTTCGAGACCATGCGACGGAGTGAGCTCCCGTTGCTTGTCCCAGCTCCTGCCAACCCAGCAGTTCAAAAGCACGTAAAAAATGCGAGTAGAGAAATAGGTACCACTTTGGTGGGAAGGTAACAGCGTTCTGTGCGCTACAGCGTATAGTCATGCTGGCCGCAGAAGCTTGTCCTCGGACAAACGCCGGCACTATAGGCTTAGAAACGGAGATGAGCACTGCCCCCTACAGTTGGTCACAACTAGACCATTCGGTTGTGGGGAAACCTTTACCTTTAACCACTGAAAACTTAATAAAAGTGGTTTGAATAATTTCTGGATTAAAGTCTTGCTCAAACTTTGACAAATCTCCTGACAGAAAATTTTCAAAGTTGAGGAAACATTCAACAAACATGGTTTTCTCCCTGACCAAGAGGACATCATCAACTGGGTGTTTTTGGAGATGAGCAAGTACAGGTGTGACATTCCAAGAGTGGCTCCACTTCGGTGAATAGCCATGCATTGTTCCTTTCCAGAAACAAGCTCTGGAAATATCATCTCTAGAAGCAGAATCATTCCAAATGGGGAAATGGAGTGTACCAGTTACATAATCAATGCATCTCCTTCTGCCAACCCCTGGAGTAATTGTGCAAATGTTGAAATGCATGTGAAGTTTGGAGAGATAGTATGCTGAATGATTGATGTATAACAGAACGTATTTACAAGTGTCACTTGAAAAGAAAACACCAGACAGTCTGTCTAGTGCAGGAGGAAAGGGTGAAACTGAGGACCAAGATATGAGCTTGGCTTGCTAGTATGTGTATTGATCATGTGAGCTATGAAGCCAGACTCACAATGCAGATGAAGAGGCCACCAAGCGTGTTCTTAAATCTACATCAGTGGTTCGCAAACACTTTGCACCAGGACCCACTTTCCAAAATGGAACTCGTGTTGGGACCCACTGCAAGTGATGTCATAGTCAGAACTGGCATCATCATGCAGGAAGTGTTGTAATTGTGATGTAATCAAATGATGCTCCTGGAATGCAAACTGGCATTCTTGGACTGCAGCAATTCCACAACCACGAAACATCCCTGACAGAAAGAAAGATTAGGACAAAGTAAAAGCACTGAATTAAAAACAAAATAAAAAACCCTCACTTGAAAATTCAAACTGTTAACATTCACCAAAGGGATATAGCAAGAGTAAGATCTGCAGCTTCCAAGATGGCTGCTCCCAGCTTTCTGCGACCCACCTGACATTGGGTTGCGACCCACCAAGTGGGTCTTGACCCATTGTTTGAGAAACACTGATCTACATCTATCTTCAACCCCCTCGATCAAACACAGATTCTCACTGAAGACCCTGCCTTCATGGGGAACCTCACATCCTGAACCGTACCAAGAAAGTAACAGGGGGTCACTGAAGAGCCTGGAATTTTAGCTCCATGTCAGGAAGCAGCCATTAACTGCAAATGCCAAGCAGCACTGCCTTCACAACTGAAGGACAGATGACTTCGTGAATGAAGACTGCTGGTCTGTAAAGACTGCAGCTGTCTGTTGGCTAATGTTTGTTATGGGAGGGGAGGGAGTGCATTATAACAAATGGATGCCAGACGGACAGGGAGAGAAACAAGCACAACCTGGTAGTTCAGGTGCCACAATGCATCCCATGAGCATGCTCACGTGTCTGAGAACTAGAGGATTACAACGGGAGACTGAAACATACCGGTGAACATATCCCCAGCCTCCCCAAGTCACACTTTACTTCTTCCTAATCACCAGCTTACTGAATTTGAATGGCCTCATTTGAATCCTACCTAGACCACAACCGGACTCCATGTAAGCATCTAGACCACGGTTTCCCGGGGCCCTCCTGACTCCAAAGAGCCGTTCTAGAAGGGTGGGTGCCGGCCCAGTGATGCTGCTGACTGGAATGACTTCCCAGGAGCCTCCTTCCAGGTCTTGCTGGGCCAGCGACCCACTCTATCGGCCTTTGTGGGCCTCAGAGTGGAACATAGAGGCACCTTCTGGTTTTCAGAGACAACTTCTGGTTTGACCGGAAGCCACTTCTGGATGCTTCTGTGGGGCATTCTGAGGTCCACAGAGGTCAATAGATTGTGTCGCCGGCCAGGCACAACCTGGAAGAGGCCACTGGAGGATCCTGGAAAGTTATTCCGGCCAGCGGAGTCTTTGGGCTGGCTCCTGCCCTTCCAGAATGGCTCCGATTCCAACCAGCAGAATGGCTAAGTCATTCCAGCCAGCAGTGCCTTGACCCTCTGCAGAGGATGTGATGGGTTGCGGCACTGGAAAGTTTGGGAATAGCTGGTCTAGGTGACTGGATGAAGACACACAATTGGTTGTGACAATGGAAACTACAATAAAAATACATTAGCGAGCAATTGTTCTGTCTGCAAAAAAATAAAAATAAAAAAAAGAAGTCGTAATTAGGTCCCACTGACCAAAGGGCCAATTCAGTGAAGGAAACAACTAATGAAAGGGCCAGTAGCAGAGAAGAAGCTACTTGAAAAAGAAGTGAGGGAGGGGGAAGGGAAGGAAACATCTGTTTAAACATTCTTGGAATGGGACACTGGAGAATACATATATTAGGATCTTGTCCACTGACTGGGCTTTGAAGGACTGCTATGGGAAGCATAATGTTACATTAAGTACCAGGGGGAACCACTGTTTTAATGCCACTTCCAGTTAATTGCAGAAGACAACTCCCACAAAAGCACTGAAGAGCTCTAGTAGGGAAGCAAAGCAAGGCTCCCCTGCTACAAATTCCAACTTTGTTGTGGAATTACTTTTTCACCAGGTCATGCTCAACCAAAATGGGCTCTGCTCTCAGCTGCAGTAGAAGACATCCTGGGGCCTCAATCCCTTCTTTGGAGGACATCGTATGAAGGGGGAGGGAGGGAGCTGGAGCCAGAAAACAAGCCATACTTGAAGTGGGTGGCAAAGCTGCCCCCAGGGTTCACTAATGTGGGAGGGGCCTTCACAAACGAGCAAACTCCGCCCATTAAGCTGAGATGCGAGGAAGACCTCACCCCAAATTCCTGTGGCATGCCTGTGGACCACTCGCGGCTCACCAATATGCCACTAGGACAAGACTTTGGTTACAGTCCAATTATTTGAGGATGCAACTTCTGCTTTGCACAGCTTGACCGATCACCTCTCACTCATCCCTGGAGAAACGTTCGCTTAAGGCTCCAGCGATATTTATAGTACACTTGGATATCTTTCCTGGAGCCAATGAGGAGCTGGCATTCCTGAGGCCTCAATTTTGCTTGTAGCTGGAGAATTTCACATCTCTGGCACAACTGAAATCCGGCTGTTCCCTCTTGCTTACCATACAGGTCATCACCCGACTAAATGCATCTAACATCTATTCAAAACCAAAACCCCGCACAACTCATGACCACACCTTGCCTTCACCACAGGACCCGACTGCATGTTTACTAATCATTCACCACTCAAAGCAATTCTGCTGAATGACCCTTCAGAGCAGCAGCAGCAGCAGCCTTTGACTGCCACAGCAGAAACCAGATGCACACTGCAAAACAAATGTTTGTTGTTACTGTCAAAGAAAAGACATTATCATCTTACACACAAAATGGCTAGATGTGCAGGCAGTTTCACACACACTGACCTGCTAATATGTCTGAGCCATGACCTGGAATAACTCTTGTGCGAGCAGAGGAGGTCAGACTCCAGACCCAATGCCACCCTTACAGTGTATTAAGATCCTTTTTCTTTAAAAATTGTCTTGACTGCAAATTTTTAGAGTAAGAGAAGACTGAAATCACCATTGTCCCCCTCTTTCCAAAATGCCTCAGCAACATCCCTTTAGAGTACAATCCTAACCTGGAGTTAGGCCGGTTTAGTTAGGCCAGCAAAGTTTGGCTGGTACAAGGGCCGCCGCAAAGCATGTCTGGACCACGCTCGGAATCAGGGAGGATGGCGCACATCTGTGTGCTGGCCTCTCTGAGTGGTCTGAACATACTTTACGGTGTTCCTTGTGCCAGCCAAACGTTGGTGGCTTAACTCCAAGTCAGGACTGAGTTCTTAGAACTGGCCTGTATGGATTCTCTGAAGGCGTACCAATGACTATACCCCCTGAAAAGCATCCTTGCTGCTGGAGATCATTCTAGCTGGAACAATTCCCACTAGCAAAATAATGCGTGGGGCAGCTCCACACATTATAAGTGATGCTGCAGCGGACAACTGTACAACTGCAGCTACAGCAGAAACTTATGGATGTCATAATACTCAAATCCATGAATCTGGTAAATCTGACTAGTCCAGGGTCCCCAGAAGTGCATATAATATGATTACCCTTATTAGGCATGTAACTGTGGGACAAATCAATGCTTCCTGCAGCAATCATCATATGCATCTGCCATGAGGAACGCAGACTTAATAGACCATTTCCCCCATCAACTAGAATTATTATTCTTGAAGGATATTAGCTGCTCTGAAAACACTAAATGCCTTGCCCTTATAAGCCACAATGAACAATAAAGAGGTGAACTCTTCAATCTCAATTCTGTCATTCTTCCCTTCCCTTTGAATGGTATTACAAAGGAGCTGCCATTTTTCCCTATTGCCTGCCCACTCCCCAGCTTAATTGCTGATCCCATAGTATTAACTGGTTTACCTCCTTCTGGAAGAGATCAGCATCAATGAAGAAAGAATGCAGCCCTAATTCCATTCCGTAATACCAAGGCTCCCTGTCTGGAACCCTGACTGAAGTCTGCCACAGCAGCCCCTCAAAGACCGCGCCTTTGGCAAGGTTGACAAGACTGATTATTTCACTTTGATCAACCTTCATCGCATTCTGTTTTAAACTCCCGCCCTGAGAAGAGAGTTGAAAGTGATAAGGTAGCAAGAAAAGCTGTCCAATTCTGAGCCCGTTTCAAAATGCGCACAGAAGGAAAATCCTACCACTACAATTTCTCCTGCCACTGCTGCACCATGAAGAGAGAAGTCCCAGCATTTCAGAGTCTGAAGTTGGCAACCTTAATACATAACAACACAAAGTCACCCTTCAGAGAAGAAAACTAGAATTGCTAATTGTTGCATTTAAGTTAGCTGGGCAGTGTCTCCTTAAGCATGTGCAGAATCTCCTGCTTCCTTTGAACTAGTGCAGTGGTCTTCAACCTTCTTCGTGCCACGACTCAAATTAATGAAAGCGTGAGACTGGGAACCTGCCGCTGATCCTGCCCAAGACCCAATTTGCCTGCCCCTGCCCCAGTTCCCCCTGCCTCTTGTGCCTCCAGAACAACCCTGCAAAGTAGGACCTGAGTAGGCCCAGACTAAGGACCTGCAGGGCAAAACAGTGAGGAGAGGCTGTGGAGAATTATATCAGGGACTCAGTTTTGATAAGGGAATACCATTATTGGATTGGATCCAAGCCCTCTCTTGCACAGGGTTTGAGAGGTTACCATGGCCCTGCACACAAGGCTTTGCAACCCCACTGGGGTCACAACCCAAAGGTTGAAGCTTGCTTCAGAATTGTGTATAGAGCCTTGCCAAAAAAGTGTCTATAACCCTGTCTAATAAAGTCATTGTGTTATCAATGCCTATGTGGCGCCGGCCTAAGTATGCAAGGCTGAAAAGACAACCTATCTCTTTTCAGTTGCACGACAAGCAGAAATCCAGAAGATGACGTTTTCCCCATCTCTGCATCCCCAGAAAAGAATGAATATTAACTAGGACATCTTACCAAAAGCAGAGCACAGAAACTCTGACATATCCTTACATGACTTCACTTGATGAGATACAGAACGTGTGAATTGAAATCTGGAACTTGCTCCTGAATTACCCCTACAGAGGCATCTAATGTTGTTTGCCTTCATCCAAATGCACAGGCTGCACACACATAATCTGGACCAACCTTGTGGTTCTCCCTCCGCCTGCAAATTAATCTTTTGAATCTCTTCACAGTCTGTTTAAATGTCACTAGCAAGCGTCATTTCACTGCTTCCTTTAGAAACATAAAAGGAGGAGGGGGTAGATTCCCCAAATCATCTAAAAATGCTGGAATGCAAACAAAACATTGACATCACTTCAGATAACTTTTAACTACCACAATCTAATCCAACAATTCTGCCTGCCGTGTTCATGCATGCATGTGCTCACACATGTGTGCAAGCACACACAGACGCCCCTCAGCTAAAATCCAGATAGGGAAGCCCTATCTGGAATGTAAGGAAAACAGGATACATTTATTATTTAATTAACATTCTCTTTGTTAGTAGCTGATGCACGTTTTATGATGACACATGTATAGTTAACCGTATGCGATACATAGCTTGCAGAAGGTCTTGCAGTGGGTAGGACTGCAGTCGCTTTCCACAGTTGCTATGGACGCTAATGACCCAACACAATCCTTGCACAATCCTCAAGGATTCATTACCTGGAGATAGCTAAATTCAGTGGCCCCACATTTCTCTAAAAGACAACGCTCTCCAAATCCCTTATTGCGCTTGGGATATTTCCCAGTTAATTGTACACACTAAGCCCAGCTTTGCATTGCTTGCTCTTTTTAAAGCAGACATCCAGGTTGTAGGCATATGACTGCAATCTGGAAGCTGATCTGTGCTTTTGGTGTTGGGCCAAGTAGGGTTGCCAGACTGAGATCCTAAGACCGCTCTTGAAACTTGAAGAGTGGCACATAACTGGCACATGCCAATGCAGGCCTGGCTTCTCCTGTCACTGCAGCACAGCAAAAGAAAGAGCTGCACTTGGGGAAACGATGGACTTTGCAGCTCTTAAAGGTACAGGAGAAATCACAAATTCCAGACTTGGCTACCATATGCTGGAGAGATTATTTTAATGCCCTTCAGATGCTCTTATGGAATAATGACACGTCTGCTACCTTTTGTTCAAGTGGAAGGGCAGTAATTCCAATGGGTACAGGAAGCTGAAACTATTATGGACAACAATGATTATGAGTATTTAAAACTTTATATGGTTTATTTTAGAAGTCCCACCCCCACTTTTTTACTTGTGTCAACAGCAGTTGGCCTACTGTTAGGAGGAAAGTTCCTAAAATATTCCCCCAATGAAGAGCTAAATACTCCACATAGGTTGGGAGTGTTGCACTCTTTCCTGCACGCAATGGAATTTTTCCCCCCCTGCCTTTGGACTTCTGGTGCTGCCTTCTTCCAAACACGTGTGCAGTTTGTCGTTCCAGCAAACGAACACAATTTCTCTCTGACGCTTTCTTCAGAAAAGGGTAAAAATTCATGAGAAAAGAATACAAGACTAACATTTCTTAGAATATCCTCCAGTTTTGTGGGGTTCGGTTACTCACATGGGCTCAGTCTGAAGACAACATTCGTAGGATCTGCGAGAATTGGTTTTCACTCCATCAGTGCACACTACTACATATGCTGCTTGAAACACCAAGGGCCACTTCCACTGCCACAGCCTACTGCAAGTTCACATTTAATTCACAGCACAGCTGCCACCTCAAATCTTCCTCAGCAATTAAACCTTGTGCAATTCCTTCTCACTGTGGTTTCCCAAAGAAATGTTTTATCTGCATTTCCATACGCACGCGCGCGCACACACACACACACACACACCCTCTCAAACGAATCCCAGCACTTCTCCTCTACCAGGCCTATTAGCAACTTTTCTGTGCTGTATCAATAAATCCTGTTCAATTCTGAATGATACTTTCATATTCTGCAAACCTATCAATGCACTGCTGCTTAATGATTACGATTTTCCCAGTCAGCCATTTTCTTACTCACATGACAGTTCCTCTCCAAGAGCTTTTAAATGAGTGTCAGGAATAAGCCCTCTCAAAGCAGCAGAGGACACTTCCTGCTGTGAGTTCATATTTTATTACAGTTCTGTGGTCTGCTCAATGGCAGATTTGCCTGCATATCTAGAAACAAAGCACACAAGCAAGGGTAATGGGGAGATCAAGTGAACAAGCAGGGCTGCCAATTATTTTTTCGGGCAGAACCCCTGAGCCTTTGAACTGCGCAACAGGGAAATATTCAACAGATGCATCTTTTTCCGACATGGAAAAAAAGCTTCTCTCAACACTGTACATGCATGCTGTTAGGCTGCTGGATTGGAGTTGTCTGTTCACAACACAACTGTTAAAACACACAAGGAACAGGAACATACATGAACTCTGCTCTTTGCAACACAAAAGCACAGACTTTACTTCAGAAGTCAGTCTCCAATACAATGGGGCTTGTATTGCCGGGAAGATTGCAGAGGACCCCAATCTTTATGTTGGGTGGCTATTCGCAGCACAGGAGCAGAGTCAATAGAAAGGCAGCAACCCCAATTTCTTGTGAGGATTAGGGTTAATCTTGATGTGAAGAAATACAACTCTCTAAATAGCAAAGAAGCTGCTCTTGCCATCTTTCTGGAATATACATCATTTCAATATTCCAAAACAAAGAGACACCCCCAAGCTGTTTAATTTTTTACGTGGAGCAGTGCAGCTGTCTGCAGAACAAACAGCTCATTAGGCAACTTGGAAAACCTGAATCACATGCAACAGGCACACCTCACCGTTCAAAACGTTGACTGTTTGAGCACTGCTTCCAAACACCAGTCAGCTGCTGCACAAACTCCTCTGGCACGAACGAACGAACGGCCTCCCTACTGGAGGGTTCGAGGGTCAGCATCAAAGAAAATGTGGCTCAAACACATTGAGGAAGATCTAAGGAACCAGTGACTGACCATCGACCAGGGTAGAAATAGTGCCAACGATTGCAGAGAGTGGAAATGTGTCATGTAACTGGGCAAGAGGCATTTTTTTAAAGTGGTGTTTCTCTTATATTTAGCAGGGGGAGAGTAAATGTCCCAATTTGCCCATGCAGTGTCTTTTCTAGTGGCTGTTGCTGGTGGTGTTCTGCATTTTTTTTAGATTGTGAGCTCTTTTGTTCACATTTTCTTTGTGAACTTTGTGTTGAAAAGCAGTGTATAAATACTATTGATTGATATATGGAGGCCAGTTGCCCCAAGAGGGGCGTACTGGTTGGGGGGAATACCTACACCGCAAGTGCCCACTAAGGAGGAATAATAATGATGATGATGATGAAGAAGAAGAAATTCAGGATGAGCTGATACAATTACCTGCCAAAATTCCTTCTTCTAAAAAACTATTAAATGTACTACAATACATCCTGTCAAACTGCCAGCATGGTTATTATCAAAACGGTCATATATCAAGAACTGAAAATTTAAAGACACAATTCAAAGCATACATGAAATAAGGCCCAACTAATTCCACAGAACCTCCAAATACTGTATAGCAGTGGTTCTCGAACATTTTAGAAGCAGGACCCAATTTTTAGAATGACCATCTGTCCGGGACACACCAGAAGTGATGTCATGGCTGGAAGTGCCATCACTGTGACACCAGAGCCTGCTGCTTTCCTGGGAATGCAGCAAGAAGTTGGGTTACTTCTCAGCCATTTTCCAACAGCAAAGTGAATCAGAAAGGAAAAAAAACTCTATTCACAGCCTTGACACAACCAAAACAACCCAAAAAGTTTGGGAACCATTGCTGCACAGGGCAGACAGGGCTGTTGGCACCTATTGCCCCATCTCAAAGAAATGCAAGGCCATCGCCATCGGATTCCTGCCCATAAACTACTAACAACGCCTAGAATTAGTAACGGTTCTAATTTTCAAAGTCCTTTGGCTTGGGTCAAAGATAACTGCTTTCTCGCATACAAACCCAGCTTCTACAGAAACTCTGCTCATGTCTCATCAATATCCTCAGAATGCTGTGATTAAAAAAATGTTATAACATCTGTGCAGACAAGGTTGCCAACTGATTAAGGCAAGATGGCCCACCCTGCTCCCATGGGCCAGCAACTTGATGTAGAAAACAGTAGGTGAAAATTTTACACCACAGAAATAGACACGATCACTTGCTAGTGAAAGCACAATCACTTTGCTATCTGTATCAGTAGCAAACCACTGCTAAAGCCCCAGCTGAAGTCACCGACTGAAAAGTTGGCAATCCTATATGGCATATCCCTAGACTATAAAGCTCATGTTTAGTTTAAAACCAAACCCAATTGTATTCTAAAAACAATTATATACATATCTATGCAAGGAGATTTTGCCCAGGTTGGAAAGTTTTCAACAACCTTGTCTATACCAGGGGAGTTTCTCTCTTTAGATGAGTTTCCAGCCTTTTTCTCTGCAAGGCCCCATGTCTCACAGCCAAATAACAAGCAAAGATCCAACAGAAATGGGAAAACTTTTGTTGAGTTTTTGCTAAGCACAGAAAGCGTCTGCAATATTACATGCAAGTTGAATATATTCTAGCTGAGTGTCTTCTATCTAGCAGGCCAGGTCTGCACTACCTGTTTCACAGGTTCAGTCTTCCCCCTGTTAATCCTCAGTTCTACTAATTATCCCTAGAAGCACATGCCATTTTTGGCACCCACTTTTATGTGGGAGGTAGCAGAGATATACAGTTACCCAATACAGAGAACCCTAGAATTGGGACTGCTGGCTTCCTGCAAGAATTAAGGTACATTGAGCGGCAGCTGAACTGTCCCCTGGTAATCTCGTTTGCATGTGGACAGGGGTGGAGAACAACTTTGTCAATACCTTCTATTTTAAATTGATATGTCAGATGGAATAGTTTGCCTACAATACAAAGCCTAGTACAGTGTATAAATTCAAATTAATTTTCTCTTCAGAAAGAAGTGACTACCAGTTCATCTGGTAACAGCCTATACCAGATTCAGTTGCTGAACTATTATATAGCTTTTTTCTGCCTGGAGCCAACAGCAAAATTCTAGTCACTTTTGCCAAGAAGCTACAGTTTGGGCTATTACTAAAAAGCTGAGTGTTATACCACAAGTGTGCATAAGTGGATTGCAACGCACAAATGAACTCATTCCCGTGCTTGCAAAGTTATCAGCCCTCTTGAGTTCCAGATATACCTTGAATTCATTATACCACATTTATGTCTAATCCTATTTATAAATGTTGTTTCCTCTGTTAACATTAATTTTATTGACTTTTTTTTAATTACCTACTGTAAGCTGCCTTGAAAATACTTTGAAAATAAAAAGGAGGATAAAAATGTGTTCAATGACAAAATAAACCGACACCCTTGGAAATCAATCCCATCAAACTCAGTTTACTGCTGAGTAAAGATACATATGACTGGACCATTATTGTTATTTATAGGTATCTGAGGAAATGATGTTACACAAATTGCCCTATTCTTTCCCCCAGAAAATCCAGATTCTGGTGGAAGCTGAGCTTCACAATCGCAGTGTGGAAAATTCTTTGTCTTCCTGTCTGACTTTAGTCCCTACCATTTCTTGCTCAGGTGTTCCTTGGCTGCGGATGGCATGGGGCTGCAGACCTCCAACTGCTGTATCAGCACAAGAAGTACTGAAAACAGAACAGGGCTTGTTTTATGAGGTTTGAGAAACGTTATTGGGCTTTATATGCCATTGAACTGTGCACAACTGACTGCACCAACAGGAGTAGAAACAGGTAACAGAAGAAAATTCAAATAAGGAAGGAAAAGACCATATCGTAACAGTTCCCTCTGACTCAGGTACTAGCTTGTTCCTTTAAAAGTCGGTATTCCAATTCTCAGAACTTTAGTTCTATTCAGGGCTGGTCCATGACCTTCCAACATCTGAAGCTACCTGCCAAATGCTGCTCCCCCTTATCCAGTGAGGTGCCACCTCCTGCTCCTCCCACTCAGCACTCCCCTCCCCTCTACACTTCCTCCTCCTGTCTGCCCTTCTCTTCCTTTTCCAACCCAGGGAATGGAAGGAGCAGGAGCAGTATAAGCAGCTAGGAGGACTGAGATGGGCACTCCCCACAACCAATCTGTTACCTGAGGCAACCACTTCAGCTGGCCTCCTTGATGGGCCAGTTCTGTTGCTACACATACTATGCTTCAAAATTACATCTACATGCAATCATGCACAGGAACAGCCTGCAAGCTTTTTCACTATTCTGCAGTTCGCACGTTGCTTTATAAGGCAAAGTAATACTATGGCATGAAAGAGAAGAGTCACAAAGTCACTTCCAAGGTCAAGGAGCAGCAAGCAGTTCGTGACTGTGGGGAAACATGAGCACATCCAAGAACAAATCTGGATGTTGGGTATCTTTCTGCAGCTGGGCAGTCGTCTGATTTCATGAAAAGAGCCAGTTAAAGGTGATATTCTCAAGCAGGAAGAAGCACACTGCAGAAACCCTCTGTCCTCTCCTGTACTTGGAAAGCCCTGCAGTAACAGAATGAAGTCACAGCTTTAAAGGGGAGAACATTCTGTCCCAGATTATTAAGGACAGAAGCATCCATCTAGCTTCACGTCAATCGCAACTGACCGCTGCTGTGTTGTCACGGATGCTTTTTACTGATTTGCTCAATTCAAATATCCACTGCTCTGCAGTTAAGAGTGCCTTCTACCACTTCATGATGCACTTCGAAGGCAGATGTGAGCCAGGAGATTATTACTAGAACGTCTTCTGCCCTCTGGTAGGAACAAGCATGTGCTGTACACTATGCCCAGACAGACATACCAGACAAACGTATTAGCCTCATCTCCATGTTTTTCAAGGCATTGCTAACATGGTGCAAGACTCATTTCTCTTCCTTCCCTCCCCCACTTTCCAGGATCATGTGCTGCCAGCCAAGGAGGGGCAAACCAAGTCCACCAACATTGCACTGATGAAATACAAGACTCCTCTGAATAAGAGGGTTCATCTTTCAGGGTTCATCTTCATGGTGGCCTCCAAATAGAAGCTCCTCAACCCCCCCCCCTATGATCTGTTTGATCTGTTCCACATCATGGTGTCCTCCTTCCCTCTCCCTGCAACTCCCACTGGAGACAAATCTCTCCCTCTAGCTCTGTGTTTGCAGCTTGCTCTGCTAATCTCCATGACCTTCTTGCATATGCTACAGACAACCATGACAAAAGTGTCACAAGATGAGTGACCTCCCCCACAACAGCCATTCCAAGGGAAACACACAGGAAGGAGAGCCCTCCCCCTTGCTGACTGATCTCATTAACTCCATCTCCTCCCCCGCCAACCCACAGGTCTGCTCTTACATAAAAATCCATTCAGGCAGGGTGGGTTGGTCGGTGGGGAAATGTTTAAACTGAAGGCGGGTGGGAGTGGGGATTTGAAATGGGTGATCAGAAGGGGGCAACATGGATGTTCACCCCCCCAATTCCTGATCCCCTGAATCTCCTCCTTCCCACCCACCCAAACAAGCAGAAAGGATTAAATTGCAAAGAGTGGAAGAAATTAAGAGTGGGGTTAATGAGATACAAATTATTATGAATGCTGAATCACTTTTGCAATTCCCTCCACAATATTCCGGTTTCATGCCTCCCCTGTGACTCTCTTTCCTGTATGCCTTCATTTTTTAAGACATGAATAGCAGTAATAATGTTTAAGGGTTAGAAAAACAGGTTTAATTAGTTCCTTTAAGAAAAACAGCTAGCAGTGGGTTCGAGGAAGGAAGAAGAGGCTCCAACACAGAAGGGGGGGCTATTATCTACTTTTAAGCACATTCATGGGGGGGGGGGGAGGCTCGAGAAGAGGAGGAATCATAATGCCGTTTTACATCCGCTTGGCTATCCTGTCTGCCTACTCGTTTCCTCCGCACCGCTTCTCTTCCCGCACGCCCCCACCACAGTCGGGGCCAGTTTCTAAACGCCGCTGCTACCCCTTCGAGGCAACCGCTTGCACGATGGAGCCGGCGGCACACTAGCGGCAGAAAACGGAGAAGGCAGAAGCAACTCGAGCCGGGAGTTCATGAGAAGCCACCGCCTGGCTCCCATCTTAGAGGTCACTTTGGGAAGGCATCCTTGCGGTCCTCCTCACCCTTGGCATTTCCGCAAGGATCGGCTGTCGTCCCCTTCCCAGGAGCCAGCCAGGGGCCCGGAAAATGCAATCGCTCTCCCACACTCCTCCTGGGGAGGCCGTTCCTCCTCCTGAAAGCCCTGCCGACCTGTCAGGCACCGGGCACCGCGGATGCTCGCCCACAGGCAAGCATCCACAAGGGCAAATGTACGGACTAGCCAGCGGGCAACCCATCCCGGCGCGTCGCTTCCTGCAGGTCCATCGGCCCCCCCTCCCCAAATTAAAGCCACTTCTTGAAGCGCGCGGCCTGTTCCGCAGAAGGCTTTTCCACCCCCTTCCCGCCTTACCCAAGAAACCATCCGGAGGATCGTGTGAGGTTGCCGGATGAAGGTCTGCGGGTCAAAGGCGCCCCCGGCTTTGCCAGCTCCAAACGCGCCCGGCTCCATCCTCGCAGCAGCCCCGTGGCAAGACCAGCTGAGCCGCCTCTTCTCTCGGCTGCTTTCTTCAGCAGCTAAAGTTTATTGCGCCGCCGGGGACGCTCGGAAGGGCAGCCGGGGAGAGCCAGGAGCCAGCCAGCCAGCCAGCCCGCGCTCCCTAGCAGCCAGTGCCCGCCGTGGAGGAGCAGCGCTTGAGCGAGGCGGTCAGGTAAAGGCGGCGTGGCGAGCGCCAATGCACAACGGTGGGCGAGAGCTAGCTGTGCATGGCAGACCCCGGCTCCGCCTCGCTTCTGGCTGGCTCACCACCTTCCTAGTTGGGGCTCGGCTGGTTGGCAGGCAGGCAGGCACAAGCCCTTACAACCAAGCACAGAGGCGGCAGCAGGATCCGCGGAGGCGCGACCCCGCCAAGCAGCAGTCGAGGAGCGGGCGCGGGCGCTAGACAGGGGGAAGAGCGCGCGCCTGCGTGCGCGCTCAGCCCCAGCAATTTCGGGGGTGGGGCAAGGGACGAGGTGTAGGGGGCGCTGCAGAGCCGGTAGGCGGGCGCGGGAATTAGGGTCTACCAGTGCTTGGGATGCTTTGTATTCGACACCCCAAAATTTTAACCAAGAGTTTTCGAGTCCCCGATATTTTAACCATGCAAAGCGCCTTTGCAAATTTTAAAAACAACAGAAGCAGCAATATTCTCTACCAGTCTGCCTTTCTGCTCATTATTGCTTGTCTCTCAGTCTCTGTATTCCTTGACTGTTTAAATAGTACCGTATATACATATTAACTACAGTGCAAGCCTATGTGTGTCTACTCAGAAGTCCCATTTTGTTCAACGGGGCAGCTTACCCCCAAGAAAGTGTGGATAGGATTGCAGCGCTAGCTCCATTGCCTTTAACCAAGGTATGGAGCTGGGCGTTCAGGTTCCCTTAGTCTGTAGAATGTGTCGCAAAGTTGTAGTTGTGCCTATGAAGCCACTGTGACTACTGCTCCACTGCAGGATGCAGCACATGCCCCACTGGCACAGCTATGTCAATGCTAGAAAGTTGGTTAGGATTTGGGCCTCTTTTTTTAAGCAGAAACTTGTGCGGATGGTTGGGCCTACATAGGGCCCAATATTATTCAGCTTTCCAACACCGAACATTTGTTCCCTTCCCTCAGAACTGGAAAGTTGGTTAGGATTGTGCCATGAAATAATTTCCCCAGTGGTCCTTCTCACCCTGTGGCCTAACTTGACAGAACCCAGCAGTGTGTGTGTGTGTGGAGTTGGAGCCACTGGTGTAACTCCCTTTAGGCCAGTTTTCTAGCTTGCTCCAACTGATAAGACAGTTGTAAATGAGAACTTTAATAAGGGAAGAGCCACTCATTCATTTTTGTCTCTTCTTTTTCTGCTCCTGCCTCCCTACTGAACTCTTTCAGGACAAACTTCTTGACAACAGTAAACGCCGCTCAGGGAACATCAACATACATCACTCAGGGAAGAGGGCACAATCCTAACCTGGAGTTAGGCCGGCACAAGTCCGGCCCAGGAGTGTCACAAACGTACCATAAAGCGCAATCGGCCCACACTCAGAGTCAGAGAGGGCGATGATTCCAGGTTAGGATTGTGCCCTGACTGTTGTATACTGTACTGTTGTGGAGAGGTTAACTCTGGCCTCAGGCTGCAACCAGTTGTGGGCCCTGACTCTCCTGTTGAAGACTTGCGACTTCAAAGAAAGGAAGAAGTAAGCATCTAATGAAGCTGAGATTGTAGCCCACAAAGGCTTACTATAATCCCAATGGAAATGGACACATACTTACTTCCCACTGGGCCCAGTGAATTTTACTCCTGAGGATGTTTAGGATTTGGGCCTTAACACTGCACCACATTTGCATAGGATTGCAAACTACCCAGATACGTTTGTTGTTCATCACCAGTGATTTGACTTGCTCTAGTGGTCTGTCCAGCACAGGCCAATGGCAGCAGCTCCATGTCTTTGTGTGGCACTTTGGTTCGGCCATGCAGCTTGCACCTCTGAGGACTCAGATTCAGCAGATGCTTGCTGAGCTGCCTCACAAACCCTGAAAAACCAGTTTGCCGATTAAAGCAATGCAACATCCACAATAAATGTGCTCGCCCTTCACGACCAAGAGTAGAGAGCACTTTCACCTCTCTGAAAATGTGTCATACGTACAGGCCTTTACTTTGGTCTGAGCAAGAGGGAGGGTACCATGGATGGCAACATCTGGGGTTGACAGCCAGCCCTGGCCCCCTGAACTAGACCATCTCAATATCAGGGCAGAGCTGTGGGATGCATTGCCTCAGGTGATGCCAGGGGCAGGAGCAGCTCCAGAAGAGCACAAACAGCATAGATGTGTGCTCTGGTTGCTATGGCAATGGAAATACCTGATCTGGGTCTCACATTGGCGCGGGAGAAGACAGAGCATGCTTGGATTACCACATGGGCTTTATAAACAGGATATCAGAGGACTGGGAAACACGGAGACTGAAGGAAAGTGTTTGGCCCTAGTTCCCAAGAGGACAGGGCTCACTTTGTGTTTCCTGTGCTCTCCAAAAGCCACTTTCCAACAGCACAAAAGACATGGGACCTCCATATGCTCAGCTGTGAGTGCCCACAGTAGTGTGTTTCCAGTGGTTCCCCTATGAGTTTGCTGACCTAGACAGACCCTTATGGCTTTGCAACATCCATGTAACTGATATAGGCAGATCTCACTAACACCTACTACTATGCTGTCTGTTGGATATCTCACAAAGGCACAAGAGCCCTGCTGGGATGGGATGGTTGGCAACCTCACTGATGGTGTTCAGTAAAGAATTCAACTTCATCGGTTTTTGTTTTTTTCACCTCCCTCAAGTTGTTTCTTACCTTAGCTAGACCTTCCGTAAGGAAAGGGCCTTCTTATGAGCAGTAAGAACCTGGACCTGGCTGGGGAGGGAAGTTCTGTAGGAGACACAAGCAGCCTATTCATTGCTATCATCCATGAGTGAGCCAATCAGTTGCATGGGAGGTATGACAACAGCTAATGTGTGAGAAAATTGAAAGCAGATGTGTGAAAGGATACTGTGGGTGAGAGGCTCGATGGAGGGGCTGATGCAAATGGCAATCTCTGTCAGATGTTTGGCCCACGTAGTACTCACTCATCTGCTGGGCTCTCAGGTGTGCCTGTTTCCCTCCATTCCAGGGGAAGGGCACATAGAGGTAGAAGGGTGGACTCTTCCACTGCACTAGAATCTTGCTTGTATGCTCTGTGTTCTGGGGTTGCTAAATATGCTATGTTTTTGCACTTCCTGTTGTAGTTGAATGATTTCTAATACCAAAAATTGTGTAAAGACCATACCTATTTTAGGTCCTGGATGACCTATTACAAATCTGATTGCTTGAGGGCACAATACTCACCAACTTTCCAGCACTGACATAGCTGCGCCAATGGGGCATGTTTTGCTTTCTGCAGTGGAGAAGAAGTCAAGGAGGCCTCCTCAAGGTAAGGGAATGTTTGTTCCCTTACCTCAGAGCTGCATTGCCCTTACCCTGGTGCTGGAAATTTGGTTACGATTGTGCCCTTACTTTACACTTATAATCACTGTCATCATTATTTTTTGTCATAAAAGTAAGGATTCAAATTGAACATTTCCACCATGACTTTGACACCATGTCTTTCTTTCCTGGCAGTATCATCCCTAAGTTGTTAAAACTCCCTTTCTAGTTTGAATGTTGTGCTAATGCAAGGGCAGTTTTCATAGATGGTTTCATAGAACGCTCATAGTTCCAAGAACTGTCAATGAATAAGAGATTGCACACGTTGTCCCTTTATCTGATGGCCTTAATGACAATAGAGACCATGGAAAGGTAGAGAGCAATGAAGACTACGCAGGCCTTCTTCACCTGCTTCACAGTTGCACCCGTACTTTTTACAGAGGATGCATTCTTCTTTCTGATGTTGTTCTGGAATCTTGCATGCAGAGGGATATCGGTAGCTTCTAAACCATACTTGCCTGGACCCCTGATCATCTGCTTAGGGGCCACAACAAACTTAAGCACAGCAATGGTTGGAGGAATGTCACTGAAGTTCAAAGTCGCTGGGCCCTTGAAGCGGCTGCACAAGGGTGTGTGAGTAAGTGGGAGGATACTGGTGATGCCATCTGAGATGTTCTCTTTGCCAGCAGAATGGTGCGGAGGCCCCACGTAGCTAAGAAGCTGGGTCAGTTCATATTTTGCTGCTAGTGTGGATAGGCGGAAAGCTTCCTGCACCCCATCAAGAACTCCTAGGAAAAGCAAGATGACTATTCGCTGAACAACGAGCCTCAGAGCTGCCTGGGGTTTTTTGTTGTTTCCTTGGAGAAAGGAGGTCACAGAATAGTGTGACTGATGTGCCATGGAGGAAATGGCAGGTGAGGTTATTTGTTTCAGGAGCACCAACAACTCCAGGACCCAGTTGTTAGTGCAATATGGCAATGCACAGGCTAAATAAAAGCAGAAGCTCTGGACAACTGCCTGATAATTCCCTAGGATTTTAACTACTGGGAATAAGACCTCTCTCCTTATCTTCCTAAGGAGAATGACAAGCACAGCATTTAACATCTTTTGACTATAGTGCCATAAGATGAGGACTCCAGCCATTTGGACAGTGGCCCAATAAAAGAATAGCTTGGTTATGTTGGTCCAGTGGTGCAGCACTGGTCTGTACACTTTCAGAAAGAGAGAGTATGTGAAGAAGTAGAGGACCATGAGCTGGGCTTGAGGCAGCTTTGAAGTCCATTTAGTTCTGTGTACCATAGTTGGTTCCCCAGCTGGTTGGCAAATGGCAAGTCTGTTTTGGTCCAGCATTTTGTTAAGGTTGATCCCCTAGATGTGAACAGCCACCATGCCTCAGTCCAGCACATTTGTCTTGCCTTCCCTTCTTACTCTAGCATCTGTTTTGGATACTGCCCTTGTGAGACTGGATGATGACACCACAGTTGATTGCATCAAAAAGAGGACTACGTTGTCATGCTGAAGTAGGCTTGCCATTTTTGGCTCTAGGCTTTCCCAGACATCAATCTTAAAATATGCACACACACCCAAACCATGTGCAAATTCCACCAGCAACACCAACCTAAAGCAGGAAGGCATGGAGAGGGGAAGCCAGGAGTTAAGGGAGTATGATTGAGGATGAAGGGATAATTTTTTGGGGGGAGGGGGAAGAATTGGAAAAAAATGGCCCGTGCAGAAAATTCCCTCCTCCTCTCTGCCATGCATACTTCCCCTCTGTGGATCAGTAGCATGAATTCTATGACTATGTATTCTGGAATGAGAAAAAGAGGGGAGTGCCATAGTGGTAGGGAAAGACATTTTCTGTGCTGGAAATCCTTTTCATTTCCAGCCTTCTCCTTCTACCACTTTACTACTGTCTCCCATCCTGCACATAACCTGGGTTACCCCTACCAACCTGTTGCTTAAGGTGACAGCCTTGGCCAGTCTCATGGATGGGCTCACCCTGGACAAAGCTGTTTTAAGTAACTTTGATTACTTGCCAAGTGGACACAGATGTCATCACAAGATAGCAAAATATCATTTGCACTGATATTTTGTCTCTGCAACATCAACACGAACGTGAAATGAGATTTATTTTCCCCATTTTCCAACTACTGCCCATTACAGAGCATATAGAGCCCATTACTGCCCATTACGGAGCTATTCTGTCTTGCACAAATTTGTAAAGGCTTCTTTTAGAGCCAGCTACACAGTTTTGAAACAGAACTTTCCTCCATATGGATTTTTGGTGTTGGCTACCATATAATTTGTTTTAATAGGAACAAGGTCTGCATGCAATACCTCCTGCAAGGGAACAGTTCCAATTTCGTCGCTGCCAAGAGGTACACCTGAGACGAAGGCTGCTGTTCTTATTTAGAAGTTGCGCCTTCAGAGGACATTGGCGTGTAACCTATTTTTACTACACAAGGGGTTTTGCTATCAGGATGGAGATGAGAAAATGCCAGTGACCTTTTGTCTGCATAGTGAACTTTCTCGGTTTATATTATATGCCATTTTTGTCCCACCCTGTGCGAAAGCAGGGGCGTAGCGTGCCTTGCCCGGGGCCGGGTAGGGGACAAGGCACGCGTTGCGCCCCCACGCTGTGACGGCGTCATTACATCAGCGAGCGTGCGAGGTGCCAGGCGCTCAGACGCTTCCCAATTTGGGGACACCTGGCGCCTCGCGTGATCACTGGCAAAGCCCCACGCGACGCCATTGTGCGGAAGTGAAACGCTTCATTGACATCAATGGAGAAACCCGAGAAACCCATCATTTCTGAGTCTCAGAGCAGCCCCCCTCCCAGCAAAAGATAGCAGCGATGGCAGAGGTTCGTGCCACTTCTGACTCAAGCGTCATTTCCTGTAAAAAAAAATGTTTTTGCAAAACCCACATAAAGAGCCGTGGCCTGTAGCGGCTTTAAATTTTTACCGGAAGTTTAAACCATGGTTCTCTAGGCACTTTTATCTCTATGGTTAGGCGGCGCGGGCGGGGACGTGTACGTCGGCCTAATTTGAAAAGCGCATGCGTTGTCACATAGGTCGGGCGCTCTTGCGTATATTCCGGCTGGGAGGAGATAAATTGCGCGTGCGCGGCCTACTACTTCCCTTCTACATCAGCTCGGAGACAGGATGGTAGGTGCTAGTGATACGTAGGGAACTTACAATCCATTGTCATCCTGTTCATTGTTGTTGCTACCACTCAGAGACCCCGGTTTCTCTATTTCAGAGTGTTCCCTTTAAATGTCTTGCGAACTAGTTTTTGTCTCTTCGCCCCGTAGTCGATGAGAGAGCCTAGGGCCTGTTCCCACCCCCTGCCGACTGTTGACGGTGGAAGGCTTCCATTCCGCCGTCATAACAGCGCGGGAGAGGAATTGGGCGGCAGTATCGGCCTCGCAGTGAGGTTTTCTTAGTCTCTTGAATTTATAGTTAGTTAGGTAGGAGTTTGCAGTTGCATTGGCAACTATCCCAATTAGTGTCCATTCTCTTCTTGGCGGCCTTTGAAGCGGAGTAGTATAGCGCTAATTTTGTGAAGTCTTGGACGGTAAGGTGTGTCGAGACAAATGTGTAATACTGAGTGGTTTCTGAAATTCTGCTTGTGGGTTGAGAAAGTTGTTTTATTTCACAGAAGTCTCTGAAAATAATATTCTGTCTCTTAAAGAAGAAAAGGTGTCTGTTTGGCTGTGTTCAAATAACCACATTGATAAAAATGCTATAGCTGTTCAGTAAAGATACAATACTTTGGATTTTTCATGAATACTTTTTGCAGTGTTTTATAAAATAAGTGGGGTGTTAACACGTGATGGATGTGGTGGGCTTTTGAGAAACTAGCTAGTTAACATAAACACATTGCCCACTAGTTTGTGTTTTGTGTAAGTGGGAGTTGATAGAGAGGCCAAAAGCATGGTAGAATGGCTTCATTGTACAGTACTGGAAATAACCACAAATTGCATATACATGCTGTATAGATTGAATATCAAAGGCGCATCTTGGCCTCTCATTGGGAGGCCAACACCTGCCAGGCTTAGTTTATGAATTAAATGTTGGTAGTGATAGAAAATGGCAAAAAGCAAAGACATAGCTATAGCACAGAACTAGATGCAAGCAGTTTAGAGAGCATGAGAACTAAGCAGGATGTAGCAAATGCAGCTAGATAACTTTAATCATAAGCCAGCAGTTCCCACACCAGCAATAGGCTGGTTATGACCAGATAGCTAGAAGGCATAATATAAAGAATTCAGAAAACCCATCCAAGAGGGGAAGGGTATCAAGGTGGGTGGGAATATAATTGACCACAGTGCGTAATAAACTTGGATCCCAAGGGCACAGACTTGCTTGCATGATCCTGCAAAAATGTTCATGGCCTTGCCCCTTAGGGGCAGAGGCTGGCTGGCTGGCTTGCCCTTTGTGCACTTGTCTTGGGCTTGCAAGAACACTGAGCTCGGTTAGGAGGGTGGCTTGCCTGAGATGTCTAACGAGCACGATTGCTTTCTTTCTAGTCCCACCGGAAGTTTTCAGCTCCTAGGCATGGCTCCCTGGGCTTTCTGCCTCGCAAACGCAGCCGTCGCCATCGTGGCAAGGTGAAGAGCTTCCCTAAAGATGACCCCACCAAACCAATCCACCTCACTGCATTCCTTGGGTACAAGGCTGGCATGACCCACATTGTGCGTGAAGTTGACAGGGCTGGATCCAGTACGTATTCCTTTTGTCTTAAGATAGGTGGGAGGAAGCAGTATTGAGATTTGACATTTGTAGAGTGATATAGTTGTTACAGAGGGATGTGGTGGCACAGCGAGTTAATCCGCTGTTGCTGGGCTCTCCGACCGCAAGGTTGGGAATTCAAGACTGTGTGACGGAGTGAGCTCCCGTTGCTTGTCCCAGCTCCTGCCAACCTAGCAGTTTGAAAGCACCTAAATGCGAGTAGATAAATAGGGACCACTTTGGTGGGAAGGGAACGGCGTTCCGTGCGCTACGGCGTAGAGTCATGCCAGCCACATGACCACGGAAGCTTGTCCTCAGACAAAATGCCAGCTCTACAGGCTTTGAAACAGAGATGAGCACCGCCCCCTACGGTTGGTCACGACTAGACCATCCGGTCGTGGGGAAACCTTTACCTTTATAGTTGTTACAACCAGGGTTTGAATTGGGACCTTCCTAATCTAATATGGGCTACAGTCTGTAAGATGAGCCATTATTGTATTCCTGGATGAGGGATTAGATTGAAATATAGTTTGCTCCAGGCCCTTCAGATGATAGCTGAGATGAAATTTGTTGTCCTGGCTCACACTGCCTTCTCCCATGTGAGCCTCCCCACACTTCGAGATAATTTCCAGTATGTTCCTGCAATACCTGGAGAGGCCACCATTTTGATGATGGTACCCTGGCAATGGAATGTTCTCCCTAGGGTGGCTTTCTTGACTCCTGTCTTTTGTTGGAGCCAGATGGAACTGTATTGTTAGGTGTTTTTTTATTTCAGTCGAGTAGTTTTTATTCAAACTTAACTGTGTTTGTAATGGTGAAGTATCCTCTGTTTTGAGGGAAGACTTACAGAGGTATAGAGTATAAATATTTCAAACAAATTTAGTATGTATGCCATGCTAGCTGCTATTAAGTGGACAAATGGCATGAATAGCTCTGCTATCAGTATTGCTGCTTAGTTTTCAAAGAACAGCTATGAGCAGGGTTACCAGATCCAAACTGGGACAGAGTGCCTATATCGCTAACCATTGTATAGAAGAGGGAATCTTGGCAGGTGTAGCTTTTGAAACCCTTCCATGTTGAGCTGCACCTGCTCAAATTCCGTCTTCTATACAATGGTTAACGGTATAGGCACTCTGTCCCAGTTTGGATCTGGTAACCCTAGCTATGAGGAGTCTCTTCCTATATCTGTTCCTAGTGCTCTCCTGGGCCTTTGGCTTCTTGGGACATCCTTCAGGTTCCTTTTTGAGCTATGAGATTAATTGCCCAACTAAGTGACATGTCATTTTAACCTGACTTCCAGGTCCAGATTTCTTTTAGATGGAATATGCAATATTATTCTTGGCTGTAGAAAAGTAATGTACTCTAGTATGGGCTGGCACTAAAACAACATTTATTCCACAGAGGTGAACAAGAAAGAAGTTGTAGAGGCAGTCACTGTGGTAGAGACCCCACCCATGGTGATTGTTGGTATTGTGGGCTATGTGCAGACCCCCCGTGGCCTTCGCACCTTCAAGACCATCTTTGCTGAGCACATCAGTGATGAGTGCAAGCGTCGCTTCTACAAGAACTGGTATGATTGGATTCTTAAGAGCTTAGGAAGTTGTCAGAATTCAGTATTGCGTGCTTGGGAGAAATTGAGGATTAAGGTTTCTTAATGTGATAATTTAAGCATTTATCTTTAAAGTGGCAATAGAGTTGCCTTTTTATAACTCAAGAAGTCAAAGCAATTGCAGCGAAGAGCTTGTTTTTATTGAGGTGTGGGAAGGAAAGGGTAGTGGTTACCTGTACGGGAAGACTACACATGATGATCTCCTCGACGGGCGGACATAAAGAAATCGCCTTTGGCGCTTGTTGCTGATTGTCGAGTACTGAGTGTAGTTTGCTCGTGTAAAAGAGCATTGAAGCATTCTGTAGGAAAAAAAATTACTAGTGCGTCTCCTGGAGTCATCTCCACCAGTTGGCCTGAGGAAGGATTTTCCTTATGCGATGCTCCAGTGGTGTTCCTAGAGGGGGGCAAAGTGCTATGTTTTTCAGGCTCTTTTATGCCTGTGTAAAGCAGCCCCTCCTTGCCTTCAGAGCCATTCACAGCTGCAAAAGTGAAGGGGCCATTTACATGAGTGTCAGCCACCTGAAAAACTTAGTGTGCTCCCCCCTTGGAACACCACTGCTGTGCGATGTGGCAGATACCTTGGGAGGGGGGTGTCTAATGATCATTTTGGATTCCATTTGTGAACAACCGTAAAAGTCCCCTCTTTTGCAGTAAATGGAGGTTGAATTTAGCTGATGGTAAGAGGGTGACATGGCTGTCATGTTCAGACAAAAGTATATAGCTTTCAGTGAAAAGTTAAAGGAATTAGGTTGAATGTAACAAATCTTCTGAAATGCAAAAGAAGTTTCTAAAAAAGAATAGAATCTCTAATGACAATTCTGCTCATATTAACCTTCTTGGGTGAATTTGTGGCAGCTCCGCTCAGCTTTGGCATCCTTGCCTTTGCCTGATGAGCTCCAGGCTCCGCTTGCTGGTGGAAAAGGCTCCTTAGAAGCCGGCAATGAGCCAAAACCAATCTTCTGGCAGCTTCTTCCACTCAACCACCCCCCTGGGTGGACTGACGAAGGGCTGTGCCAATCTCCTTGTCTGCTCTGCTCCTCCTTGAAGGCATAAGTCCAAGAAGAAGGCCTTTACAAAGTACTGCAAGAAGTGGCAGGATGAGGAAGGCAAGAAGCAGCTGGAGAAGGACTTCAACAGTATGAAGAAGTACTGCCAGGTTATCAGAGTCATTGCACACACCCAGGTGAGTCTTCACCTGTTTAATCCAGAGCAGATGCAGTTACAGATACTTGAAAGTCTGTGGCTTGGTCCAGGAATCATACAAAGTCATGGTTTGGTTGGCAAGCTGTCAAGACTTGGGCTCATGCTCAGTCTTCCTTTTTGTGCACAAGGGGAGAACATTTGCAACTTCCATTGTGGTTTAGGACAAGGGGGAGACCCACCTGTGCATACATGTGTGTCCCTTGCAATGTTCCCTTTTGTTTAATCTGTGTTGCTTATAGTCATGATTTTTAAGCCATTGCCACGTTCTCTGCAAACTGAATTATCTGATCTACACTATATGGGCCTAGGTTTGTTTTCTGGGTGAAGACATCAGTTTGTATATTTCTTACAGGCAAGTGGCTGGCTTTTTCAGCATCTTGGACCCTGTGGCATCCAGTGTAATATGATTTATTCTGTTAGACCACAAATTCCTACCCGATGTAAAAACAGTTTCTTAGGCCAGATGGTAATCAGGAGTACCAGGATCCAAAATATGGCAGCTACCATTTGGAAGAATGTTGGGTTTTGCCATATTTGTCATGTACTGCTTTATTTGTTACTGTTTCCAAAGCAGAATTTCCAAATTTTGTAGCTAGGTATATGTTAATTAGCTGACAAATGATATTTAGTTATAGTATCTGGCTAGCTTTCCCAAAGGACTTTTTACACAATCTGTTTAAAATGCTTTCTGCTTCACTTGTGATGAGCATTTTAATAACCAGGGAAGGAATTGATGAATGGTTTGGGATGAAATGAAACACAGATGCCCTTTTTTAATGATAAAGATAAATTTATTGTTTGTCTTGGCCTTCAAGGAAGCTTAGCAACAGCTAACAATGAAAATGGCTGGATAAGTACGATCTCTCACTTTGAGTGAATAAGCAGGAAATACCAATCTCGAGTGAGATCACCTTAGACATCTTGGTATCATGGTACGATAACAGTTCTTGCCTGGCTCCCCAGATGCGCATGCTTCCCCTGCGACAAAAGAAGTCTCACCTCATGGAGATCCAGGTGAATGGTGGCAGTGTGGCTGAGAAGGTGAAATGGGCTCGGGAGAAGCTGGAGCAGCAGGTGCCTGTGTCGACTGTCTTTGGCCAAGATGAAATGATAGATGTCATTGGTGTCACCAAGGGCAAGGGGTACAAAGGTAACTGACTCTGCAAGCCACTGTATGCCGGGGTAGTAAAGGGGAGTTTACAATTCTGCCTTGGTTTATGTGGGAGTACGGTGTGTCCTTGCTAAGTAGAAGCTGTTCAGTGATGAGGACGTGGAATATGCACTGGGCACAGTGCCTGATACCCATGAGGAGTCATTCCATGCTGCCTTCCTTCTGAGACCAGCTTTGGCATAACAGTGGGGGTGAGGTTGCTCACTCTGAGGAATTTTTGTAACAGCTCCCAGTGTGTGGTAACCTTGGATTCCAGAGGCCAAAGAAAAGTTAGCTTGGCAGTCAAAAACGCAAGGGAGCTGGGGATTTCTGTGTTGGTTTCAAAATGTATGGGTGCAGGAAGTTTAGCAAATGGGAGCCCTTGTTGTAGCACAGCCAAGTAGCTCTAATAAGTTCGTTGTGTTCCATCTTAGGGGTTACCAGCCGCTGGCATACCAAGAAACTGCCCCGCAAGACTCACAGGGGTCTGCGCAAAGTGGCCTGCATTGGGGCGTGGCATCCTGCTCGCGTGGCCTTCTCTGTAGCTCGAGCTGGTCAGAAGGGTTACCATCATCGCACAGAAATCAATAAGAAGGTGAGTGTGAGCAAACTTGGAACGGGGAGGTTTTGGTGAGGGAAAGCAAAATATTTTCTCTGCCCATAGTCACTTTACTGATTTGCAGGTGAATTGAATTAGACTGGAGTAATAGAAGTTCATTTATTTGGTTGGGTTTGAGCCCCAAATCTGGGCATTCCAGGCCAAGCTCATCTGCTTCACTTAATAGTTGCCTTGCAACACTGCCGTTTTGTACAAGGGAGTGCAATACTTCACTGAAGAGCAACTTCTGCTGAAATGCTGTTGAAGAAAGCTGAGCACTCTGACTATAGTCAGGACAGTTCATCTTCACATCAGTGAAATTCATTGGCTAGGGGCAGTCACTGGTTTCACCCCCCCCCATCCTTAGAAGAATAAATGTGAACTTGTAATGGGCACAATGAGTCATTAATTGTCAATGCTGAAGAGTTCTGGCAATTAATACTGAAAACTGGAATGAGCGGGTATCGTGAGTGTTGGCTTCCAATGGACACATGTAACATCTAGAAGATTCTATGAAGGTCTGCACAGCAAATTTAGAAGTGGCTGTTAGTGGTAGGAAGCAAGGGTTTTTGGCTTTGTTTATTGCAGGTGGATGTTGCCTTTTTGTACATCAGTTTTTGCCAATTAATAAAAGGTGCCCATTTTCTGTTAGATCTACAAGATTGGCCAAGGATACCAAATCAAGGATGGCAAGCTGATCAAGAACAATGCTTCAACAGACTACGATCTGTCTGACAAGAGTATTAACCCTCTGGTGAGTAGCTTTTCAGTCAAGATATGTAGAGTGGGTAGAATGTTGCTGGTGGGGGGAGTGGCTGTAATTGAACTGTAGCAAGTCCTATAGGTACTAGTCTACTTCAGCATAAAAGCAGTTTCTCTTGCCTCCAAGGCCTCCATTCCCCTCTATCTGATGGTTACCATGAATCCAATTCTCTGTTTGGGATTGATTGCTCCCTGGGTCTAGTATAGATTAAACTGGAGGAGTAGCGGAAGTTAATAGGGATGCTGTTGAGTGCTGCTTTCTGTGCTGATCTTTTGTTCTTGTCATACAGGGCGGGTTTGTCCATTATGGTGAAGTGACCAATGATTTTATCATGTTGAAAGGCTGTGTTGTTGGAACCAAAAAGAGAGTTCTCACTCTGCGCAAGGTGAGCCATGCGAGCGTGCCAAGGGATCACATTGAAGTCTCTTCGCTAGATCGTTTTAGATCTCTTAACACGTTTGAGATGGTTTGGTTGTAAGGGTGTCTCCCTGAATATATTAAGCCATCTGGTAGTGCTAAAAAGCTTGAAGACTGTGGGGTTCCTTGTACCAAATTTAGGCAATCTGCTCCCCCCCTCAAGTGAGTCTTACTGCTTCCAAGATAATGTGTGTGAACATACACTTGATTTGACTGTACTGCTATACCTGCTGGAAGGGTGGGGAAGGTACAGGTGGCAGCCAGGCTTTTCAAGCAAGCAGTTGTAAAGATGCAGAGGCAGCCCACATGCTGACGGTTGCTAATCTGTTTCATGATTAGCCCATGCTTGGGCAAATCAGGCCTAGGAAGAACTTATCCTGCATGTAGCACTAGTGCATGTGCCTGGATATAGGCCTCAAATCGCCACACAGCACTCTAAAGCACTTGCTTTGTGGTATCACATGTCACTTGAAGAGGTATGGGCTGCAGTATATGAACTGCAAAGTTGGGTACAGGGTTTCTGAAAAGCACTTGGGAGCTATTCCCGGTTGGTGGTTTTAGGTTGTGGTAACCGACTGCCAGTTTTTCATTCAAATCTCTGCCTGCTTCCCTTAGTCCTTGCTTGTGCAGACCAAGCGTCGGGCCTTGGAGAAGATTGACCTGAAGTTTATCGACACAACTTCCAAATTTGGTCATGGCCGCTTCCAGACAGCAGAGGAAAAGAAGGCTTTCATGGTAAGGGGGTTTCTTGTATTTCTTTGGTAGGCTTAGTCTGGTGTTATGGTGTATTGTGAGCTGATTCTCTTCATGCCTTATGTAGCTAAGCTACTCATAAATTATTGTATCCTAAACCTAGCTAGTCATTGCGAAGGAAGTTGTTGGTGTTTGATTTTATAATCCCCCTTTGGCGGCTTACACTAAAAAATACTAAAAATACAACAGTAAGTAAAAACAATACAAAAAGATAAAACAGTGATTTTAAAAAATTTAAAACCAGCAGACCCCTTTGGATCTCAGATATAAAATAACAATAACAGTCATTAAAAATGCCAGCTTGGCATGTCAGGAACTTAATAAAATGCCTCCTTAAAGTCTTCAGATCTGGCCAAAATAGCACTAGAGAGGGAGCTGTTCCTCCCTCGGTCATGGCGAAGGATGCAATCCACAGTGTGCAGTACAAGAACTTGTTCTGCAGTCCAGGAGTAGCATAGCATCAACTTGTGACATTTGCTGCCTGGAATTGATGGGCACTCAGATGTTGCTTCCTACCTGGCTAAAGCTGTGTGAAGAGGCAGTGGAATGAAAGCTGGCCACAGTGTCTGACCTTAGATCAATCAATCAATCACTAGTATTTATATACCGCTTTTCAACACAAAGTTCACAAAGCGGTTTACAGGTAAATAACAACATTAAAGTTAAATGGCTCCCTGTCCCAAAAGGGCTCACAATCTAAAAAAATGGAGAACACAACCAGCAACAGCCACGAGAAAGACACTGCTGGGGTGAAGAGGGACAATTGCTCTCCCCCTGCTAAATATAAGAGGACACCACTTGAAAAAGCGTTAGATACGCTTTGTGTTGCCATCCTTCCAAGGTCAACTTCCATTCAATGCTTAAATAATAGCAGTTCATCAGATCAGCATTAAGCTAGCTAATGCGTGTATAAAATGTATTTTATAAAATGCGTACTTGATTCAGGAGCTGAAGGGAGATCAGAAAGCAGAACTTTTCTGTGTCCTGGGTCCCTAAGCCACACTTGGCTAAGGATATCCACTCCTGTGCTTGGAATAAATTATATGCAATTGCATATACTTCTGCCTTGTGGGTTCTCAAGAGAGGCATTTTGTCATAATTCAATGAATAGAGAGAAGTATTAATCCCTTTCCACTCGAGCTTCATTCTGCTGACATCTAAACTGTCCTTGGAATGCTCCCCATATACTTCAAAAAAGAGTATGGAGGGCTAGAACTGCACATAAATGAGATTGGACATGTTAGGATTCCACATTTTGTGCAAAGCAATAAATGGTATAGGCAAGCTTCTTTTGAAGGTCTTTTCATACTTTGCTTTAAGGTTTAATTTAAACTCAGTCATTGAAATTCACTTGTGGTGGGCTGGGGAGTGGGGGCTTGTGTTGAAAGCATTTGATGAAAGCATTTTTGAGATTCAACTGAAGGTTAAGTACATCCAGCTTATTCCCTAAGCAAATGCCTTGTATTCTGTGTACAGAGGTGGCTTCCTTAGTGTGGTATAGACTAGGCTCCTTTTTGCCAAGATCTCTATAGTCTCCCAATATGTGTTAAAATTGGTAGTGCTTACTCAGGATTTCTAATTTTTCCATTACTAATAGCACATAATTCATGTATTATGTTAGCCCGAGTAGGTGCTGTTTAGGAACATGAGAAGAATTGTTTGATCATAACTAGTCCATCATTTTCTCTGAATGCTCCCTTATTAGCACACTAAATAGAAATCTTACCATTTGTCCAATAATGGCCCAAAATCTACTTTCCTGCTCTACGATTTGTGTGTTATATAACCAGTAGGTGGCAGCAGCCTTCAACAATTGTCTTGAGTCATATTCTAATGTAAACTGAGGTTATCTGCCTGATGGATTGTTTGATGTCGTAGGGCCTGCTGTGTAGACTGACATTGGTAATTTTCTTTGCAGGGACCACTCAAGAAAGACCGTATTGCCAAAGAGGAGACAGCATAGTGTCTGCAATATTGTGGTAATCTGGTTTGTAGTCTACAATAAAACTACAAATATTTTCACTCTTTCTGCCTCGTGTGTTCTGCATTATTTGACTATTGTTGCAGTCGGTGTCCTAATGACTTAGATATTAAATGGGCCAACATGTTATCCCTGGAGGCAGGGGAGGGGCAGTAGCACAGTGGTACAGCATATACTGTACCTCACATGTAGAAAGTCCAGGTTCAGTCCCCATCATCAGACACAGCAGAGAAAAATCCCTGGAGAGCTGCAGCAATCACTGTCTAAAGTACTGGGCTAGATGGATTCAGGGTTTGACTCATTAGAATGCAGCTTCCCATGTGCTATTTTGTGGGCATAAACACATGGGATGCCCTGTGGCAACACACCCATGTTTCAGCAGACTTGGTTCAAATGGGCTGCTACAGGAAGTGGAGGGGGGCTTAGATTTTAATATGCAGCCAGTAAATGCATATTTACAGAATTGAGGTTTGGCTGCTATTCTGTTCAGGACCTCTTAAATGCTATAACCAACATCAAAGTGACCATATAGCTTTGCCACCTTCTGTTGGCATTTCAAAGGAACTAGAGCCTTTAAAGGAAGTTACTGAGCTGCTTCAGGTTCAGAGTTCTGTACTTCAATTAGAGGTGGCTGAAGCCCTCCCTTCTGAAAAATATACAAGTTGTAGCTAAAGACTGATGAGCTGCAGTATTCCAGATGTAGAATGGAAATGGCTTAAACCTGCCTCTTTTTTAAAAAAAAAAAACCAAGCCAACCCCATAATGCTGTATTGGTGCTCTCACCGCAATGGGATGTATGCAAGCAAAGTTCTTATGACCACGCTGAGCAAGGCTCCAAAGAATAGGGGCAGAGGCTTGTTAAAGTACAGGAGATGGGTGATCAGATGGCTCAGTATTTTGCTATGGTGTAATCCACGTTGGTCATTGTTTGAGGCTGTTGACTGGGGAATTATATTAGTCCTACAGAGTGCTTCAGATACTCTGTAGTTCCCAACTCTTTGAAGAGAGGAGTGTGGTTTTGCATAGACCATTCTCCCAAGTGACTGTTGCTCACTGCTGGAGGAGCCTCTGCCTAATAGGGCAGTTGCTGGTGGGAGGCTCAGCTCCCTGGAATGAGATTGCAAGGGCAGTGTAGACGCCACACTCCTGCCCCTGCGTAAATACAAAGTGAAATGTGGAACCTAAAATACAATATGAACTAGAAGTTTTCCCATTTCTATAATGCATGTTCTTTGCGTATGTTAAGTTGGTTATCCTGCTAACACCCCTGTATGGGAGGCTTGTTCTGAAGCTGCAGGAGGACTGTGGCTATAATTCATGCCTGTAATGACATTTGAGTCATGTGGCTACTCTATGGGGAAAATTATGGCAGCTTTCCTTGCAGAGCCTGGATGGATTAGCATGATACACTAAGAATAATTACGGCTTCTATACCCTGTTCGGGTTAGATGAAAAGTTAGAGATGGGAGTGGCAGTAGGTACTGTCAAGCAACAAGCTGAATAGTCCCTGCAGAGGAATTCAGTCATAAGTAAATCAAAGGAGAATTTAAGTATCCATTCTTGATTTTCCCAACCTCTGTCGAGAAGTTTCAGTCTCTGCAATACCTGAAACGGTGGGTTTTGGAATGCTTGGTGGCTGCAAATTGTCATGACAATCTGAGAACTTGGTACTTGGCAACACATCTGGTTGACCTAGTGGAGGTGGAGTGCCGTGACAGTTGGGCAAAGATTTGAAAGTCAGTAAAAGGGGTCAAGTTGGAAAATGCACCAGAGCTTGGATAATAAATCATAAAATTTGCAAGCTGGTGTGAAGCTTTTGCTATGTTGGGTAAATAAGTTGCCTTGGCACTCTCTGCCAGTAGTGTGTTCTGGGCTTATGGCATAGGCCGCTCACTGGCACTACAAGCTCAGATGCACACTGAAGACACGGAAGACAATTGAGCTGAGGTTTGTCCTCAGGGACTGATGTTATTGATAGAGATGGGAGAAAACGGATAATGAAATAAAAACACATAGCACGAATTTCCGCAATGCTCATTTCTGTAAAAAAATAGAACCATCCGCAACAAAATAAAACTGGCTTATTTAATGGTGGGAGGCACATGGGTAATGACTGGCTGCATCTTTTGACACAATTCCAGTTAGGCCCCACTTTTGAAAATGGCATCCATGTCAGGGTCCACCAGAAGTGATGTTATAGCCAAAGTAGCATCGTCAAGCAGGAAGTGCTGTCATGGGCACAATAAAACGATAGTCCTGGAATGGAAACTGGCATCCTTGGACTGAAGCAATTGCACAACCATGAACCATCGGTCAGAAAGCAAGATGAGGACAAAATAGTATGCAAAACCATTGAACTAAAAACTTTAAAAACCCTCACTTGAACATTCATAAAAGAAATATAGCTAAAGTTAGGTCTGCAGTTTCCATGACCCACCTGACATCTAGTCACAACCCACCCAGTGAGTCCTGACCCACAGTTTGATCTACCTTTTAAAGCAATTATTTGCTTTACACTTCTCAAGCAATTATACTTTAATTATCAATCAGTGTTTATATATCGCTTTTCAACAAAAAGTTCTCAAAGCAGTTTACAGGCAAAAAGTTAAATTATAAAGTAAATTTTGAATAAAAGCACATAACATTTTCTGCACTTGGAAAACACAAATCGGCAAAAAGAACTAAACCAATCATCTTGGGTTCTGCTTTGTCATCATTCCAAACCAACAGGAAGCCAGCGGACAAAGTAGAGGGTAATGACATTAAAGAATGCTTGCTAGAAAGAAGTTTCCCTGAAATAGCTGAATTTTTTTTTAGGATCAACTTATTACAGTGGCTTTAACCATATTACAGCCAAGAATAGTTCAACACATGTGGAAATTCATATTGTATTTGAAGAATAAAAGAGGCTGTTGAACCTATAATGAGGCCGTCACCCTTTGGGAGATACACGGTAGCAACAATAGCGTAGGGCATCTATAGAATAGGCATTCTGTGCAATCCCTAGGTAATGTATGTAAGATCAGAACAAAATAAGTTTTTTATACTTTGCCAAAAAAGGGTAGGCATTCTATACAAACCCTAGGTAAAATATGTAAGGTTCGAATGAAATAAGATTCTTTCATACTTTGCCAGGCAATCGATCAATTGCCAGGCCAGACAATGCCTGTGATATATGTATGGAAAATGCTCTTGGAGGCAGCTGTGCAGTTGATACCTGAATGGGCCAGCAGATGGCAGCCTCCCTTTGTCTTCACAGCCATCTCCATTGCCCAGCCTCTGTTTCTGCAGCAAAGGCTGCACTCTGTGTTTAGGACACAGTCTCCACAGTAACGGGTAACAATCAGCTGAGGTCACAAACCAAGCCTGGAGAGAGAGAGAGAGAGAGAGAGAGAGAGAGAGAGAGAGAGCTGATTGCAAGAATAAGTGGTTTCTTTCTCAGTGCCTGAGATCCGAAACTCAAGGAAGGGGGTGGAAAGCAAAGGTGGTCTGGTACCTTCTTTTTTTTTTAAAGAAGCATTTGGCAGACTCATTTTTTCCATTTTCATGAGATCGTCACTCATTTGGAATTGCTTGGTGTGCATGCCCCTGAACGTAGGAGACTGACCCTTGCTGGAGGGTTTCATGAAGATGCTGTATTGTTGCTGCAGACTCGACTTAGAACACTCAGTAATAAGGTCTGATTTGTGTAGTTCATGCTTACACTCAGCTTGCATTTGGTCAGGTTTGCATTCAGTTATTCCTCCAAGGCAGCTATTTTCAACCGGTTGGCCGTTAAAGGTCTGCAGATGTGCCGTGGGAGTTTGGTGCAGAATGGTTGAAAAAGGCTGAAAAAGTCTTCCAGATTCTGCGGCTCCGTTTCTAGGGCAATTGTCTATAGTAACGAATTGTCTGTTCCTCTTCCTCCGCTGGCAGAGCCTCAGCAGAACGATGCTTCTGTCCTGCCATCATCATCCCATCCGTTTCAATTTGCCCAGACTATTCTTATCTGGCTCTGCCAATCAATGGCATTCCCAGAGGGGAGGCAAAACATTAAGGGTTGCGGGAGCCTGAGCTGCTGTGTACCGTAGCCCATCCCCCTTGCCTCCTCCTGAGCCATTAGCGGCTTAGAGAGCAAATGGATCTGAAGGCGAGGGGAAGGGAGGGTCACATTACACGGGAGCTCAGGCTCTTGCAAGGCTTAACATTTTGCACCATAGAGATAGAATTCACTAGAGATGGCATGACGTCACCATCTTGAAGCCACCTGGGGTAGACAAAAATGGCTGACTCAGATCATCGCCGTGAGGGAGGGTTGCCGCGAATTCTCAAATAAAAATCTCCCTCACGTGTTTAAAAGTTAATCTCAACCTTTTTAATCATGCCTGCGTGTTCTGCATACGGGTAATAAGATTACAAATAATGTTTCCACACGAAACATCACATCACATGTTTTTATTTTCGTAAGTTTTTATTTTTATTCAGTCCGAAACAGTACGAGCAGGGGAATCTTTTTGCAAGGGAGCTGCCCGGGGAATTGTAGTACTATTTAATAAGCATGGAGTATACTAATTCACGGCAATCCTCCCTCATGGCGATGCTCTGAGTCAGCCATTTTCATCTACCCCAGGTGGCTTCACTCGGCTCCTATTAAATCAACGGGCATGCCGTCTCCAGTCAATCTAAGCCTCTTGTTTTGCACCCTCTCTAGGAACACCACTGCTTCCAAAAGCAGGACACTTACTGCCTTCTGGCTAGTTGACACTTGCAGTTTTAATAACTATGCATGAGGGAGGATGTCAGAAGGCGAAGATTGTCCTACCATAATTGCAGAAGAAACTCTTTGGTCTCCTTTTCTGCCCAATGATTGAAAGGCTTGGTACTGGAGCCCTGTCCCCTGTTTTTTTCCCCCTTGTATTTTTTATCCCACCCTTCCTTCATGGAGGAAACATTTGTGGTTTCCCTTCCTTTGGTAAAATAGTCCAACTGCCACAGAGAGAGAGAAAGAGAGAGGCTGGCACCAAGTCACCCGGTGAGAATTTGGGTTGTGTGGGAACCTGACTCTGGGTCTTCCCCATTTTAGGTCAACCCTCTAACCACTACTCCAAATCACACCAGATCTCCTGTGTAGGCTGCTAATGCAAGATCTGGGCAGCGAACAAAGGGCAACATGGCAGTTTTTTTGCCTACCCGCGGCTGGCGAGGGATGGATGGTGTGTTTAGTAGGTTTTATGTTTTAAAAACGAGTTACTTGTTTTTAAGCCCATGTTAAAGCAGTCTGGTGTCTTCATTGGGGGTTGTAAGGGTAAATCAGCTACCTCAGAACGCCAGGTGCAGGGGAGTGGCAACAGGATGCAGGTATCTTGTTGTCTCGTATGCTCCCTGAAGCTTCTAGTGGGCCACTGTGAGAGACAGGAAGCTCTTAGCCTGGTCCAGTAGGGCTGTTCCTATGTTTCTATGAGTACATGTCTGAAGAAGACCATACAGTTCTGGTGACTGTCAAATTGAAATGGTGTGGAGCATCTTGACTGGCCACCAGTTTGTTTACCTCAGAATGCCAGGTGCAAGGGAGTGACAACAGGATGCAGGCATCTTGTCGCCTTGTATGCTCCCTGAGGCCTCTGGTGGGCCACTTGGAGATGCAGGAAGCTGAACTAGCTGGGCCTTTGGGGCTCTTCTGGTGTTCTTCTGGGGTTTCCTAGCCTGCTCCAGAAATGGACAGAACACTTTTACAGTCTTGCCTGGGACCGTGAGGTTCAGGACCTGCTTTTTTTTCCTTTTCTAACCTCTCTTCCTGCTTTTGAGATAAAATGGAAGGCAGCTGAGGCCCTCCAGTAAAGAGAGACGTAAAACGGCACTCGAGGCAGCCTCAGGCGCACAAGAAGGGGGGCGGGATTGGGATTTTGAGCTCTCTGTTCCCACAATTAGCTTCACAAGTGGCCCATCTGACACTCTTGCAGTGAAGCAGGCCTCTGGCTTTGATCAGAGAGACAGGTGGAACGCTCCCAGTGTCTGCTTAACATGGAAAAGGAGCTTATTAATGTGCCCAAGGGGGTTCAGCCGCCAAGTTCAGCTCTTCTCCAGCGTTCTGGTTCCCCATCCCGCCCCTGGAAAGACATACTGTTGCCCCCATTCTGCACCTCACGCCGTTTGATGCCGCAGATCTAATTTGAAAGTGTGTATTTCATGCTGATTTTTTTTTTTTTGGAATAGTGGTAGCTTGGTTTGGCTTGAGATGCAGGCAAGTTCAAAACTGCCTCTCAGTCACCTTAATGATTATTTATTGGTCTCTGACAGCAGCACCTGTAGGCCTCAACGGAGCTGATGTAAGTCTGCAGTATTGAGATATTCCCTACCTTGAACAGTAAACTGACATGGCGGAGTTATGATCCTGCTTTTATACCACAAAGTGCTTGAATGATTTTGCCCAAGGCTGTGTATGTCGTTTCAAACCACTCGTTTGTGACAGAGCCAGGAAATTAATGCAGTTTGCCGGAGTCTCATCCTTTTGCCCCCTCTATGAAGGCTCATCCGTCTTCTGTTGCCTTGCCAGCTTTTCCAAGGACATGACAATTTTCTCTGCCTTCCCTGTAAATGCCACTTCTTAGGCTTGTTCCCAAAACTTGGGATGGAGAGCATGCCACTGAAAAATTATCCCCGCCCATAAGGAAATGTCTGCTTCTTTCTTGGGTGCCTACCCCATCTCATTGGTCTTTGAAATGACACACACAATTGCAAGTTACAGAGAAGAAAATGGCTTCGCTTCTGGAATACACTGCTCCCAATATCTGTGTTGTGTCACTTCACGGTCTTCATGGTGAGACCAGTCCTACTGGTTGGGGCTCCAGCATTGGATATGGGGGGTTCCGGACAGATCCTACCTGCGGCCTTTTCCTGCACACACACATTCTTGACTCTGCCTTATGTCAGACTTACAGTCCATGGTACCTTTGGGCAAATGCTGGGGGCCCCAACACTGTGGGCTTGCACTGCTAGGGGGTCCTGGATATTTGTTCCCCTCCTTCTCCCTGGTGCTCCTTTTGGGGCCAGTGCACCTGGAATCACTGTGTCCCTTATACCCTTGCTTCAAAGCAATGGAACCATTGTGGGGGAATTAAAATGGCAACCATAGGTGCTGAGAATAACACTGCTACCATCATTCAGTGCCAAATAAACCCAGCAGGGCCAGTCTGTGACCCTAAGGGGACAGTGGCTACTGTCACCTGTCAAGGTCCACCCACATGGGGGGGGAGGAGGGGCCCTCATAAAAGCTAGCTGCTAATAACTGCTGAGACCAGAGGCATATGGGATTGCTAGGAGAGTGGTCCTGGGCAAGGATGCAGAGGAACAAGTAATCCCACAATTTAAACATCTTCCTGATATAGGAGATCATCATGAGTGTGCATTTGGCTCCAGTTGGTGTGACAGTTCTGGGGTTGTTGTTTTTTGAAAAGGTCTTTGCTTCCTATAAAATGTGGCAACTTGATGGGTGCCCATTAGGATATTTCTTTGTTTTGGAGAACTTGCTTATATGAAAGTCATGAGTTTCTTTGCAGTCCGTGGCACATTGCAGAGTGTGCTAAATATAGTTTCTCTCTCTTGCTAGTTTTGACTTCCTGAAAATGCGGCCATGATATGGCCGGGCTAAACTGGGGCGTAGCAGGGTTGTTGTTGTTTTGTGTTTTTTTTTTTTTTGAGGGTATGGAATAAGGAGTGTAGAATAAAGCTTTAGAGCAATTATTTTCCACTACTGTGCTATAGCACATTGATGTGCCACAAATGGTCTGCAGGTGTTCCGTGGGAGTTTGGGGAGGGTCTTTTTTTAGTAAGACCACTGGGGGATGTGAGCCCCGCACCGCAGTGCATTGTGCCTGTAACACAATAGTCTCCTCCAGGATCACACTCAGAACCATTCTATATCCTGAGGACCCTGGGCTACATTGTTCACTAGATTTCTGTATTATCCTATCCTATTATTTGATAGGAGGTAGTAGCCCTGTGTCTATAGAAGTCTGTGCTGCCTTCCAAAGTTGGGGATGGGGACAGAGTTACTCCTGATTCCTGGAGCAAATGGGAAATTCCCATACTTGACCTTTTTCTTCTTCCTAATTTCATTTTGGTGACACTGTTCGGTTGTTTATTTTCTGTTGGGGGAGCATATGAAGATGGACGGAAGGGATTTGGGGAAACGGCAAATGATGCCTTCCTCCTTCAAAGAGATAAAGCTAGAAAACAAAACATAAAATGAGAGATCAGCACGTCTTCAGCAAAGAATGTGTATTCACCTTTGCTATCTTGCTTCCATGGCAATGAAGGAACAGCAACACGTCGCATGCACCAAAGTCACACCATTGCATGTGGTTTGTCACGGAACTAGGCCTTTTTCAGTTCCCCTCTGGAGCCTTTCTCCTCTGTTCCAAGCGCTCTCTGTTTATTTATGTCTGTGGCCTTTTCCAGTCTCTGAGGCTTGAGATGCATAACCACTGAAGGAAAAGATATATTTATTAAAGATACGTTAGAAAAACCTGGACTGAAGGCTTGACTCACTCACAAGAGTATTGGAATTGTGTGAGTACTTCCACAGGGTCTAGAAATGTAAAATTTGGTACTCATGAGGTCCAAGATACTAGAAACATTTGGGGAACTCCCAGAGGTGTAATTCAGAGAGCTGTTCTTGTCTCGCAGCATGACTGGGGCAGAGCGAGATCACTGTGCCCACCAATGTGGCCACCCCGCTCCCATGCATCGCCTGGCCACACCTCCCCATGCCCGAATCACTTCATTTAGGAGTGATCCAAGCACAAGGGAGGGCGGGTGGTCAAAAAGTGTGCAAGTTTTTCCACACTGCTGCACCCAGCCTCAGCCAGCGCCTGCGACGCTCACCTCCCCCTGCGACACCCTCCCCACACCTTTGGTAACTCATTGCCCTGGTGCCTGGGGTGGTGAATTCACAATATCATGTGATACTGTGATGTCACATGGCATGATGATGGCACATCCAGGTTCTCTCTGGAGCACAGGGCACTTGCTGTGGCAGCTTCGCATTCCCCATTCCTTCTCCTGCGGCGGCTCCCCTTTGAAGGAGAAGGAATGGTGGGGATGAAGCTGCCAGCCCCTCCTCCGTAACTAGGGCAGAGCCTGAGGGGGAGTTACGCACCCTCATTGCCGTAGCGCCCGGGGCAGGTGCCCCTCAGGCTCCACCCTAGTTACGCCTCTGGGAACTCCCATTCCTCAGAATTCTGTCCCACTTGTGGCTTGACCTGCTGAACTGCAGTGCTAGTAGCCATAATGGGCAGGCTTTTCACGCAATGACTTGTAGGGACAGTCTCACCTCCAAGCAGTCCTCTGCTTTGTACAGTTTGTACAGCCTTGTACAGTTTGAATAAAGCCAAAGAGGCTGGCCACTGATGCCCAGAGACATCATCTGGGCACGCCAGGAAGCGGAACGCCCGGATGATTGACAGCCCTCCACCCCAATGGCGGAGGGCTGCCACGCCTCCCCAAGCCTCACTGCGCCCGAATCGCTCCATTTCAGAGCGATTCGGGACGCAAGGGGGGGAGGGCGGGCCCAGCAGTAGCTCGCCCGTCCTCCGGAGAGGCGGCGTGGCCCGGGCCCTCCGCGGAACTAGCGGAATGGAGTACCGGGCCGTTCCGCCTGAATGACGCCTCTGCTGATGCCCCCTTCATGCCTCCCTTGCAAGCCAGAGGTGCCAGCAAGCCACATTCTGGATGGAGCTGCCTCTCCCTCTCCCTGAGTTTCCTTTCCTTTCCATGTCAGCCTCTACCCTAATTAACATAATCGTTCCTTTGATATTTCATTACCACACGTGACAGTGTTTCACCGTTTAACCTCATGCACTGCAGGGAGGGGGGATATGTACATATTGCTGAAGTAACCAGGTGGCTCTGTGCTCCCCCCTCCCTCTTCAGCTGAGGAATCCCGTTCCAACCCCCCCCCCCCGGTCTGGCCGTGGTCCCATTGCTGCCTTTTGGAAGTGGAATTCGGAGCAGCCCTGACGTGTGTTCACGGCTGCCATTGTCTGAACAGGCTTCTCCTCTGAAGCTGGGCCAGAAATTCTTCACACCCTTTCTCAACAGGCCCCAGAGGAGGGAGGGAGGGAGGGAGCGAGGCAGGCAATCGCAGTTTTGACCTGGGACAAGAGAGCAGAGAGTCACACAGGCTACAGAAAAGGATGTGCTAGCAGACAGCCATCTCTGGGTCACTGTCCTGAACTCAGGAATGAGGCAAGGATCTCACAGAAGAGAAGCAACGCCAAAAAGCCTTTATGCCTCAACTTAGCTCAGCAGCTGCCCATGGTGCTGGGAGAGCCTGAGGGCTGAAAAAAAACTTCCACAGGCCTCGTCCAGCCCACAGGCCTAAAGTTTGACGCTTCTGACATAGAGTCCTATTGAAAAACACACAAGCAAGCAAAGAGAGGGCGGCAGGGAAATCAGAACGGAAAAGAATGGAAAGATTGCACTTTAATGGTATTAGGAACTCCTCTCTGTGTGTTTGTTGCATTAGGAACTGTGTGGCAGAGACCCTGTCCGGAACAAGTCATGACACGACTGCCTTGGCTCGGCTCCTGCCCCCAACACGCAAGCAGCCGGCTTCTTTCCACACGCAAGTCCTTATGGGGTGCTGACGGATGCTTTCCCCAGGTGTCCTGGTTCCCGTAAATGCCTCCTGCTGTGGATGAAGTTCTTGGAGATGCGGGCCTAGGCTCCTCATACCTCTCTCACACTGGCACTCTCTCTTTCACCAGATTCCTAGTTTGTCATGGAGCAGTTGAGGGTGTCAAGTTGCAGGCAGCCAAAAGGAAGGGGCAGAGGGGGGGGACTTTAGGCCAGGAAAGGGCTGGCTGGGATGGGGTCATGAGGGGGGAGGCTTTTTCAGAGAGCGGATCCTGAAGAGTTGGTTCAGGGAAAACCACAGCCATTGATTTCATGGGGCATGAAGCTCCATTGGCTTGGTAAGGCTCTACCCCAAGTAGACCTACCTGGACTGAGCAGCTCCTGTAGTTGCATGACTGTAGGATTGTTTCACCCTGAGCAGCAGAGATCACAGCTCTGTCCAGCTCTGCTGCACAAGCGAAGAGCCTGCGCCTTTACTGTATTTATTTATAAGTTCAAACCTTAAGGGTGCAATCCAAAGCTGGAGTTAGGCCGGCACAGTTAGGCCAGCAAAGTCTGGCTGGCACAAGGGACACTGTAGAGTGTGTTTGGACCACTCTCAAAAGACAGGGGGGATGGTACACATCTGGCCTCCCTGACTCCAAGAGTGGTCCAAAATACTTTACTATGTCCCTTGTGCTGGCCAAACTTTCCTCGTTTAACTGTGCCGGCCTAACTCCAGGTTAGGATTGCGCTCTAAATGGCCCGGACCAGACAATCTTAAGAATTGCCTCCACCCACATGAATCTGTCCAACCTTTGGGATCTACCTTTTTTCCATGTCCCCATAGTATACAGGTACCTATTTATACTTAGTATACTACTTGGTAGTACACAGGTACCTAGTTATACATGTACCTTGGGAACAGGGCCATTTCCAAACTTGGCATCTCCATGTTGTGTGGCAGACACTTGACAACATTGTTGGATGTGATAATGGACATTGAGGGTCATTCAACCCACAAAACAGCATGCAATGTTCCTCACTAAAAAAATGCATATTTATTATTATTATGTATTTATTTATTTATTAGATTTATATCCCGCCTTTTTGCCCGAAGGCACCCAAGGCGGCAAACTAACAACTAAACAAACTAAACTATGGCGGCAAACACCCATAGCGTTGCAAACTAAAAACAATAACTAAAACTAGTAATACACTCTAATAAATGATTAGGGGTAAAAAATATCAAAAAAGGATGTATGCTTTCCAGGTTTTTTTTTTGTGGGGGAGCAACACCAGGAGTATTTGATTTTAATTTTAATTTGATTTTAATTAAATTTAAAAATTTAATTTTAATTTTTAAGTCATAAAAACCTATGGAAAGGGGAAAAAAGGATAAAGAATAGAAAAAGGTACAAACAAAGGAAAAACAAACCCCACAAAGAATTTATGCTTTCCAGCCATGGGGTGAGAGACAGCACATGGCCAATTGATTTCAATCCCTCCCAAAATAAAGGAAGGGAAAGACTAATGGGAAAAAAAACTCAAAAAAGATAGAAACTGGAAAAAAAACACCCCCACAAAGAAAATGTGTTTTCTGGTGTGTGGGACAGGGGAGGGCAAAACCATGGACATTTGACTTAAATTACAATGTCTTTAAAAAAGGGTGGCAGGAGAAATAACAGGGGGGAAACCAGGGAAACATAGACACAAAAGGGAAAATACCTCAGCCACCCGATTAAGGAAAATGTGGGGGTAAGTGAATAGACTCTCACCAGTCCCTGCTCCCAGAGACCAGTTGAGAGTTGCTACCTATCTGCACTGTGTGCCAGTACCCAAACCTTTGTCCACTATCCTAAAGGAAGTCAAGGATCAGCTTAACTCTGGGCTTGATAGCACTATTTCCCCTTGAAAATGAAGGAAAGCCTGTACACCTTGATGGACTGGCACCTGGATATCAAGAAGGCATCCAGGTATGCTAAAACAGCTGAGGAGAGGCAGCTTGAGCCTCTTAACCTTTAGTCTGACAGTTGGAATATCTGTTGCTGGACCAGTGGACCCTCTGCCCCCAGGTCCCCACAGTGCAGAAGCATCCAGTGCTCCTGGGGGTGAAAGGACCCCCAGAGCAGTTCTGGGGGCCAAGATCCCTGGGCTTTGGGGCACTAGGAAAATGATCTTTACTCAGAGCCTCTGATCTGTGGAAGACAAGAGGAATCAACGCGGACAGGGAAGGCACAGAATCTGCTGGCTGGAGCATGCCATGGCTACTGTATTGTCGGTTCTGACCAACATGAGCCTGCCCTGAATCAGACTCAAGAATTCCAAGGACTTATGTTTTCCAGCCAGCGGAGAGGTACAGGGCTGCCTCAGATCAGACATGTCATATAGCAGGTACGCGGGGGTACGCGAGTACCCGTTCCTAGGATTAGGGCTGGCCCCGCCCATTCACCCGCCCACTCGGTCGATTCCATCAGTGCTTCGCGCTCCGCCCCCTGCAACGTTTGAATTGCCTGCACGTTTGAGTTGCCTGCACATTCTCAGAGCCAGGCAGGCAGGCAGGCAGGCAGCAGAGTGAGGGAGACCGACGGCAGCAGCAGCATGAGCAGGTAGGCTGCCTGGGGCTCCCTCCCATGGAGGCGCGGCGGTTCCTGGGGGGGGGGAATCAGTAGCCTGCATGGCGGCCCCGGGGAAGGCCCGGAACTCCCAGGCCTACTCCCGGGCCGCTGCGCGGCCTACCGAAGAGGCGCGGCGGTTCCTGGGGGCAGTTCCTGGGTTCCGGCTATGACCTCACTTCCGGTGGGCGGGCCCCAACACAAGTGCCAATCAAAAGCGAGTACCTGTTGCTAAATCATTTAGATGCCATTACTGCCTTGGATGTATTTTATTTGAAACGGTGGGAAAATCTTGGGAAGTGTGGGGATCAAATTGATAAGTAGGGTGTCAAGAGGAGAGTCTGCCCAGTTCTTAGAGATCGAAACCCGGGTCTGGCAGATTGGAAAGACTCATCATCAGGCAGAGAGCACCATGTGGGCCTCTGATATTCCCATGTAGTGGTCCATTTTCTGAAGCCTGCTCCAGTATATAGTCAGCTCATGGAGTGCCAGAGAGGACACGCCGTTCAGTCCATTCCTTGAATGTATTGTTTTAGTTTTTGCATGTTCTTGGAATTAGTTCTCAAGAATCTTTATGGAAAGACAGGATAGAAATGTTGAAGTAAACAAAACATCCTCTGCACTGAAGGCATCATAAAATGGTTGCAAAGAAAGCACGCTAAAACAATTGCAGTACTGTACAAAACGCTTATAAAAGCAGGAGCCAGCCGACAGCTGACAGCCCTTTCCACACCCTCCCTAAATTATGCCCATGGAGGAGACTCGTGAATTTATACTGAAAGAAAAGCGCTGAACTATAATTGTATTAAAAGCCTGGTGCGCAGTCAAGAGTCGATCTTGGGAGCAATGTTGATGCCAAATTGACTTCTCTCCATGTTTTCTGCGTCCTCTCAGTCGCTGTGATGCTGTCTTCAGTCAAAAGATTCCTTTGGACAAGAGGAACTGCGCGTCAAGGAGCAAGCCAAGGTTAATCTTCTTTTGGGACAAATGGAGTATGGCAGGGTGAGGGAACCCTTATATTAGGACTGAGAGGAACATTGCATTCATGTCAGAATCTCCCAAGGGCAGGAGGTTAAGAAACAACTGTCCAAAAGGAAGGAAGGAGGGAGAGGAGATATGCCCAGGAGGAGAGAACTCACATTCCCAGACGTCTTTGTACATTTTTCCAGATGACTGACATAAGGTAAAATATCCAACAATAGAAAGGAAATACCCGCCTGCTCCCATGGGTGGGCAGGCAGGCAGGCAGGCTGCTCGGCTGGCTGGCCTGCCCCCTTTCAGACAACTCCCTTTATAGCCTGAATTAAGAGGTGCACCATGCCCGTGAATGGTGTCGATTCATGATTTCAGACTCTCAGAATTCCCCCTGTGCACACAGCAGCCAGCAGAGGCTGTCATGACTCAGCATTTACTCATGTCTGCTTTTGCCATTGCAATTCTCCCCTGTAGCACCTCCTGCAGGAAGGGAGCGAATGGCCAGGCTAACTAAGATTGAGCTCATCAAGAGCTGAGATGATCTCAGGCTCCAAAACAACTCCGAGGGCCCAATCCTAACCTGGAGGTGGGCCTGCACAGTTAGGCCAGCAACGTTTGGCCGGCACAAGGAACACTGTAAAGTGTGTTTGGACCACTCTCCGAGTCAGAGAGGCCAGCGCACAGACGTGCGCCATCCTCCCTGACTCCGAGAGTGGTCCAAACGTGCTTTAGGGTGGCCCTTGTACCAGCCAAACTTTGCTGACCTAACTGTGCCGGCCTAACTCCAGGTTAGGATTGGGCCCTGAATATCAACCTCTATGGCTGAGATTTCAGTAAGGGAGATTCATCATGACTCTTTAAACTAATGGTCTGATGTATCAGGTTATCCCATTGAATGCTAAATAATAAGCTGCATCTGGGAACGGACACTTGCTGAAGGCTCTTCCATGCAACTCCTACCCTGATGCAGATTCTTGGCATGTGCAGAGGGTGTCTATGCGAACCTGCAGGTGAGGCTAATGGTGGGGTGCCAGAATGTGGATGCCACAAGCACAACTCCCAAACCCTGGTGGGAGAGGTCAGTGGGGCTCCTAGAAAGCAAGGCAACGCAGGCGAGCTGATCAGAGGAGGGGGAGCTGACAAGGTGAACAGCCCAATCGTATCTGGGCCTTGCACTGACGGAACTCACGTTCCAGGGCTTAGACCGCCGGCACGGCAGCCCCTGTGACGGCACGTGAGTCGGGGCTGCTGAGGCTGATGGCCCTGCAAGTGCACCAGCCGAGTGCCAAGCCCCTAGGTCAGAGGAGGGGGTGTTCCAGGGGAGGATCAGGGCAGGGATCGGGCCAGGGTGTGTCAGGGGCAGGTTGGGGGTGGGAACTGGCTGGAACAGTGGGGGAGTCTCTAGGGGCATGCATGTTTCCTCCTGGGGAACTGATGCTGTTTTTTAAAGACCAGCATGGCCTGTCTGGGTGCTTGCCTGCTCCCCCATTCTCAGCTTGTGGATATAAAAAGCAGTTACCAGTTCCTCCCAACACGGGAATGTGGTACAGACTGTCTCTAGACCTTCCGACCACTTGGGGAAGCGGAAGTCTCAAGCAGCTGAGAAAGGGAGGCGTGAGCAATTTGGGCAACTTTCTGATAGGTTCAGGGGCAAAGCTGCCGTCACGTTCAGGCTCCTGTTGAAGTGGCTCCAGTGCTGTCCTGCCCACCTGGCTCTGCAGGAGTGCGGAACTAAGCAGCTGGCTGCCTCCACCTCTGCTGGGCCTGGGCTTGTTGGCGGACTTTCCGCCAGAGGAAGGCGGCGGACTGGAGGTCCCATACTGGCAGTAGTGTTAAGCACGACGACGAAGCGGTGCAACAGAGATCTGGTAAGGATGCTTTCAGAAGGCAGGGTGCTTCCAATCCCAACCAAGGTGTGCAGAACGTGGTAACTCCTGGAGCTTCTGCACTGTTGGCCCAGAATCCTGGCTGCTAGTTCGGTAGGCCTGCTTTGGCTCCCTCCCCCTCCCCCCCGTCCTCTCTCCCGCATGACAGCATGGGACCTGCCTAAGTGACATCATCGCTGCAGTCCAATCTCTTCTGCCGCCTGCAGCTGTTCCAGATTTGCACATCAAGAAGGCAAGCCTGGACCCAATCCTCCTCCTCTAAAAATACTCTGGCCTCCCCTCTCCGTTCTTCCCCCTGGGGAGAGAACCGCCTGGCTTTGGGCCTGCACTGCTAAAATTATACACACCGAGGCAGCAGAACGAGACTCGGTCCCCCATGCATGAAAGTACATAGTAAAGTCAACAGCCAAATGCTGGCGCCTGGCCAGGGTTTGGAGGGTGATGACACCCCAGCCTCCGCTTGGTGGAAAGTACGCTGGATTGTCAAGTCTCACGTTTCAGCTGAGCAACGGCAGAGGGGTGGGGGCGGGGGCAGGGGGGCCCTCTCAGGATCTGTTAGGACAAGGTGAGCTCACACTTGACTCAAAGAGGAGAACTACCCCACCCACTCCTTTTAAAAATAACTTTGGCGTTTCCTTTGGGGGCAAGTTCTCATCCAAGCATCAGCAGAGCCTTCTCAAACGATTGGCCATATAATAAGAATGTAAGAAGGGCCTTGTTGGCTGATGGATTCATTTCGGTGTTTATTGGTGCACATGGCATTTTGCACAGAATGAAAAGAGCAAGGGTCCAGCATTGAGTCCAGGATCCGGTTTCCCTCAATGGCCAGCTCGATGCTTCTGAGCAGCCAATAAGTGAGAGCTGTAGGCCTCTTCTTAGCTTGCTCCCCAGCAACTAGTACTCCGAGGCACACTGCAGCTGCCGTTCATAGACTTCTCCTCCATGAATTCATCCAATCCCCCTTTTAATCTGTCTATATTACTGGCCGCCGCCACCTCTTGCGGCAGTGAATTCCATAGATGAATTGTACATTGTGTAAAGAAGGACTTCCTGTCTCAAATCTCTTGCCCAATTAGTGTCACTGGATGACAGTGATGGGGGAGAGAGGGCAACTTCTCTGTAGCCTCATAATGAGTGACAGGGCCCTGGGACTGAGCTACTCCAGCTAGAAGACCAGCAATGACTGAGAATCCTCTCTCTGCTCAGACTCTGTGCACGCAGGCACTGTGCACGCAGTCGGTGGAGGAAGGAGCACCTTCATCCCTGTCTTTCTAGCCAATAGAGCAGCAGCCAAGTGGAGAGGATGGGGACGGAGAGCAGGTGAAGGGGGCAGCATTCATGCAGGAGTAGTCATTACTATTTGATCCATTTTCTTGCATGCAGCAGCCGGTGAAAACTCCACACACATTCACCAGGCAGGCAGTTAGCTGGCCCAGGGTTGTGGTGAGGACTAGGCAGTAAGTTTGGAAGAAAGAGCTGACTTCCGAAAAGCTGGCGGAACACAGAACCAGCCAGTCTCAGTGCCATTTCTAAGGCACTGCACAGCAAGGCTTCTCATTTCCGGATGGCTCGTTCTGAACGTGGTCTCAGCAGAGATTCTTGGATGGACGGGAAGTGGGTGGAGGGCAGAGGAAGGGAAAACAGGTTTGGCCAAGCCGCAAATGGAAGCAAGAGAGACAGTATTATGGCCTAAGGTGAAGAGGTGTCTGTTGCATGAGCCATCTCACTCTCTGCAGCCCAGGTGTGAGGAAGGCCTGACTCACGCAATGGAGCAACTGTCACCTTTGCACCAGACAGCACCGCCTGGGGGCTCAGCTACCTAAGAGGGGCTCAGTCCCTTCAGGGGGGGGAACCTTCTCACAACACACCTTTGGGTGGAATCGTCATTGCAGTTCCTTACAAAAACATCAGTCGTGTGGCCTGTTAGGGGTAGGAATATGTTTAGAGTGTTGGTGTAACTCAATGGCTAAGAGACTGAGGGCCAGGGCCGGCCTTAAGCCAATGTGACAACTGTCATCACATTGGGCCCCGCAGTTGGGGGGCCCTGCACCAGCCTGGTGAGCTTATCTGCTGCTGCAGCTGGGATCTCTGTGAACTGTAACTCAGAGGTGGGGGGCGAGCAGAGCACCTGTACCTTGGGCCCTCCCATCTGCCCCTGCTTCCGAACTGCCCAACATGGCCCCCCTGGAAGGAGCTGGCAGTGATGTCATCATGTCACCACCAACTATTTTCAGGCACCACGACCGTTTTTCTTGGTGAGTGAGGGCCCCATGCATAGGGTGGGGGCACCATGGGAATGCCCCACATTGGGCCCCATCACTCCTAGAGGCGGCCCTGCTGAGGGCCCAGTGCTGAAGCCGGCAGTACGATAATACCACTGGCTTGTGTCACGAACGTGCCATAAAGTGTGCTTGTGGCACCACCGAGGGTCCTACGGCTGGCACTGGGCTTGCACGCATGGGCTCAGCACCCAGGAGCAGCGGGGTCTCTGCCGATCGCCCAGGTGCTACTGTGGGCCAGCGGAGAGGCTTTTGAGGGCAGGGGGAAAGGCGGGGGAGGGCAGAACTGTGCAGGGGGGAGGGGGGAGCAGTGCCAGAGAGGGGCTGAGACTGGCTGCAGCACTCACTGCCACATCCTGAACCCCCATGTTGGGTGTCCAAGCCTGACACAGGGCTGTTCCAGTCTTCGCTGGCAAAACAGCTGGTGCAGACTTGAGTAGCCTCACTGTGGGGGCCGGGGCATCCCCCAGGGGCAAGAGCACGCACGTCCCCTTCCCCCAAGGAAACTCCTGCAGCTGCTGTAGCTCCCGCAGGATTCAGTGGTACCCATTTTGGGCTGTGAGCTGTGAACCAGGAAACACCCACTTTGTCTAGGATTACTAATTCTGATTGAAGCTGTTCTTGTAGATTTTCTTCTCCAAAGTGATGCAATGTGGTAAATTCCTGGAGGCCCTGTTAAAATGTCCGGCATTGCTTTTGATAGTTACCTGGAGGTTGATGCTGACTCCTAGAGGCTCCAGGCCAATCCAAAAAGTTAGTAACCCTGTCATGAACTCATCAGGTAGCCTTAGGCAAGCTACAGCTCCCGACCTATGGGATGGTGAGAACAATACTGGCCTACCTTATGGGGCTGCTGATAGCATTATAGCAAGATCATTATTTATATAGCACCACCTGCACAAGTGGCACTTTTCCGCCAGGGCTTTTCATTCTCTGCGGAAACAGTGCATGTAATAATGCCGGCAAAGTGCTCTGAATATTCAGCAGTGCTTTGTAAGTGCTAAGCGGCATTATTTTCAGTTGCCTGCCCCAGCTCTGGGCTGGGAGCCAAAGAAAGACAGGTGGATGTGCAGGAAAAATGCTTGCCAAGGAAGGACCTCACTTGCCTTTGATGCTGCATTTCCCACTGACATTCCTTGCTTGGGTGGCAGCAGGGATACCACTGATGCCAGCCAGTGAAGACCAACATGGGCCATACAGTCTGCTGTCCCACAGGAATAATATGATGGGAGTGGGTAAAGTCACCTGCTTTCCTATGCTTCTCATTTCATGCACAGGCCTCAAACTGAGAGCATTTGAAGCCGCCATTCTGTGATCTGGGTGCTTCTATAATGAAGATAAGCTGACAATGGAGCCTGAATCTTCCAGCATGTGATCTAAAGACTGTCCCACAAACCTTTATCTTCAGTGAGCAATTTACTCACTTGACACAGCATAGGTTTAGAAAATGATGCACAGGGTGAAGCAAGTGGAGAAAGAGGCAGGTGGGTTTTTTTTTCTGTTTCGCATCTTACGGACCTTGGGAGTTGTCCAGTGAAACTGATTGGTGGGAGATTCAGGATCCACAAAAGGAATATAAACAAAAGGAACTTCTACATACATCTGTAGTGAATGGAATTTGTTGCCATGTGATGTGGTGATGGCCACAAGTCTAAATGGTTTTGAAAGGTGATGGGTCAAATTCACAGGAAGCAATGGCTGATAATAATGATGGCTATATGGCAGTGTTATTCAAACTGTGGATCGGGACCTACTTGGTGTTGTCAGGTGCGTTGTGGAAAGCTAGGAGCAGCCATCTCAGAAACTGCAGACCTTGTTATATTCCTTTTGTGAGTGTTAACAGTTTGAATTTTCAAGTGAGGGTTTTTTAAATTTTGTTTTTAGTTCAGTGCTTTTACGTCTTGTCCTAGTCTTGCTTTCTGTCGGGGATGTTTTATGGCTATACAATTGCTGCAGTCCAAGAATGCCAATTTGCATTTCAAGAGTGTCATTTTATTATGTCACAATGACAGCACTTCTTGCTTGATAATGGCACTTCCGAATAAGGCATCACTTCCAGGTTAATGACATCACTTCCGGTGGGTGCCATTCTAAATAGTGGGCCTTGTCTATAAAGTTTTAATACCACTGCTATATGGGTATTTACCCCTGAATATTAGTTGCTGGGAAGCTACCATAGGAGAGGGCTATTTGCCTACATGCTCCACTTGTTGGGCTTCCCCCACAACCAGGCATCTGGTTAGCTATTGTGGAAAAGAGGATACCAGCCTTGATGGGCTTTTGGCTCTTGCAGTGACTTGCAGCTGAACCTGTAAGCTGCATTCTAACAGTGAGATTTAAATATAATGTTATATGTGAGTCTGAAGTGATATGAAAGCTCTGTTGTTGTTTTTAATGAAAAGCATCTGCATGCTCAACATTGCAGTCCCTGAATTGCTTTTGACTCCTCAGAGAAATTGTAAGTACAGATCCCCACGACCCATCAGCGCACTTTAACTCTCAATCACAGAAAGGCTTTTTCTTCCCCATTTAAAAATTAAAGAAGAAAAACACTGGGAGACAGTTGACCTGTATAACATCCAGTTTGGACCTGAGAATGGCTCACTGATATTAAGTTATGGAAACACCCCAATTTTGTTTTTAAACTTGTGTGTATCTTACACAACTGATTTCTTGGCTTGCAAAAGCATGAAGTCCTGCGGATGCACTTAATAAATCTCCTGCAGGTAGTTTCAAAATCCCAGCTACTCCCTTTCCCGCAATACGGACCATGCATGAAAAAGCCTAGTTACAATTCTGATCTGTAGATCCCAGGATCCTTTTCCTCCTCCTTGTTTTATGTAGAATTAAATTCTCATTGCCTCCAACATCTCAGGGAGAGCCCTGGGGTTAATATTCAAACAAGACCCCCTTGATAATTAAATATCCTGAGGACCTCAGGCGAGTCTTGTTATCACCCTTCCATGCCCAAAGCATATCTCACCATGCCACAGTTTCTCCTCCTCTTGGCTGTCAACGGATTTGTCTGAGGGGTCATCTGTGCCAAGGGTAGAAAGATGAAGAACATGGAAAACTATGGTGATTAGGCAGCAAAGGACCTTATGGGGCTGGAGCTCGTAGTTCCTTCAATCCCAGACATTCCCTGCAGGAGGCACTCTAGGGAAGAAAGTTGGCAGCAGGAGGAGTATTGAATTGGGCAGTCGGAGGGCTGCTATGCACGCAACATTTTTCCCATGTACATGAAAAACCTTTTATGTTTACACCGCACAACATTTTGAGTGCATGGCTGTTGCACAATGCATGGCTGATATGGGCATATTTGCTCTGATATGAGCACAGAAGTGATGCCAGAAAAAAAAACACGCATGGGGGGGGGGAAGAGTGTTCTGTCTTTTGCATGCAGGTCCGCATGCGCTGTGGCTGTCAGCTTACTTGTTCCTGTCAGCAGCAGTGCTGCTGGGGTTGCTGGGGGGTTGCTGGGGGACGTGTAGTAAAGCCCTGCACGGGCTCCCCCCCCCCAAGGTGCCCCCTCCCAACCCCAGATGGCACATTGGGTGTGACCACTGCCACTGGTGCAGAGGGCACTGGCCACCCCCTCCTGTCACCTGTGTCGAACAGCGCTTGAATGACCAGGCAAGGCAGGGGGCCCCCACCCCAGGCCTCCCAGTGTTGGCGATGGCCCTCTTAGCTGCTCTTTTCAGGAGGATACATGGAGGGGCACGATTTAGCTCAGAGGTCTCCAAACTGGAGACTGCTGCAGCGCTGAAAGCATCCCCTGCATGGCCGGCTCTTACCGTTCTGCCGGCAACACTTTCAAAGAGCCCGAGTACAGCCCCCAGGGGGGGTCTTTACAGCCAGTTGCTTCCAGGGTCTGTTGCCCCAGGGTGCCGCGCATAGACGTGGCTGACCACAAAGGCTCCTGGGGGCTGCAGTTGGGGCCTTTGCAAACGTCCCCGGCGGAACAGCAAGAGTCGTCCATGTGGGGGACGGAGCAGGCAAGGGCCGGATACTGTCCGTGGGCTGGACTCTGGAGGTGCCTGACTTAGGCAAAACGTGGGGGAGACGAGGGTTGGGCCTTGTGGATTTCATGAAGGGCCCCCTACCTTTCCCCTTATAATTTGAGCAGTACTATTGAAGCCACACTTGTGTAAGTTGTTCCAGGGCCAGCCCAAGACCTCCTGATGCCTGAGGCTGCATGCCGAATGTTACCCCTCCTCACCTCTGCTCCGCCCACTGCACAACCTTCTAGCTCAGCACTCCCCACCGTTCCTCTTCTGCTCTGTCCTCATCTTCCTTTCCCAACCCAGGAAGTGGAAAGAGCAGCAAAGGCAAGTAGGCAGACAGAGACGGGTGCCCTACACCAACCTCCGACCTGAGGCAACCACTTCAGTAGGCCTCCTGGATGGGCCAGCATTGGCTTTGTCTCTGGATCCCTTCTCCCCCCATCCCAGAAGCTTTTCCCACATCAGCTTAAACTCACAGTTCCTTTTCTGAGCTGAAAAAGCAGGTAGCAGAGCAAAGTATGGTCACCCCATTCAATGACTGCATGGAAGGGAGAATTGCAGCCTGGGCAGCTTCTCCCACCTTAGCACTGCACAGCAGGGAAAAGCAATATCTGTTGCAATACCTTTGCAACTGTTAAAAGCACAGAATTCCAATCCTGAATCTGGCAGGCATAGACTACAGGTGCCTTGGCAGAGGCAGAGAGAGGGGCGGTCCAAGCTGGAGGTATGTGCTTTATGTATTTACTTTTCACGAAAAGATAAATCAGCCTTGTCAGCACAGGCTCCGGAGCGGCAGCTGTGCCAATGCTGGAAAAGCAGACACAGAGCTGCAACCTGCAGGCTTGGCAGGAGCCCCTGCGCCGCCTCCCGCTCCAGCGGCCCCTGACTCAGGACCGAAGCGGCTGCCCAGTTCCAAGCGCATTGTCCTGGCAAGAGGGAGACACTGAGAATCGCCTCTCACACGCTCTGGGCTGCTGGACTCCAAGCAGGATGAGGTTCTTGCCTTCCACTGCTGCATTGAAAAGAGATTTACCGAGGAAGGAATTTGTGGTGCGGGGGGCGGGGGGGGGGCGGGTTGCATGCTGTGGCTCCAATCCAAATTACCCCATAGCTGTTTTTAGCACACACACCCCAATGTCAGAGATGTGTTCATGCGTCTCCAACGTCGTGTCTTGCTTGCTTGGTGCTCAGACACCCTTTAATTAGCTTGGGATTCAGGGACCTGCATCCACATGTCCCTATCCATGAACTGAGGTCATCTTCGGAGGCCTTTCTCCAGGTGCTTTTGCCTGGAGGTGAGACAGGTAGCGACGAGGGGGAGGGCCTCCTTGGTTGTGGCACCCTGCCAGTGGGAGCACCAGAAAAAGTATATATATTCGGGGGTGCAGAAGTGGCAAAGTACGTCTCTGGAGGGGCAAACGCTGAAAGAGAAATAATGCTGTATTTGACATTAATGTTTCCAACCTAAACATGAATGGAAGTGAGCCCGGGGGATGACGACTGCTCTTTACATAGAGAGATATTTTAAATGGATTAATGGATTAATGATTATCATGGATTAATGATAATAAAAGCATTCTGAGCATGTGAAAAGTGCATTTCTTTCAATTTACCACAGGGGCTCAACAGTGGGGGCAAGCTAAGTAGAAAGAAGTCTGGGGGTGGCATTTTCCCTCTCAGCTTCCAACTCGCGTTGCCAATGGAATTCTACTTGTGGAATCCCCACCCCAGGGAAGCTCACTTGGCATTTTCATTGTCCTTCTGGCACCAGGCAAATGATGTTTTATTCTCCTAGGGCTAGGCCATTTAGAAGCAATCATTTTAAGGTGCAATCCTAACCTGGGGTTAGGCCGACACAGTTAGGCCAGCAAAGTTTGACTGGCACAAGGGACACCCTAAAGTATGTTTGGACCACTCTCGGAATCAGAGAGGCCAGCGCACAGATGTGCACCCCCCCCAAGAGTGGTCCAAACGCACTATATGGTATCCCTTGTGCTGGCCAAATTTTGCTAGCCTAACTGCGCCGGCCTAACTCCAGGTTAGGATTGTGCCCTTAGTGCGGTGGTAATCTGCTGTGTCATCATCATCATCATCATCATCATGATGTCCTTATTGTGTGCTGCTGTGTGTATCTTTCTAAAAAACAGAAAAGCAGCCTAAAAAGATCTCAGATAAACAAGTAACATAAATAAAATGTTGCTTGTGGGTCAGAAAATCAGAAAATCCAGTCTTGATCCTGACTTCCCCTCCCTCTCCCCGCAAAGTTTTGTGGGAAAGCTTTTCAAGAGAGCTGAAGTGGCCTCTTCACCTGTAAATGGACAGACTCTTGTCTTCCTGGATTCCTACCAGTCTGGCATACAGCTTGGGAATGGTGCTGGCACTGTACTTGAGGCTTCGCCCAGCGGCAAGACACCCTGCTCGGAACGCCGAAGGTCCCAGAAGGTCCCTCTGCTGACTCCTGTTGACAGGAGGAATCTCAGGCAGCAGGGCTAGAAAACCCTCTTTGGTGGAGGCCCAGGAGAGCCAGAGTCAGTCAGGCTGAGTTTCATTACAGTATCGGGTGCTTCACACCGTGAGTGATGATGGGGAACATTCTGTCCCGTTCCATGCTTTGGTGGCTCTGAATCTGCAATGGAGGGTGTGAGTGTGAGGCAGTGGAGGCAGTGGTGTGGTACGGGGGCAACGGCACAGTAAGGACTGCAGGGGCCACAGTGTAAGTGGCACCTCCAATTTGCCGTCTGAGCCATTCCAGGCAGCGACAGCAACAAGGGGCTGCTTATATGGTGCATTGCAGTGGCTACAGTACCGCTACACACACACCCCGTAGCTACACACTGGCCTGGAGAACATGTGTGGGGCTTCCCTTGAGTCCCATAATTGCTGTTTGACAAATTAGGGAACGGGTGGATTTGCTTGGATGTTCCTATGAATACGATGCATTGTCTATGCTAAGATTTCATGTGCGATGATGCCTCGTCTATGATGCTGCTGTATCCCCCCCCCACAAGACATGTACTCCAATCCAATGGAGGGGCAATTGGTCCACTGAAGTAAACTCCCCATGGCACATGCAGGAGGCCGCTGCATCCAGGCCTGAGGCTGCAAGCATGTGGGGTCTTCCCTTATCCACTGAATCAGCAGCATAACTAGAGGGGAATGATAGGGGCACTTTCCCTGGATGCGACTTGGATAGGGGTGCAAAACAGTTAACAGACTTACTATCTATCAAGAGTTAGTAAAGTTAGATGATGTAATGCTTCTTTTCAGTACAGAATAACAAGCATCTTTTTTATTTCCAAGATAGTAAACAAAAAGTCATAGTGTGAACTCCCTCCGAGCCTTAGTAAGGGGCAGCAGACCAAAGGCAGCCCACAGGCGAGAGGAAGCAGCATCACCCCCCCCCCCCGCATTTTCTTACTTGCCTTATTCTTGCAGGCCAACAGACTGCTGCATATTTAGTCACTGAATACGGTTGGCGGGGAGGAGAAACTGGAGATGTGAGAGACAGTAGCTGCTGCCAGCAGGCATTCTGCACAGCGGTTTCTAAGCAGGAGCAGGATCTCTGCGGTAAGAAGCCAGAATGGGAGCTCTCCAATGTGCAGTGTCCTCCAAGGTGCACAGCCATTCTTAATTCACTTTGGTGCCAGGGAGAGGGAGAGAGAGAGAGAGAGAGAGAGAGAGAGAGAGAGAGAGAGAGAGAGAGAGAGAGAGTAGAGTGTGAGCCGGCTGCAGGCACAGGCATGGTTCATTGCCACCTTGCAACAAACCGTGAACAACATAGAAAGGCTGCTGCAGTCTCAGAGCGCAATCCTAAGCTGGAGTTAGGCCGGCACAATTAGGCCAGCGAAGTTTGGCTGGCACAAGGGCCAATGTGTTTGGACCACTCTCGGAGTCAGGGGGGATGGTGCATGTCTGTATGCTGGCCTCTCTGACTCCAACTGTGGCCCAAACATGCTTTACAGTGTCCCTTGTGCTGGCCAAACTTTGCTGGCCCAACTATGCTGGCCTAATTTAGGATTGCACCCTCACTGTTTGCTGCAAGAGCTGCCCTTCCCAGTCTGGGCACCCCTGTCTCTCCCCAGACAGAAGTGACAGTCCTGTCAAGTACTGTTAACAGAGATTACTGTATCTGATCAGGAAGGGGGGAAAGGGGCCCTCTTTGCTTATTTCGCTGTGGATCCAGGTGCTGCTGGAGTGCAAACCTGTTTGAATCTACCAGCTCAGGAGGCTGGTAGATCTGCTCGGTTTCCAGAGGGTTCTTGGAGATGTTCCACCTGCCTTGATCAGTGAATCTGAAGCCCTGGCCTGCCTCTGGGATGAGAAAAGCCTCAGGTAGTTGACATGGTTGTTCCGAAATGTCCTCCGCAGTTTGTTGGAGCCTCTAAAGCCACGTGGTTTTGGATGAAACTAGAGCAATGATGGGAGAAGGTGAAGCTGACCCAATAATGGCTAGGCTCCTTTTGAAGGACAGTGATGGTGGCCAGATGAACATACCCCTTCACCACCACCCCATCTGCCCGGGGGGGGGGGGACAGCAAGGCTATGCTGATTGGGACGGTCATTGTTCCGCACTTGCTTCCTGGGGAGCATGTGACAGTGCGCCTCTGTGACCTATTTGCTTGATCCTCAGTGATCTGCTGTGACCTATTTGTTTGGCACTTTGAGGATAGTCACTCCTATCCATATGGACTTGGACTATTTACAGGATGGTAGAGGGGGATGTGTCCCAAGCACTGACTCTCCCTGTTATACTGGATACGTTTCAACTTGTGAACTCCAAGGAATCGGGCAAGATCCTCAGGAATGTGTCTGGCCTTGCATATCTTGGCTGATGAAAGATGCCAGAGGAAGGCTGGTCCAGGGTGAAGTTTGTCATATGTCTCCTAGGGAAGGCAAGATGCCATCTGTTTCAAAGGAGGCAGTGGTGAGGCCACTCTTCAAGAAGACCTAGCTAGAACCCTCTAACTTTGACAATGTCACACCCGTTTGGTTTCTGATCAAGTTGATCAAGCATGTGTCAAGCAACCCAACCAACCCAGCTTCCAATCCAGCTACAGGACTGAAAATGCCTTGGTCACCCGAGTTGATGACATATTCCTAGAATATAACATTAATAGCAGGCTACTTCAGAATGCCAAGATCGAAGGCAAAAGGAGAAGGGGGCGGCAGAGGATATGGTTAGATAGTGTCACCGAAGCAATGAACACAAAATAGGGCGAACTCCGGAAGCTAGTGGAGGACAGGGAGGCCTGGCGTGCTGGGGTCCATGGGGTCGCGAAGAGTCGGACACGACTTAGTGACTGAACGACTTCAGAATGCGAGGTGCAAGGGAGTGACAACAGGATGCAAGCATCTTGTTGTCTGCTGAGCTCCCTGAGGCACGTGGTGGGCCACTGTGAGATATAGGAAGCTGGACTAAGATGGGCCTTTGGCCTGATCCAGCAGGGCTCTTGTTATGTTCTTATGACAGGGGGAGCCTGTCCTGTTGGTTCTGTTGCACATGCCACCGACTGGCATTCAATACCATCCAGTGGCGTAGCTATGCCATCTGCTACCCAGGGCAAAAAAATGTTTGCCTCCTCATAAGCACTTCCAGTTTTAATAAAAACCAGGTGTATTTCTAAGGCCTCCATCAGGATTTCTGAGGGGTGGGAAGGCAGTACACAGTTTTCCTAGGCCTCATAAGCCCTGCTGGAAGTCTTAGAAATGCACTTCCAATTTTAGCAAAAAACGGAAGTGAATTTCTAAGGCTCAAGGCTTGGGGAGGTGGCACATTGCAGGCCTCAGAAATGTACCCCCCTGATGCCTCCTGGTGTGATGCCCACGGCAATTGCCCCCAGCCCCCCTTAGCTTTGCCACTGATACCATCAACCAGGGCATCCAGTTCTTCTGGATCACTTCTTGAGGTTGGGACTGAGAGACACAGTATTGTGTTGATTCCAGGCTTCTTGAAGGGAGGATGGAGGAGGTGTTGCTAGGAGACTATGTTCGACTCCATGGCCTGTGGCCTTTTGAGCTCCTGCAGGGTTCCATCTTGTCCCCTAACTTGTTTAGCATCTACATGCTAGCTGAAGTTGTCAGGGGATGTGGGTGAGGCTCAACTGGCGAGCATGTGAGATGGAGCCTTCTCTGTGATAGCCCTTGGGTGAGATAATCCCTGCCTTTGGGAGTTCAGGAGGCTGCCTTTATTTTAGCTTTAAGAAGGCATTTTTTTTTGCTTTAAGGCACTCAAAATGCACAGTTCCACCAAGCTTTTAGGCTGGGAAACAGAGTTTTCCTGTGTCTGCTGCTGGTAGAATGTTGTATTTTGATCAGTTTATGATTTCTTGGTAAATTGTGGTTTGCTTTTATTGTAATGTTTTAAATTGCCTTTAAATGCCTTTATATTTTTGTTAGCCACGATGGGATTATCCAGGGAAAAGTGGGGTGGCAACGAACAAATGAAAAAGAGGATTGGGAGTTTTGCCACTGATTTTGCAGACTTAGAATCACTCACTCATGTTCTTCATAGGAAAGAGATAACCTTTTTTGTTTTAGAGTGTTTTAGAGGCAGCACGGTTCTTTCAACATCTCCCACAAAGTGAGATGTGAAGCTTGCTCGAGGAGCACATTTCTCTCGGCAGCTGCTGATTCACTGGGTTTCTGGGTTTGGGTCTCTCAAGAAAGGGAAGTGGCATTGCAAAAGGGTGCTCCTTGGACACTGCTCTGCTCCGTGGTAGAGACGGGATGTTATGGATAATGCTACTATGCAGAGCAGATCCCAGGTGCCTGCAGACGTCTTCCATTGTTTCCCCTGCCTAAAATTCTCATGGAGTGCTTCTGCACATAGCTGGCTGGCTGGCTGGCTGGCTGCCCTGGAGATGGCTGTGATGTCACTGATAGTAGTGACCTTGAGCCAGCAGATTAGCCGCAGGGGGGAGGCCTTCTGAAGCAACTCAGATCCTGTTTTTCTGCTACTGTGTTGCTTGTGTGCTGGAGGAGATGGGGGAGAGGCGGGAGCACAGGAAATTGTGGGGACAAGAGCGGAATCATTGCTCAAAGAGGCCGATGCTTTTCCGAGGAACAAAAAAGGTTCAGAAAGTCCAGGCTGGAATCAGACTCGGAACCTGCCAAGATATTTGAACACAAGAAGCTGCCTTATCCCAAGTCAGAGCATTGACCCATCTGGCCTGGTACTATCCACATTGACTGGCAGTGGCTCTCCAGGGTCTCAGGCTGGAGTCTTTCTGAGCCCTGGAACTTGCAGCCTTCTGCCTGCAAAGCACATGTCCTGCCACTGACCTTTGGCTCAGCCCTCACGTCCGTGGCTTGCCTTCTATTCTAGACCCAGGGCGCAATCCTAGCCTGGAGTTAGGCTGGCACAGTTAGGCCAGCAAAGTTTGGCCAGCACAAGGGACATCGTAAAGCGCGTTTGGACCACTCTTGGAGTCAGGTTGGTGCACATCTGTGTGCTGGCCTCTCTGACTCTGAGAGTGGTCCAAACATGCTTTACAGTGTCCCTTGTGCTGGCCAAACTTTGCTGGCCTAACTATGCCGGCCTAACACTAGGTTAGGATTGCGCCCACAGTCACATGCAAGCCAAGGCTGGCTCACCCGCGACACAACCGAAAGGCTCGCATTAAGTTGGGAAGAAGCTCCTCTGACAATTGTAGCTTGCCCCGACATCTGCCCACTGCTCTCCTGGCCTGTTGCCCACCCACCATTTCCGTCAACTCTCGAATCCATTTCCCGCTTGCTGAGAGTAACTGGGCAGAGGATTGGGCCAGCAGCAGCCTACCTCTGGAGGAAGCAGCACTACTGGAGGGAAAAAGGAGGGGAAAAGACAGGCTGCTGCTGCTACCACTCAATGCCGCCTCCTTCCCCACACCCAGCTGCTTAGGCAAGTGGAAAAGAGAAAGCTGTTCAGGTGTGGAGAAAGAGAGGCAGGGGCTGAATCTGGATCTCTGTCCCCTTCCCTGGTGTGCTGACACCTCCTTCTTCCTCCATGTCAGTCCAGCTTCAAATAAACAGGACAAATGGAGCAAGCTGAAGCTCCTGGCATGTCCCTTTCCTCTTGTTCATTTGAAACAGAATGGGTGTGAGGAAAGAGACAGCAGTCCAAATAGGGGGCCAGTTTGGCGATTTTCATTTGTGATTTTCACCACAGTGTGGACAGAAAGGGGTAAAGAAAGACCCTTCTGGGCATGCCTTAGCCCTCATCCTGGTCAGACTGCTGCAGCTGCTTTGACACAAAATGGAGGCACTAACATGTGTTCAGTGTCACATGCAGTGTGGCCCTCCACACAGATCCTGCCCCTGATTTCTGTCTTTGCTTCTGTGCCTCCCCTCATGACTGACCTTTCTCTGAATCTGGGTGGGGGGAGGGGAACTCAGGAGGAGAGCAGGCCTTTACTTACTTACTTACTTACTTACTTACTTATGCAAGATGGTAACTCCAACAGATGCTGGGGCTAGACGACTTCCTTCTGGGCGTTGCATTTCCCCAACTTTGGGGAGGGAAGTAAAGGGAGTGGGGAGCAACTGTGGCATTTCTGTGAGGAAAATGCTCAGTTGTATGGGAATGGGAAGTCCCAGGGGCAGCCTCCGAGCCAGGGCACAGCTGCTCTAGAAAAGCTGAGGCTGGCTGGCCTGTCACAGTTGGAGCTGGAATGGGAATACCAGACCCTCAAGCGACTGCAGGCAGGACACAGGCGTGGGTCTCTCCCCCATTTCAAAGGGCTCGACTTTCCACTCCATAATGCCAAGACAGCTGCCTCACAGCCTGGTTTTGCACATACAAGGAACTCTCTGTCTGACATTCACAAAAGGAAACTTGGAGGGAAAAGGCCCCAGAGAAGGTCCACCCAACTTTCTCACAAGACGTGAGGAAGAAAACACCAGCGTGTCTGTCTCTCAACAACACACATGCTCAGCTATCCCTTTTCAGGGGCATAAACAGCTAAAAGGTCACCATATCTCCTCAGAAACAGGCTCTTCTTCTGGCTATGGTTGACTCCTCCCCAGAATTCATTGTCTCAATCACTCCACAGGATTTCCACTTTTTAAAATGGATACAGGCTCTGTTCCTTCAACTGTGGCCAAAAATGGCCAAAATTACCAGGTGATGTCGTTTCTCAGCTTGAAAATGCAGCAAACCTGTTGATTTTTTGCAGCATTCAACAACGTAGGCCAAATGGACTTGTATGTTTGGAGGTCTGCTAGGTTAGCAAAACCATTGGTGTGAGTTCTGTGCCACCATGCTAGGGCCGTGAATGCATCTATAGTGATATGGTGCAGACTTAAGCCAATTGTAGCCAGTTTAACTCGAGTGGCTTCCCCTTAAGAAAACGTGAGGCCTATCCATAAGGCCAGCTGAGATGGTCGCCTCAGGCAGCAGTTTGGTGAGGGGACCCACTGTTTGCCCATTCACATTCACTGCACATCACCAGGTAAGGCAGGAAACATTTAACATGCCACCTCAGGTGCTGGGAGTTGGCCAAGCCCTGCTTGAGGAAATGTGGAGTCTAAGAACCTATGATTCTCAGCTCCATGAAAAAAAGGTTACTTAAACCACTTTAAACCTGGTTTAGCTATCTACCATTGCTGCATGTACCATTGGCATGTAGGGTTCCATGGGTAGTTCAATGTAGAGACTGCTGGGACTGCTCTTTCCACCCTTTCCCACTGTGGTTTTTCCTAGGTCAGGTTTGGGGTTACACAAAACTCTGCCAAAGGGACTCCTTCTTTTCCCATGCAAAATCCAGCTTGATAATTTCTGACTTTTTACTTTGCAGGCTGCTTCACGGAATTTCACTCCTTGCCTATTTCCAGATTGCTCTGGTGTACTCTACAGAGGCAACTCCTTGTAGATTCCCTTCAAGTGCTGGACATCAGGCATTGTGGATCTTGCATGGAGGAAATGCTACCCTTTCAACTTCCCTGTTTTCCGACCAGGAAGTCAAAGGAAAGTATTAAAATTGGCCAAAAGGAAATATTTTCTTTGCCAGTCTCAAGGAAGCACCAGCAATAGCCATATGAGGAATTCTCTGGCCTCCGGAACGGCTCCAGATGCTCTCCCCTGACCTCACCTTGGCTGCCGCTTAATGAAATGTTTGTTGGTTAGCTGGTGGGCTGCAGCACTTCCTTTAAGAAAGCTCCTTCCATCATCCTTGCCCCAGCTAATAACAGCCACAGCTGGTTTCCTTTGGACCAACAAGTTACTTCCGTCTTTTCCAAGTGTTCTGACTTGTTGCTGCTACTCTGAGAATACCGTTTCTCTAAGGCTTGATTATGAGCCTTAGGGCACTTTCACACATGCCAGTCACATGTGGTCTCGGTCAGGGTTTTCACACAGCACATCACACCTGGCATTTCACACGTGCAAAGCATTCTTACTATGTGTTGCTATCTCAATCTACCTCCGAATCCCACACAAGCAAATAATGGCTTGGGGTGGTGATTGAACTGTATTTTCTTAGTGCTGCAAAGAATATATCTATATGACTTTTCAGCAACAACAACAACAACAATTCTGTCTGACAACCTTCTTGGGATCCTCTCTCTCAGAATAGACACCACTGTGCCAGATAGATCGATCTGACTCCGAGCAAGGTAGCCTCATGTCTACTGTGAGTCTTCAGAGTGAGTTCCATTTGGGTGGAGGGCAATAATCAAGAATACCCCTCTGTTTTTGTTTGTTGGTTGCTTTGGGATGGAAAAGTGGGATAATGTTTTAATTAAATACAAATACATCAAAGCCATAAAAGGAGCCACAAATTACACACTATTGCAGTGGTTCTCAAACATTTTAGACAGGGACCCACTTTTTAGAATGGCACTCGTGTTGGGACCCACTGGAAGTGATGTCATTAACCTGGAAGTTATGTCATGGCTGGAAGTGACATCATCATGCAGGAAGTGCCATCATTGTGACATAATCAAATGATGCTCCTGGAATGCAAACTGGCATTCTTGGACTGCAGCAATTGTACAACCATGAACCATCCCTGACAGAAAGCAAGATGAGGATAAAATAGTACTTAAAAGCACTGAACTAAAAACATTTTTTTTTAAAAACCCTCACTTGAAAATTCAAACTGTTAATATAAAAGAAATATAGCAAGAGTAAGGTCTGCAGCTTCCCATCTGATACCAGGTCATGAGTCATGACCCACCAAGTGGGCCCAAACCACAGTTTGAGAAACACTGCACTGTTGGATCCCCTACAACATTCTCCCCCTGCATCTTTTTCCTTACTATCTGCCTGATGGGAAGTTCTGTAAAACTCAAAAAGTTGCTCTTGGATACTTTGCTACTTTTGATTTCTTCTTAACAAGTATCATCCTTCTTTGAATTGTGAATATTTCTTCTTATGGACGGACATAGGTTACCTACAATATGTGGCTGGTTTCCTATGGGGTGGGGGCACCATTTTATTCTTCAGGCAGTAGAGTTTCTTGGGCTGGCCCGATCTATGTATTTCTGCCTTTTGCAAATGGTAATATGCGCCTGACCCAGGCAGAGTCTGCTGGTGATATTTGGTTTCTCACATCCAACTGGTTTCTCACCAGTTACCCTAATTGAGATGAGGCTGCCCTTTTAAGTTGTACATGTCAGATTCTGCCAAAAACCAGAGACTTGTTACAGTTTAAATGGGCAGAAGAAGCCAGAGACCTTGAAGAGAATAGCTGAAGAATGGGAAGGATCCCCTGATGTAACAGGTTTATTTCTAGTCTAGGAAATGAGCCAAGAGGCAGGCTGGATTTACAGAGGGGAGTTGGGTGGGGAGGCAGGGGCTCCAATATCACCATGTCTAGTGTGGTATATTGTGAAAGATTAGATCATCACTCACATTCCAGAAGACAGGAACTCAGTGGGGGCCGTGAGGACCGGATACCTTGCTTAAAGATGAGATGCGGAGGATATCCCCTCCCCAACGTGAGCCAAGAAGTGACGATGCCTCCCTGGAGTATTCAGGCAAACTCACAACAGGTGCTCCAATAGTTGATGGCCATGAGAACCTCTGCTGCCTTTTAAAATCAGTTCCCACTCACACACTTCTTCACCAGGGCTGTGATTCTTCCCTGAATCTGCATTTTGGGATTCTGATTGCTCTGGGTCAGATTTATAAAAAACAGTGAACAGTATCCAGCCCAAGTCAAACCAGGACCTTTAGAACATAAAAAGAGCCTTGCTGGATCAGGCCAAGGGCCCATCTAGTCCAGCTTCCTGTCTCTCACAGTGGCCTACCAGATGCCTCAGGGAGCACACAAGACAACAAGGTGCCTGCATCCTCTTGCCACTCACTTGCATGGTATTCTGAGGTAAATGCATTGGAGGCCAGTCAAGATTCTCTACAGCATTTATCGTTGACAACCACCAGAACCAGATGCTCCTCTTCAGACATGTGCCCATAGCAACATAGGAACAGCCCCACTGGATCAGGCCAAGGGCCCATCTAGTCCAGCTTCCTGTCTCTCACAATGGCCCACCAGATGCCTCAGGGAGTGCTCAAGACAGTAAGACGAGTGCATCCTGTAGCAGCTCCCATGCACCTGGCATTCTGTGGTTGCGGACTTCTTCCAGAAATCAAGTTTCCTGCTGTCCTTTCAGGTAATAAGTGTAGCTTTGTCATAGTGTTGTATGTATTAGGCCTGGGCTTGCTGGAGCTGAATCGTGAATGGACCTGTGGAAAGCCACCAGCAGATTATCCTGCATTTGGACAGATGATGGCTTTTGGTACTCTCCAGATCAGGGGTAGGCAACCATCGAATGTACGTGAGCTACTTAACAAAATGACTAACTGGCGAAGAGATACTATGATCTCCCCCCCCCCGCCCATATTTAACTATAGGAAAATAACATCCAGAGCAAGGGAGCAGTGCAAGCCACCAGCTTGTGCTTTGGTGAGCAGGAGACCTTCCTCAGACGCTCTGGGGAGGAGAGGAAGCCATCTTTCACTTCACTTCCTTTCCCTTAGTGCTTTGCCTCCTCCTCCTCTCACCATCGTGGAGAAGCTGCTTCTACCACTGCCCTGTCTGGTGCAGTCACCAGCCCTGCTTTGAGCAGCCATCTCCTGAGAGCACATGCTGGCCAGAGGTTAGTGAGCTCCGGGGCTCCCGGATGGCAGCTCGAAAGGGCAGGGCTGGCCAGCTCCGTGCTCTCGCCCAACCTTTCTGGCCGATCGGCAGTGACTGCTGCTGCTGCTGCTCTGAACTGAAAAGGGCCATGAGCTGCTGGTAGCTCATGACCCCATGTTGCCTACAGATGGAAAGCAAACATGGGACACAGGCAGGGGAGATGGCAGCAGATTAGAGTTAACCCAACTTTCTTATTAGCTCCGTTTTTGTGTCCTTAGCAGTAGCTTGGCATACAGAAATTTAGCGGGTGAGGTTTTTTCTCTGTATTTATCTCCACACCTGGAAAAGCTTGGGACCCCGGCTGCTGAGAGAGGCACAGGATCTCTACCAACAAAAGCACAGTAGCCCTAGATATAGTCATTTGTGCAGACCGGTGGTATTCAAACTTTTTAGACCAGGACCCACTTTTAGAATGGCAATCGTGTCAGGACCCACCGGAAGTGATGTCATAGCCAGAAATGACATCATCAAGCAGGAAGAGCTGTCATTGTGATGTAATAAAATGACACTCCTGAAATGCAAACTGGCATTCTTGGACAGCAACAATTGTACAACCATGAAATATCCCTGACAGAAAGCAAGATATTATGTAAAAATGGTGAGCTAAAAACAAAATTAAAACAAAAAACCCTCACTTGAAAATTCATACACTCACAAAAGGAATATAGGAAGAGTAAGGTCTGCAGTTTCCAAGATGGCTGCTCCCAGTTTTCTGCAACCCACCTGACATCAGGTTGTGACCCACCAAGTGGGTCCTGGCCCACAGTTTGAATAGTACTGGTGTAGACAGTGCAGCTCACAGGAATGTGAACCTGCCCACAAGTAGCCTACATGCGCCCTCCACTCTGGTGTGGTGCAAGCCCTTTAGCTTCCGCCTGGTCAGCTTGCCTATGAGCTCACCCCAGGCACTGACTTGATGAGATTCCCAGGTGTGCAGGCAAACAATAAGGCAGGGAAACCCTTATTATTCTGGAGTTCCAAAATCCACCCCTGGGGTGTACTCACCCTTCCTATTTCTTTCCTGCCACTCTGGAGTCTTCAGGTGTCCCTCTGCTAGAACCACCATCTGGCCTCTGGGGCTGACTCATCCGCCTTCCTGTGTTCCCTGCTTTCTAGATCCGCTACGTCAACTGGAGCTGCAGCAAATAACAAACCAAAAATAAAGCAAAGGGTCTTTGCCAAAAGAACTGAAAAATGTGCTGGGTTTCATAAGCATCTTGGCATGTGTATGCTGTATACGCTGTGGACTCCTCTTGCATGAGATGCACTGGCTCAAGTCCATTTCTCTAATATTAAGCCTGGTAAGACAATGCAGTTCCCTAACAGTGTGCTTCATGAGAACAGCTAGTGTGCCATGGTACATTAATGACCTCCAATGAAAGCAATGGCATTTAGAGCGCAATCCTAAATAGCGGGCATAAACTAAGCCAGCAAAGTTTGGCCAGCACAAGGGCCACCATCAAGTGCGTTTGGACCACTCTCGGAGTCAGGGAGGATGGTGCATGTCAACTTCCCTTTCAACTTCCCTGTTTTCCGACAAGGAAGTCAAAGGAAAATATTAAAATTGGCCAAACGGAAATATTTTCTTTGCCAGTCTCAAGGAAGCGCCAGCAATAGCCATATGAGGAATTCTCTGGCCTCAGGAACTGCTGCAGATGCTCTCCCCTTGACCTCACCTCCTAAACTCAGTTTAGGATTGCGCCCTTAGTGGCATGCAATTCCTGTCTGGGGCACCTGATCTTGTTAGCAGAGCTCAGGGATTAGAGGAGTCTCACACACAGTAAATGGGCTTTTCTTAAGAACTATGCTTGAAGAAGGAGAGAGAATTGCAGCCACTGCAGCACACAGGCAGACACACAAAGGCCAAGGCAGAAGACAGGAAAAGAAGTCAAAGCAGTGGTCTAGTAAGAATAGGAGAGAGCAACCTACAAGCCTTTAAACTTAGCAACAAACTCACCCTACTGATGGAGGCCACCGTTTACACACTTGCTGACCCTACAATGGGCTCCTGAGTTATGGACGTCCGAGTTATGGGCAGCTGCGCCAGCACTTTTTCACTGGGGCAGTCCACGTACCGTGGTGCTTTGCACAGGCAAAACAGTGCTGGGCCAGCAAGATAGAGTTATTTCTATCTATATACATCCTGACTGCCAGCAATACCTCCATAATGGAACCAGTACATATCCTGGATACTTATGGACCCAATTGTGGGAGATAGGACTAGGCGGCTGATGTACCGTATGTACCTTGAGTGGCTCGCTTACGTGCTGTTGACCCTCCAACAGATGTGGAGTGCCTTGTTCATACATGCAGGTCAAGAGTCCATACTGTGGTCTATTTACCCACCTTAGTATCCCAATCTTCCTCCAAGAAATATACATTCTCCCCTCCCACTGTCCCTTCATGTTATCCTTACAAGTCTGCCAGTTTAGGTAAGGCTGAGAAGTAGCTACTAGCCCAAAATCATGCAGTGAGCTTCGCAGCCAAATAGGGTGTAAACATTGGTCATCTTGGTCTACGTCCAACACTCTAACCACTACACCGTGCAACCTTTTATAGATTTGAATATGTCTACTCTGATCCTATGCAGAGCTAGGTGTGCCTAACACTATCAGTTTTAATGGGCTGAGGTATACCTAACCCTGCATAAGATTTGGCTGACTGTGCAAACTCACCTGATACTTCTATACTGTATGCCTTTATCACACTCCATGAAGAGCCAGAAAGTTCAGCCTATCAAGCCTTTGAGGTTTTGCATTAAAACAAAAATCAAAACTAGAAAAAAAAATACCACCACCCTGAAAACTGTCACTGGTAAATCCTGATCCAGATTTGGTGCTGATTTCATACAAGTCTCTTCAAATGGTCCATCAGTCTTTAGCAGTTCTGAAATGGATTTTGAGCTATACCCTTCTTCCAGGTGGATCAAAGACTCTTCCCTGATCCAGTGGTATTAAAATGGTTAGTGCATGCTGCACTGTGTATACAGTCAAGGGAAAATGGGATAAAACTCTGAAAAGTATTATAGGCATGACCAATGGCAATATTATCATTATTCTTGGGGAGGAAGGCATCGTAATGGAGGAGGCCCAGTTTTGCACATAGAAGACCCTAAGTTTGCTGAAGCCTGGGAGAGCCAGAGTAGACAATACTGAGCTGGACGGATTGATGGTCTAGCTTGGTGCAAGGCAGATTCATATGTCATTTGGGTTTCTCTTTATCCGCCTTGAAGGCAGGAGGAGGACATCATGGGATGAAGACAGGCATTGGGGATCAGATACACCAAAAAGCTGCATGTGACATGGAAATATTCCCTGTCCAGAATCCTATCGAAATCCTATTAAAACCATTGTAAGACTCAGGCAACTTCAGCAGTGGTGGGATTCAGCCAGTTCTCACCTATTCTGCAGAACCGGTTGCTAATTTTAGGTTGGGAGAGGGAAGAAAGGCAGTGGCCGCCCTGAAGGACATAGAACCGGTTGTTAATTTATTTGAATCCCACCACTGAACTTCAGTATTTTTTGCTGGTTTTGGTTCATTTCTGAACACCACCATTTCATAGCTTCCAAATACTGTACATGTACAGGAAGAAGATAATTGATGATAATTGGTGGGAAATGGCCACATGCACAGTCATGTGGGCCCAAGGGCCCCCCCCCACTCCTCACAACCAGAGGACGATGAACAAAACCAGGTACAAGATACTCCCTTCGTTATCAGCCTGGGCTTTAAACATTCTCCCCATCTCATTGCCTACAATCTTGTTTCTGTTTTTTCCGACTCACGCCTTGAGTTACTGCCTCTCAAGATAAGTCAGCTGGGCATGATGCAGGGAACAACAGAGGAGCGGTGTTGCCTGCCAAGCAGGAGTTCACCAGAGTCCTTCCTGGAGTCCCAGAGCTCCTGTTCCTTGGTTTGAATCAGCGGTGAGGTGTGTGCCTGCCCTGCGTGGAAACAGAAAGTGTCACATCGCTGTTCCTTCTCTTGTTGGCAGCCCAGGATACAGGTAAACTGTACAAGGCCTGGTGTTATCTCTGGTGAAAGACAAACAGAAAGGGGAAAGTGAGAAGGAATTCCTGATCCAAAAGGTTCCTTATCTCTTTTCCGTTTCCTTTGCCCCAGAGAGATACAGTGGCCTCAATGTGCTGTTGTTTTTCGAAGGGCTCTACCTCCCCCTTCTCTTCTCACCTGCTGTAGCTACTGTGCAGTTACCCGAAACCACTTTCTGGCTCATGGCAACTTTTTCGGAGACCTCTCTGCCAGGCGATTACTATTCTGAGCAGGGCTCCATCGTTGGGCTCCTGATATTCTGTGCATTCACAGGATATGTAGTGTCTGGTAATTGTTTGGCTTCCTAAGAATCTCCAAGGATGGGGGCTACTGAAAGAGCAAGTTTCTGGCCCTCATGACTATGGAGAAAAGTAGGCAAGCGATCTTGGCGGAGGAACAAGAAACCAAAGGGTATTTTAGGCAGGGCTTCTAATCCTAAGGGAGTTTTGATTCTGGTTCAGTCCTGGAACTTGTGGGCTTGTGTGCCTCTTGGCTATACTGACCTTTCAGGAGAAAGTATTCTGTTTTCTTCTATGTCATGAGGGTCTCCAAACTACTGTCCGGGGGCCCACATCTGACCTGACCCAAGATTTTATCCTGCCCAAAGCAACTTGTTTTTTGATCAGAGCATTTGCTAATGTTTGACATTTTTACTCATTCTATATCATTTCTCAGTTGAAGCATGGCATTGTTTCTTTGTAATTGTCACAGTCCTCGTTTGTTCTGAATCATTTCATGCTGAAAAATCATATCAAGTTGAAAAAAAATTTCATGATCCTTTGGGCCCATGTGAGGCAGTTGTGATAAGTCTGGAAAGACCTTTGGGATATCAACTGCTGGACTGAAATGGCTGAAAGTCCTCGTCCTAGGGTGATGTTCTCCAGTGGCCAGCAGAGGAGAAGCAGTTTGTGGGAATCAGCTTCCTGCACCAGCCCAAAGAGCAAAAACAAGACAAATTGGGGCATTCAGAAAGTTTAACACAAAAAAGCCAGACTTCATGACTAACAAAGAACCCAAGAGACTATTGATGTAAACTTAGATGCTGAGGGTCAGCCTCTGTAAGATGATCACTCCATGGCATGCGCTATTCCCCCCCCCCCCAAAAAAAATGACTGGGAAAAAATGCAAGAGAGCTTATGATAAGATGGAAAATATGTTGGCAACAACTTTCAGCTGTGAATGGCTTCTATGAATACATTTTGTGAGGAGAAACTGAAGAAACAGACCATCAGAAATTAGGATCGAAAATTTCGTATATAGAAAATGCTGACGGCGGAAAGTGAACATTACACCTGCAAAAGTACTTAATGAAAAAGGTAAAATACAGCCTCCTTGAAAGGAGAAGACTATGAGGCAATACAAAGGGGAGAGGAATACTAAAAGCACAGTCTGCAGCACCTCCAGTTCTGGGGTGGGTGGGGAATTTGACACTGGTTTGGTTAAGAAACAAATGCTAGATTAGAAAAAAAAATGATTCAGCTGGAAGAAAGTACAGAACTGTCATGGGTGAAGCTGGCCTCCCTAGAAAAAACTTGGATGAATCAGGGGAGGTGACTATTCCCACTCAAACTGTGACACAAGGACACATGCAGACCACCTTTGATCCTTTTGTTTTGATTCAATTACGTTTGCAGAAGTACACGCTGCAGGAAATGCATCCAACTACCAGACTAAAAAAAACGCATTACCTTGAGGGAGGTGATCGGCATGGATACATCTTATGGCCGGTGCCCTGGAACATTCTGGAAAGAACCGAGCATTCCTACATTCCCTTTGCCTTCTCATTTCAGCAAGGACCAGCTGTGGTGGTGGTACAATCGTAGTGCGACTGCAGCATGTGGGGAAGGGGGGGCCTCACTGTTTCTCCTCGTGCCTCCCCCTCCCCCCCCCCGATCAAAATCAGCCTTCCAGAATCAATTATGTATCCCTAAAGTGGCACTTCAGGAAATAATAATTCTGGGGGAAACCATCCTTTGGGAGGGGGAATTTTCAGCAGGAAAACAGCACAAGGGGAAAGAGTGAACCACCCCACTCACTTTGGTTCCAACCTGGACTCTGCGTCTCCCTCTGCCCCCAGCTGTGTTTTGAGACAGAGGTGCTTCCTGTCGATGTACACCTCTGTAGCCCCGGTTCCTAGGAGTGTCCTGTTTGCCCTCCTATCTGGCACTTCACAGTCTCCGTTCTAAACCTCTTGCATGTCTCACCCAGACACATGCCTTCACCTCAGAAGCAGCGAACTGGTGTCACGCCAACTTCCAAGGATCGTATGCCCCCAGCGACATTGCACTAGTGCCTCCTCCCTCCCGCGTCCAGCCGCTTCCTACAGTCTGAACAGACCCACAGGCTGCTTCTGCCGACCAGGGCCCTGAAGGCCTCTGGCACTGGTGACCTTTCCTAAGGACAATGGCCACTATTGAGCGTGGTCAGGAAAGCCAAATGCGACTCTGGAGGCAAAGGCACCAGTCTGGGCCATGGATATGTCAGGGCCGAGAGGATTCTGTTTCACTTCCAGCACAGCTGGGTGTGGGGGGTGGTGTGGGGAAAAAAAAACAAAACCAACAACCAGGATGCCTCGCTTCTCATTTGCACCCAATTCCTCATGCTTCTCCCACTGGCGTGCCAGGCTTCGGGGGTCAGACAGATGTCTCTCTGCTTCGCTATGCTCTCTCCCCCTTTGCAAGGGGAAGAGGCGGAATGCAGCCTGCCATTTACCCGTAACAACATGGGCTGCAGGAGGGGCAACGCACTTCCTTCCTCCACCCCCCCACCCCCCCGTGGCACTGGAGTTGCTCTGCTAGAGCGGGACCACCTTCCGAGGTCAGAGGAGAGTTCAGCCTCTGTGGTCCAGTGAGCCCTTAGTTCCCTGACTAAGGCAACTGTCAGCAGGAGACAAAGTGTTTCCAGACAAACATGACAGCTTTATTTTTAAAATAGGAACTGAGAGGCAGCGTAGTTAAGTGGTCAATGGGCCAGGGTAGGAGGAATCTGTGGCTTTGGAATCGGAGCTCTGACACTGCCTTTCTGCATTAACCCTGGTCACATCACATCACAATAACCTTCCGTTGTCCTTACATGTAAGACGTGGATGAATGAAAAAGGAACCAAGACTCCTGGTACAAAGGCAGTTCTGCAGTAAACACACTAAAAAATACTGGAGATGAGAAGGGAATATTCTTTTTCTGCTGCTGTCTCCTCTGCACATACGTCCCCATCCCCAGCAATTAGCTATTGCCATGTTTCTCAAACTGTGGGTCAGTACCTGATGCCAGATGGGTTGTGGGAATCTAGGAGCAGCCATCTTGGAAGCTGCAGACCTTACTCTTGCTCTTTTCGTTTTGTGAGTGTTAATTGCTTGAATTTTAAAATGGTGTTTTTTTTATTTTGTTTTTAGTTCAGTGCTTTTACATTGTATTCTGCCTTAATCTTGCTTTCTGTCAGGCATGTTTCGTGGTTGTGCAATTGCTACAGTCCAAGAATGCCAGTTTGCATTCCAGGAGTGTCATTTGATTGTGTCATAATTATGGCATGTCCTGCTGGATGATGTCACTTCAGGCAATAAGATCACTTCCTGGTTAATGACATCATTTTCAGTGAGTCCCAACATGAGTGCCATTCTAAAAAGTGGATCCTGGTTAAAAACGTTTGAGAAGCACTGGGCTATCGGAACCACGTTGACTCTCAACCTGGCATTTCCATACATGTATCTTGACTAATAGCACTGATGGACATTAACCTCCACACATTACATTAATCTTCTTCTACAACCATGCAAAGTTGCACCTCTGAATAGCCTTATCTATCTAGGATTATGGAGGGGAGGGCAGGCTTACAGGCCAGAGGGTGTGGCTTGCCAGCTGGTTTCAGCTTGGACCCCTTTCCACTGAATCACAAAAGCCCTACAGCAGTGCAAAAGCCCTACAGCAGTGTGGCTACAGCAGTGCCATCCCTGTCTCACAACTGTGTTCATCCTCAGATACCTGTTTCCTGCTTTAGGGAGCCTGACTGAACTGATGGCTTGCCCAGTCCAGACTTCTTAGTGAGGTTGGCCTGGCAGCCTGTGCCACCCCTTTCCACCAACTCATGCCTCCATTGCCCTGTGCAGAAGCATTGGGACAGCCACATACTCTGCTGAATGCAAAGATAACGTCCAGGAGCTAATTTGCAGTGACTCTATGTGGGCAGTGCCAGGAATTGTAAACAGCTTTGCCGATTGACAAACAATGCCTCATAGATCCATGGGAAAGCAAAGGCTTTCTAGAACCCAGATAGGTCTACAGCTGCATCTCCATGTTCATGTACTTGGGAGAAAGCTCTGATGAACACAAACTTGCATTCTTCTGAGTCAGAAGGCAGAGCTCGGTGCGCAAACCAGCAACCCTATTTGACCTCAAAGGTAACACCCATTCATTGACTTCCTTATCAAAATATTTGTCCCAGGAGAAGCCCATATACCATTATAATATGGTACAATAATATTCAGGTAGCACGGTTCAAGTTTCCCAAGCACTTTACATGGGGTCGGCCCATCCATGAAGGCAACTGAGGCAATGGCTTCAAGCAGCAGATTGGTGAAGGTGCCCACCTCCACCCATCCCCTTGCCTCTACTGTGGCTGCTTCTTCTCCCACTTGGACTTGTGGAGGAGAAACACATTTTCCCAATTCAGGGAGTAGGAAGGGCACTGGCCGGCGCATGACCAGGTCAGAGGGGGCAGCAGGTAAGAAGGGGCAGCCTCAGGCATCGGTAGGTCTTTAGATGGAAAGATGACTGTCTGTACATGCTAACTGCAGCAGAATGAATGGGGAGACAGCCCAGTCCACCACAATTGGCTCCTTTCCTTCCAGAACTGTCCAGATGCTCACTGAACATCCATGTAAACTAAGCAAGAATTAGTGCCCCCCCACCAAGCATGTTTTCCTCTTCCTTCCCATTCCTTTTCCTTTTGCATCATGCCTACTAGATTGTAAACCTGTGGGTGGGTCTAGGTCGGTTTTTAAGTGCCTGGAAAATTGTAAGCACTTAATGAATAAGTAATAATCTCAGAAGTCATTGCCGTGTTTCTCAAACTGTGGGCTGGAACCGGCGGGGTCTGAACTCAATTTCAGGTGGGACCCATTCATTTCAATGGGTATTTTATTTTTAATATATTGTATTAAATATATGCTGCCATGGTATGTGACTGCATTTGGGGAAATGTTACAGAACTCTACTTTCAGCAGGCTACTATGTATATACTTTTAACAATGATAGTCAATGGAGCTTACTCCCCATTGTGGTAAGGGTGGATAGGATTGTAGCCTTTGGGTTGTTTGGGGAATTTTTAAAAAACAGATCAGCAACTGCTAGAGAAGGTGAGGAGGGTTCTTTATTTAATTCTTTTTTAAACTTGTACTGATTGTAAATTTACCTAATTAGACTTGACTTTGTCGTATGGGGGCGTTAAAAATTTTCCTGCTTGATGACATCACTTCATAGCTATGTCTATGTCATAGCTAAGTGTCATCACTTTTCAGCTATGACATCACTTCCAAGTTAATGACATCACTTCCAGTGGCTCCCAATGGAATGTTACTCTAAAAAGTGGGTCCTGGTGCTAAAACGTTTGAGAACCACTGCGTTACAACAACCCTGTTGTGTGGGTTACCATTACAATCTTTATTTTCCTAGCCTCACTCCCTTGCAACCTGATCTTGTGCGTATCTCCTCAGAAGTAAGCCCTGCAGTGTTCGAGAGAGCTTATGCTCAAGGAAGGGTCCCTGGGTTGGCAGCCTTGGAACACCCCCCTAAGCATGTTTTCTCAGAAGTAAAAGTGGGTGAAAGTGTGTTTAGGCCTGCAGCCTTTACCGCTCCAGTGTGTGCCACTCTCTTAAGGGGCAAGAATAATTGTCCACCCCAGCCAAGGCTCATGGGAGCGCCTTGATCCATGGCGGGTCTCTCGTGAGCCCTGACTCATGCTAATCTAAAGGGCTGGTGGTAACCACATCAAAAGGCTCTGCTGGCAGCAGGTGGCCTGCCAGCTCCAGCCTGAGGAGCAATTAAAGCCAAGGCTCTCATTGGAAGAGGGCTGCCTTTCCTCCCAGTGTTCAAGGGCTTCTTCAGAGGCAGACAGAGAGACCACCCTGCAGCACTCCAGCGCCTAGACGGTCTGGGGGTTACAAGCCCAGGAATGCCGAGAATGCCTTTTGCATGTAATGTGCAAAACCTGTCACCCATTAACAAGTCATTGACCTGTTTCTTTATCTCCTCTTTCCCGGAGGGGGTGCGTGGCTGTCTGCTGGCCTCATAAAATACTGTTGCATAACCCTCTTCCCTACTTTCCCTGTTGCTTGATGAATGCAAGTGGACCCCCTGGGGGAGCTGAATCCCCTCGTGTTATTACAATCCATTCCCTGTAGGGGCTGTAGCTCATGGGTCCTGGAGTCCCCCAGGAACTATATGGTGGCCCCTGTGCTCTCCCTCCAGCCTCAATTACTGTACTCATTCAGGTTATTTCCTATTCTGAGGGAAGAGTGCATCTGGAAGAGTGTATTTAGGGAGACAATGCAATTAATTCACTTGCCCAAATAAAAAACATCCCTACTTTGTACAGGTTCCACATTTGGAGAGCAGCTTTTTGAGAGTGGGTGGGATCGTTTCACCTTACTGTGGTGGCAGATGCAATGGCGTTCCTATAGGGGGCAAAACATAAAGCTTTGCAGGAGCCTGAGCTCCTCTGTAACACTGCCCCTGCCCCTCGCCTTCAGAGCCAATCGGGGCTGGGAGAGCAAAACCTCTAAACCTCTTCAAGCCACAAATAACCCTTTGTGTTTCCCCTATATTGGAACACCAGTGGTCAGGGTCATTTTCTGGTGCAGTAGAATCAAATGTTTGAGGTGTATCCAGAGTACTGGTCAAGCGTGACAAAGCCCCCTCCTAAGTGTCTTGTTTATAACTTCGCATTTGCCTAGCGCTGCAAATGCTCAAAGCACTTCACATGCTTTCTGTGGCTGTAATCCTTGCAAAAGCCCAAAAAGTGAGGATGATTATTCCCGTAGTGCGAAGGGGTTGGGGCAACGTGCCTTGCTCAAGGCCAGCTGGGGAAGTCATGGCCGAGGCCTGCTCCAAATCAGGGGCTTCCTGGTTAAACGTCCAGTCTCTTAGTGACAGCATTGCATCCGCTTACAGTCACACTGCTACACACGGCAATTTACAAGTTTAGCAAACAGGATGAAGTTCCTGGCTTAAGGAGTTTACGATCGCAAACATTTCATCCCTGAGTCTAACGCTTCAGGATATGATTATGTCATCTACATTCTTCCTTGGTCTGGCCTAACTTAGCCTATATACGTTCAGGTTTGATGATCGTTATGGCGGGATGAAGGTTTGAAAATCTGCTTAGAGAAATAATAAATGAACATGCAGGTGAATAATGAACGGTGTTTTCCCCTGGAGAGGCATCTGCAGAGCAAGATGGACAATAGGGAGAAAAACACCTGCAGCACATGCAGTTATAGGAACATCTTTACAGGCAGAAATTCAGAGCCAGACAGTCACAAGAAGTTACAAATAGGAGAACAGCCGTTTTATTTCCCAGAAGCCCTCTGGGCACAATCCTAACCACTTTTCCAGCACCAGGGTAAGGGCAATGCAGCTCATGGGTAAGGAACAAACATTCCCTTACCTTGAGGGGGCCTCTGTCACTACTGCCCCACTGCAGAATGCAAAACATGCCCCATTGGCACCGCTATGTCATGCTGGAAAGGTGGTTAGGATTGCGCCCTCCGTCTCATACCTAGTAGAGGCTAATCAAAATTCTAACAAAAAGGCTAGCAAAAAAGCGCTTCTGCCCTCCATCTAAGACAACTATAAATTGCAGGCCTTGGGTTTTTTCCATCATGCTCAAGTTGGTCTCTCCTTTGTTCAGCTTCTTAACATTCAACCTAAAGAAAAGTCCTGGAGAACTTGGAAGCTCAGTGACCGCTTTGTGATATTTTAGTTGGTCCTAATAAATGTACGATGACCCTACTTTGGTTGTTGGATTTTTGTCTAATGGACCGCACAGCTATCTACCCGTTTTGCATTGTTTGTTTCCAGGGTGCAAAGAGGGGCCTACTGATTGGCATTACCTGAGCTCGTCTCCCACCTTCGTTTCAAACAAACCACCTGGGGGGTTGAGAAGGAATTTTTGCCGTGGGCTTTGTGGAGCCAGACTTCACCACAGGCTCTGAGTGGCAGGTGCCAGACCGTGAGAGAAATCAGAGGGGTTTGACTGCCGTCAGATGCAAGTTATTTGTTTTGGGGGCATTGTTCACATTCCAGCAGGCCTGGCAGCCTGGCACACTGCCTCCTTATGGAGAAGAGCTGCAGGAGAGAAACACCCACCACAGCAAGGCTTAGAGGAAGGCTGGAGAAGCCGACAAGCCGGTGCATAGCTGAACATGGGGTTCAGACGTCACGCCTTGGCTGCCACTGTGTTTTCCTGAGATAAGTGTGACCTATTCACACTCACTCCAGAGCTGAGGCAGGAGCCAAAGCTTGGCATCAAACGTGACCTTCAATTGTGGATTATTTGGGGATGAAAAACAGGAGTCATCAAACAATGCTCACAAAAGATCCCCTAATCCCCCCCCCCCGCTCTCTTTGAGGCCAAATGGAGCCATGCAGCGCTGGCATGACTTTGGGGTCCAGGCTTTGGTCCAGAAAGACCAGCACATGGCCCTTTTAGTTTGGGGCAGCCATTTTCTTTTAACCCAGTCCCGGCCCCTTCACCACACGGCCACAAACTGAGCCGATCAGTTACGCCAACACCAGGCACAGCAGGGATCATTTCTGAGCATGCCGCCATGACCCTTGAAACACTGACTCTCCAGTATGGGTCTGTGCCAACTTCAGAACGTGCCATCCCCTGGGGGACTATCTGCAGTGCCGGTGCCCAGATGCTGAGGACCCTGGAGGCAAAGCTTGTGCTGGAGTCCCAAGGCCCCCTCTGGTGGTTTATTCATTGGGCACCACCATGGGTGCCATCACTGCCTCCCGGTACTGAGGATTCAGGGTCAGCCCAGCCCAGTCTGCACTGTAATGGGCACGAGCCCTTTGCTAGTGCCTGACTGGGCCAACTCCTGATGTCTCCCTGATTATATGGGGAGACAATTGCAATAACCATACCATGCCTATGCTGGGCCCTCTTTGTCATGCATTTGATGTTCTTGGACTAATCTAAACTGTAGGCCTGGACAGGTTTAAGGTGTAGTCCTAACCTGGAGTTATGCTAGCACAGTTAGGCCAGCAAAGTGCAGCCAGCACAAGGGCCACTGTAAAGTGTGTTTGGACAGACGAGCGCCATCCTCCCTGACCCCAAGAGTGGTCCAAACGTGCTTTACGGTGGCCCTTGTGCCGGCCAAACTGTGCTGACCTAACTGTGCTGGCCTAACTTAGACTTGCCAGGTGTCCAGTATTATAAGGGACTTCCCGTATTTAAGATTTAAAAATCGTGTCCCGTATCAATGTTGAACAGGACTTTAAAAAATCCCATTCTAAAATTCTGCTGCTGCCGCCTCTGCACTCTAATGGGCACGAGCCCTTTGCTAGTGCCTGACTGGGCCAACTCCTGATGTCTCCCTGATTATATGGATTCCAATTCTGGGCCAGTTGCACTTGAGGAAGAGCAGCGATTTTCAACCTTTTTCATCCCATGGTGCACTCACAAGGCACTAAAATGGGCAAGGCACACCATCAGCTTTTTGGCAACTGACAAGGCACAGTGTGCTGCTGGTGGGGGACTCACATCCCCCCATAGCTCTACTAATAAATGACTCTCTCCCTCCCAAATTCCCACGGCACACCTGGGGACCCTTCACGGCACACCAAAGTGCCGCGGCACAGTGGCTGAAAATGGCTGGGGTAGAGGGACAAATGCCTGCAACAATCCAGCATCCAGTTTCAAGTGTTCCGAGTCATCCATACACGCTGGTTTCACCCATCCATATTCTTAGTGCAGCCTGCCTGGGTGCTTTTGTAGTTCATTTTTGCCCCTTTAGCAGGAAAAAGGCAAAGGCCATGTCTGCACTACAAACTATAGGTCCTAGGAATCCCAGGGGTTGGAGGGAAGGAGGGTGAATGATTCTAACCTGGAGTTAGGCTAGACTTGCTAGGTTTTCAAAATGACAAGACACAGGTATCGGGATACTGCTTTCTATCAAACCACTCCATGGATACCAGAAATAATATTAAAACTATGCCGTTAGCCGTGGTGAGGCAGCAGCAGCAGAATTTTAGAATGGGATTTTTAAAGTCCTGTTCAACATTGATATGGGACACGATTTTTAAATCTTAAATACGGGAAGTCCCTTATAATACTGGACACCTGGCAAGTCTAAGTTAGGCCAGCACAGTTAGGCCAGCACAGTTTGGCCGGCACAAGGGCCACCGTAAAGCACGTTTGGACCACTCTTGGGGTCAGGGAGGATGGCGCTCGTCTGTCCAAACACACTTTACAGTGGCCCTTGTGCTGGCCGCACTTTGCTGGCCTAACTGTGCTAGCATAACTCCAGGTTAGGACTACACCTTAAACCTGTCCAGGCCTACAGTTTAGATTAGTCCAAGAACATCAAATGCATGACAAAGAGGGCCCAGCATAGGCATGGTATGGTTATTGCAATTCGTCAGTGAGCAGGATAGCAGCTGGGCAAAAAAGTGTGGGCTTGCTATTCTCTTTGTGGTGGCAGATGATGGTACCTAAGTACCAAAAATAAATGCCAGGTGTGCCAGGGGATAAAGAAGGGTCTCCACCCTACAGATAAGGGGCTATGGGATCGTTATGGCACCTGCCTCTGCTAATGAATGATGGGAAGGGAAATTGACTCAAAGTAGCTAATTAAAATGTATATATAATTTCCATCCAGGCTTGTAACAGCTGCTCATTCATTGTTTGTAATTTTAAAAATAAAGGCTTCTTGGCGTGGGATCTGGAGGTGGGGTGGGGGTGGAGGCAGCCCAGCATCCTGCTAAAAGTAGAAAAGAGTAAGACTGTTCCTAATCTAACTTGAAGTTGTTAGCTACATTAGCTGCATTCATGTCTTTCCCTTATGCTTCTGAGCATGTACCTCAGGGCACAGTCCTAACCTACTTTCCAACATTGGGGTAAGGACAATGCAGCTCTGAGGTGAGGGAACAAACATTCCTTCACCTTGAGGAGGACTCTGTGACTACTACTCCACTGCAGGATGCAGCACTTGCCCCACAAGGGACACAGTAAAGCGCACTTGGACCATTCTCAGAGTCAGGGGGGATGGTGCACATCTGTGTGCTGGCCTCTCTGATTCTGAGAGCGCAATTCTGAGTTAGGCTGGCACAGTTAGGCCAGCAAAGTTTGGCCAGCACAAGGAACACTGTAAAATATGTTTGGACCACTCTCGAAGTCAGAGAGGCCAGCACACAGACATGCACCATCCTCCCTGACTCTGAGAGTGGTCCAAATGCGCTTTATGGTGGGCTTTGTGCCGGCCAAACTTTTCTGGTCTAACTGTGCCAGACTAACTCCAGATTAGGATTGCGCTCTTAGAAGCGGAGGGATTCACAGCCAGCCTTATATTACCCGTTTGCGGTCTGAAACATGAAAGAAGGAGCAGGGTGGAAAGGACATGACAATCCCAGTGACATTTTTTTCAGCGCAAAGGGAAATACAGTATTGAGGCAAGGTGAATTCCACTTACTGGAATTCATTCTTTTCCCCTCTAGGAAAGCAGTTCTAGGAAGGAAACATTCTCAGAAAGACAATTGCTTTGGAATGCTTGGATCTGCGCAAGGAATCTCGCCGTTTGGGCCCTTGTTCATCTGGAGGCTTCAAGCTATGATTTCTTTTCATAACCAAGGAGCCAATCTGAGTCTGGAAAAGAGCCCTAATTAGAGAGCTGATTCCTTACACCTGCACTAATCTAGCTGGTTCTCTTGGCCAATAAATGCTTTCAAGTCGCTGTGCAGATGACTCACCCCCCAGGCATGCACTTTCTCCATCCACTGATCTTCTGTACAACAGCGTTGGGCTGTGGCACACAGCTCAAGGTTTGTCTGACAATGGCAGCTCCTCCCAGCATTGGAAAACTGAGGCATGCTTGCTGCTGGTGCTCATGTGCCCGAGGTACCACATGCATGATGTGACTTGCGAATTACATGCATGCATGCCCATCTGTTAGCAAACTTATTCTCCACCCCTTTCCTAATGACCTCTAGCATGATAGTTGCCTTCTTCAATGCCCCCTCACACTGGGTTGATGTTTTCATTGAGATGCCCACCATTGACCCAAGATCTCCTTCTTGGCTCATCGCAGACAGCTCAGACCCCATTGCTGTATGCGTGAAATGGGGGTGGCAGTGGTTTGTTCCAGGCATTGAACCACTTTTGCCATTTGGCTGCTCTTTTGCAGAGGCCTTTTTGGAGCCCTTTTTAATCTGCTTTGGTTTTTGGTACCCTGAACATCAGCTGCAAATGTGGCCACCTCACTATTTACCTCTAACACCAGATCATTTCCAAAGATAAAAAGCACCAGTCCCAATACAGATCCTTAGGGAACCCCACTTCTTACTTCTCCTCACTTTGAAAACGGCCCATTTATTTCTCCTCTCTGCTTCCTGTTCTTTCCCCTGTTCCAACCAATCCATAAAAGGGCCTGTCATCTTATTCAATAAAATTTACTCAAGGTGAGGGTCAGAAGCTTTCTGGAAGATCAAGTATCTAATGTCAACTGTGTCATTTCTATCCCACAGACACCATGCCTGCTGGCACTCAAAAAGGACTCTAGAACAGTGGTTCCCAGACTGTGGATTGGGACCCACCAGGGGGTCGCAAGCTCATTTCAGGTGGGTCACGTAGCACCTAGGGCAGCCATATTGAAAATATGGGAAGATGGGATGCTGGGAAGGGGGCGGGCTGTGTAGTTGTTTTGCTTGTGTCAAGGTTGTCAATAGGCTTTTTTCTTTCTGATTCACTTTGCTAATGGAAAATGGCTGAGAAATAACCCAACTTCTTGCTGCATTATCAGGAAAGCAGCAGGCTCTGGCATAGCAACGACGGCACTTCTGGCCATGACATCACTTCTGGTGGGTCCTGGACAGATTGTCATTCTAAAAAGTGGGTCCCGGTGCTAAAGCATTTGAGAACCACAACTTAGGAGATTAGTGAGGCAGGACTGACCTTTCCAGAAAGATGACTGCCCCGTGTCGAGGGCGTGGGCTCCCAATACTCACAGGGGCATTTCACCCCTGATATCATACTTACTCAAGACCCTATTCAGACATGGAGAAGGAAAAACGTAGGGTGGGAGCAGGTCACCTCATGCACCCATGATGAGCTCTTCATGCTAGAACAGGGGTCAGGGAACTTTTTTACCTTTTACCCCAAAATATATTTAGATACGCCGACGTTACCTCCTTGATTTGATTTTTAATACAGGTACTTACTAAAACTACCAGTTAAAGATAGATGTCCTCTCAGGAGAGGCACTGTCCTGTCTCTCTCAATGGCGCAGCAACTAGCCGACTCTACTGAAGAAGTGGGCGGACTTGGAGGCGGGGCCTGGGGCATCACGCAGGGAAGCGTGTTATACACAAGGGCCTGACGCACTGCACTGCGTCAGGTCCTTGTACACTACAGTACTGTAACACACACAGCCGGGCATGCATATAGAACAGTGATGGCGAGCCTTTTGGGCTTGGTGTGTCAGAAATTTGGAAAATTCGTAACTCAGCTCTGCTGGTGTGTCAAACCCACCCACCCCCAGACACGCTGCAGGGCTTGTCGCCCAAGTTTAAAGAGAGAGACGAAGGCGCAGACAGTGGGCGCGCGGAGGAACAAGTCTTTGCACGGAATTGCTTAGATTCATATGCATGCCCAGCTGCCGTCCATTACCCCCAGGAATTTCATTTTTACCCCATCTGGGGTAATTTACCCCTGTTCCCTGACCACTGTGCTAGAAGCACCCTGGGCAAAAACAAGAGTTCAAACGGTCTGGCAGGACGGAACAGGGAACCAGGGCTGGGTTATCAAAGGGCTGGTGTGCATTGGCAGGCTGTGTGGGTGGTCCAGAATTGGAATAGGAGTGGGCGCAGGAGGAAGCTGGAGTGAAAGGCTCTCTGTTCAGGAGCGAACTGCCACACTCGCGGCATTCACACCTCCTGACATTTACCCCTGCCCCACCTCTGCCTTGCAAACAACAAGAGGGACAGGACTCTGGAAATCCCCTCGGCCTCATCATGTGGGAAGGGGGAGGCCGCCTTGGTAGTGATCTCACCCTCTTTGTCTTAGTGTGTGACATTAGTGACAAAGTGGGCCGATGGTTGGGGGGGG
>JAJKFI010000060.1:1846945-1869449 GCA_029204185.1 Lerista edwardsae
CCCCCCCCCCGGAGCTTCCCGGCAGAAAGGCAGCAGATGACATTTGGCTTAGCTTTGGGGGGAACGCAAAACGCGTCCCATCTACGCACAGCAATGAAGGCCGGTTGTGTGGAGGGAGGTCAGATTTTGCTGTGGGGCGCCCTGGACTGTGCCCCGCAGATCTTTTGAATTAATTATAATAACAATAAGTTATTCTTATACAAGTTATTCTATATAAGTCAAATCTGCACATGCAGATTTGAGCTATGGAAGAAAGGATAGCATACCAATGCAGTCCGAGGTCTCCCAGCAGTGCATGCCTTATGTCAGTGTTTCTCAAACTGTAGATCTTGACCCCCTGTGGGTGGGTGACGAGGCAATTTAAGGTGCATCATGCAGCACCCAGTGCAGCCATCGTTGGGAAGATGGGACCATGGAAAGGGGAAGAGATGTGCGGTTGTTTTGCTTGTGTCGAGATTGTAAATAGGACAGATTGTCATTCTAAAAAGTGGGCCCTGGTGCTAAAAGGTTTGAGAACCGCAGCCTTAGGTGATGTGCCAAATCTTGCCCCTCCTCTTACCTGGTGATGCCAGCTTCTGCTCCTCCCACTCCCTGAACTGGAAAGAAAAAGTGGGGGAGACAGAGTGGAGGAGAGAAATGTGGTGGGCCAGCCAGTGTCTCATTTTTCCAATTCAGGTGAAGGGTGAATTGGTGAAGGGTGGCTGGAGGTGGGTTCCTCCCAATCTGTCAACAGAGGCAACTGTCTCAGGCAACCTCATGGGTGGGCTGTCAGGAGCACAATAAATAATTTTTCCCAGACTATCACTAAAACGGTTGTACTATCTACCTGCAACATGGCACTGGAGTCTGCATGCAGCGATTGACTGATTCTCTTCTTGAAGGGTGGGGAACAATGAATCAGTAATGATTTTTTCAGTGCTTTAGGGCGCAGTCCTAACCAACCTTCCAGTCCTGGAGTAAGGGCAATGCAGCTCCAAGGTGAGGGAAAAAACTTTCCCTTACCTTAAGGAGGCCTCCTTGACTGCCCCCCAACTGCAGGATGCAGCATGTGCCCCGTTGGCACAGCTATGTCAGTGCTGGAAAGTTTGTTTAGGATTGGGCCAGTGGTGCGATTCAAATAAATTAACAACCGGTTCTATGTCCTTCAGGGCGGCCGCTGCCTTTCTTCCCTCTCCCAACCTAAAATTAACAGAACTGGTGAGAACTGGCTGAATTTCACCACTGGATTGGGCCCTAAGTCATGACTTTCCCCTTAGAAATGTGAGATGGGAGTCGATCCTGTTGCATGTATTCCAAATGAATACAAACACTGTTGGTCACAAAGCAGCGTCATCATCCGCAAATGAACTCCCGGAACGCTGGGAGGGACGTGGGCAGGACTTTCGCGTGATTGGCTGCCTGCCCGTTTCGTTCCACGGCTGCCCTGGCCTCGAAGGGGGGCTGCCCCCGGTTGGTGCGGCCCCCCGCTGCTTGCCCAGGCACCCGGCGCACCCCCCACCTGTCTCCCCCAGCGAGCAGGCACCCCTCGAGGCCAGGGCAGCCACGGAACGAAACAGCCAATCACGGCAAAGCCCCGCGTAAGTCCCTCCCAGCATTCTGGGAGTTCATTTGCGGATGACAACACTGGTCACAAGTGTCACTATTTAATAAGTGGAATATGTGGCTAAAATGTCATGGCAAGAAAGACTTTGCCCCAGAGGCTAGACTGTGATGCAAAGAATCAACCTACCTGATGTTGGCCACTTCCAATGGTGGGATACGCCCTGCTCTATGTTTATGATTAGACAGGCACTCCCCATTCAGCTCAGTAGTTATGCAGCGCTACTCAATGCAGTGCTACTACTGTTTACATCTTGTAAACAGACTCATAAACACCTGAACGCATGCACCATGTGCATTTTGTTCCTCAGCGCCCAAAGCTATGTAAGACAGTTAGTGGAGGCAAGAAAAGGCGTAGTCCCTGCCCTGAGGAACATACAGTTTTGCTGCAACATGGTGTAACAGGAACAGTTGCCTACATCAACAGACAAAAGAATGGGGTGTGCTCTGGAGCAGGAAAAGGAAAGAAATTAGCAGAATACCAATGAAGCTGGAAGCTTACATAGTGTGGTGCACACACCCACCTTGATGGTTTTTACCTAGATTCAGGTGAGGTGTTTGCTTCCTGAGCGCCTGTTTCATTTCATTGTCTTCACAGAGTCTCAGAAATGGAAGGGGCCCATAAGGCCACCTAGTCCAACTCACAAATCTGCTCCCATACATGGGTAAAAGATGCAAATGTTGCACATAAGCAGGGCCCTTAGAGCAGGGGTTCACTTAAACAGTCACTGAGGTAGAAGAAGTCCAGGGCTGCCTCAGGCTGCTTCCAGACGATTGAGCTCATGTTGTTAATGCGCAACTGTGCCTGCGGCTAATGTACATAAGGGATTGGTGTGGCCACCCCTATGTTTAACCATGACTAGTCAAGAAGCAGCCGGCCAGTACGGCATCAAGTGGGATGCAAATCTGCAGGGCACAGGAAAGACAAGAGCTGTAATAACTGCATGGCCCCCATGTGCAATTATTATTAGGGATTCCTGTTACCTGTCATAATGCAAGCCAAATGCCTATCCCATTCTCACAGTGAAACTTGCCGTTAAGTTCTACACTCTCTTCCTCCAGTGTTGCTTAGGGGAGTTTTGAAGTTGCTGCTTCATAGCAGTTTAAGGACACCTATTGAGTACACTTGCCCTGCACCAACCATCCGTTGCAGGCCCTGATCCCCATTGGGATTTCTCTTGCTGCAGTAGCATCCCTAGAGGGGGGCAGAGTGCTAGGTTTTGCAGGGTGCCTTACCTTGCCATGTAAACCACTCCTCTCCCTCACAGTTGTAGCCAGTAAGCAACACGGAGACATTGCTTTTGCTGCCAGGACTAGCTAAGACAGCAAGGGGGAGGAGTGGTTTTACACGGCAAGGTAAGGTACATTGCAAATCTTAATGTTCTTCCCTGCCCCCCCCCAGGGATGCTAGCTGGCTTGCACAGCTGGTGACCATAGGGTAGCTCTGCATCATTCCAGCTTCTGCCTGTGAATATACTGCCTCCAGCTGCATGTCTGTCACAAGCCCCACCCACCCAACCGCCCACTCATGGTGGCAGCCACCATGAGCACACAAGCAGCAGCAGGCTGGCTGTAGAGCTCACAGCTCTCTCTCTTTCCCAATTTGGCCATGTTTTTCTGCTTCTCCGTCATCCACTAGTTGAGTCTTGAGCATCCACTCTCTGCTTTGGCCTTTGTTTCCCTGCCCCGCCATTTGAAAGGTCCTCTGGGAAGAAGCTTCTGCCGGATGGGATTGCTTGGCTGGAAGTCTTCCTCCAGTCCCTTTCACTAGGCCTTGCAGATCTCAAGGCCACTCCTGCCAATTTCATCCTAGCAGCTGATAAATAACCTTTCAAGGAAGGGAATATATGCAAAAGATGGTTAGCACAGACCTAGTGGCACCTGTCCTCACCTGGTGGGATGTTATAATGGAAGAAATATATGAGGGGATGGATATGGGAATTTCCCTTCCCTTAAAAATTCTATCACACTGACGTGGGTCTTCCCCCTTCCTCATTTTGGTCAGACCCTGTCTGGTCACAAAGGAGTGGGGTGGGTGGGAATCCTTCCTTCCCTTGCTTGTCCTATTGTTTCTCAGGCCTTAAGGGGAAGCAATTGGAGATGTGAGCTGTGCAGTGGTTGTATACATGTGGCCGTTCGTATTTCCTCTAAGCAGCAGACATTTTCTTGCCTTGACGGATGATGTAATCTGCGCAATCTTTGAAAGGAAATGTGCCCCATGCCATTTGGCCTAATCACACTTGGCGTACTCATCCCCTTGCACGTACGTGCCCATGCTCGCACACATGCTGCATTGTCGCTTGGATCCCAGATTAGGTTGCTGAAATTCCAGCCCAGCAGGAGGCTTATGACATTTATCCCCTTGCTGAAGATGGCACCTGCTTCCTTGGAAATCCTTGCTTCCATTCAGCATGCCAAAGGAGGTTCCTGCTAAGAGCTGCACTCTGCAGGGTGACTTTTGTTGCTCTCAGTTTTCACTAAAAACTGCAACTCATTATTTATTACCCAATGCACTGGTTTGCAAATGTTTTAGACCTGGACCCACTTTTTAGATTGGCACTCATGTTGGGACCCACCGAAAGTGATGTCATTGACCTTGAAATGATGTCATGCCCGGAAGTGACATCATTGTGAAGTAATCAGATGACACTCCTGCAATGCAAACTGGCATTCTTGGACTGCAGCAATTGCACAACCATGAAGTATCCCTGACAGAAAGCAAGAGGAGGACAAATTGTTATGTAAAAACGCTGAAACAAAAATAACATTTAAAAGAAAAACTCACTAGAAAATCCAAACTGTAAAAACACGCAAAAGGAATATAGCAAGAGTAAGATCTGCAGCTTCCAAGATGGTGGCTTCCAGCTTTCTGCGACCCGCCTGACATCAGGTTGCGACCCACCAAGTGAGTCCTGACCCACAGTTTGAGAAACACTGCCCTAATGGCAAGCACGGTAAGAGTACGCTTCAAAATCCCCTGTGTTCACTGTGTACATTCAGCCCAAGACCTCCTGACTCCTGAGGTGGCATGCCAAATGCTGCCCTACTTACCCAATGATGTGCCAACTTCTTCTCCTTCCACTTGCAATGGAGGCAAGTGGGTGGGCAGACGTGGGTACGACTGCTTCAGTTGGACTCATGACTGGCCTTTGCATTCATCTCTTATTTTGGATAACACCACATAGTAGGCAGATTCTGCAGCCTTAGTGCAGAAGAGCAATATGATGTCCAAGCAGCACTGAGAGAAATGGGACCGGACTGATGTGGATTTGGCTTTGCATATCCTGTATCCATTAGGTGGGTTCTTTTGGGCCCGGTATCCCATTGAGAGTTGATATGCATTGGAGCAATCGGAGTGCGTGAGGCACCTGTCATGGCAAAGTAATATGTATATGTCTCTCCCATCAGCTGATGTCTGGTGGGTTCAGGACAGAATGACTCTTGCATTATTTCCTAGACCTATCAATGTGCACCATGCTGCTGGAGAAATACTTCCCCTTTGCTTTTACTTGCAGTATCCATTGTGTGAAATGTGGACACTGGAACTCCTCTCTGGGCATCTTTGCTCGTGGTGGTTAGTGTGTGCAGGATGGCTCCGATCTAAAATGCAGGGCTGGCACGGCATTTTTCTGTTCATGAAGGGAAGATTTCAAGGTGCAAGATGAAGCTTTTGCTAATATCCAAGAGGGCAGAAACCCTCGGAAGTGCTTTGTCAGGATTCCCAAGGTGACCGCACGTTGCTGGGTGTGGTGACAGAAGGGTTAAAGACATCTTTCCATCCACAGAAGCAGCAGCCCTCAGGTGAAGTCGGCTCCTGTATCTCTTGCTAGGTTCTGCTGGAACTCGTTTCCCTTACTCCATGCTGAGGAATGTCACGGTGTTTCCCCACCACCACCCCCGAGCACAGTTTGAGAGAGAAGAAACGTCTTTATTTTTTCTGCTTTGTGCTCTCAGTCCTCCAGGTGTGCAGTGTGCACTCCACCCTCATGCAGCACAGAGCCATAGCAGTTAATTGCTGTAAGGCACAGATTTCCAAAAGGTTGGTTTCTCAGGACCTTGTGGGTGGGCTAGCAGGTTGGTGGTACTGATGGTATCAATTTGGCAAGCTGGGCATATGAAACTGGGATAGTACTTTCTAGATCACTGTCTGAATATAATCAAAGAACACCCCCCCCAAACAATTAGCTCTATCATTTTATGTTTCTATGATGAAAGGGTATATGTTGGCTTAACTAGAATGAACCTCTTTGCAAAATATAGCAGGGGAGATGGAGGAGCCTCAGGATTCCGCATGTATTTCAAAGCTAGATGTTGAGATCCACTCAAAGGTAAAGTGTTTTTGATGACATCTCTGAGGAATAAAAGAACCCACTGCCATAAGGTATGGTCTTTTCACTTCCATAATTGGGCAAATCAATTCTTCCATAATCTGAGGGTGCAATCCTAACCTGCAGTTAGGCTGGCACAGTTAGGCCAGCAAAGTTTGGCTGGCACCAGGGCCCCCGTAAAGTGTGTTTGGACAACTCTCGGAGTCAGGGAGGATGGTGCACGTCTGTGTGCTGACCTCTCTGACTCCAAGAGTGGTCCAAACATACGTTACGGTGTGCCAGCCAAACTGTGCTGGCCTAACTCCAGGTTAGGGGTGTGCTCTGAGTCTATTTCCTGAAATAAAAGAATAAAAATTAGAGCCTTTCCTGGAATCTTCCAGATCATAAGATCCCTTCTGCGTTATCTCACATTAGTGTGATACTCTCTAGATGTGCAAAATCAGCATCCAAGTTGGAATCCTCATTGCAGAAGCACACTTGGTGTTTCTGAGATCTGTCTCTCCTTTTCCTTCTCAGTTTCACCATTCCTGTTTTCTTGGGATCCATGATGCATCTACTGTAGGAGTGAAATACTGTATACATATGTGCAATTGGAAGAATAACAATGAGGAACCATTGAACGTATATAAAGATGTTATGGGGGAAGATTTGTATAGCTGCATGCTGTTGATCACCTTTTTGTGGAAACGTTTCAGTGTCCTTCAGGGCTCCAGCTTTACAAAAAGCACAGCTCCTGAATCTTCTCTGGATCACAGCCTATTTCACAGCTGAAATTGGGTGCTCTGTTGAGAACAGTAAACTTAGCTGTCTTTCCTCACTATAGCTTCTTGATCCACACTAAAAAATGTCAGAGAAGCAACAATGAAGTGCAGTTATGGGGTCTTTGGGGCTTAGTATAGGTCTTTCATAGGAGCCCACAAGTTAGGATTCAGGTTAACGTGACAAAGGTGTGTCTATAGAAAGTTTACCCTAAAATTATAATAGCAGTCAGTGTTGTGAAACTGAATTTGAGTGAATAGGATAGAGCTATGTGGCTCTCTTTGAACCGGGAAAGCAAAAACAATGATTATGATTAGTGCAGGCAGGATTGAATTGCACAGAGTAGTTTGTACCAATAGAGAGAAGGGAGGCAGGCCAAACTAACAGTCCTCCCTGTCTGATTTTAAACCACCCTGTTTTGTCTCCAAGTTGTGAAACAGACTGTGTATCAAGACTCATCACTGAGAGCTCATTCTGTGCATGTGGAAGGCAGCTGGTTCAATCCCTTGGAAACTCTGGTTCAAGGGATCTTGCATAGCAGGGCTGAGCCCTTGGAGAGCTGCATCCAGTCACAGTACAGTATACAGCTGAAGTGGCTTTGTGTTCATCCTCCTCGAGGGTTTGCCTTTTGTAGCCCCAGTGCTAGGAAATGGCTGTGATGATTTTGCATACTTAAGTACACTCATATGTCCACATCAGCAGTGGCTGAAAAGTGGCTGCTCTGGGCAGAATTTCCATGGAGGAGCTGCCACTGGTTTGTACAGAAGCTGCTTGGGATGAGACGTCCCCTCCTTCTGCCTCAGTGCTAGGGATCCAGAGCTTGAATCTGGAACCTCATGGATTGAGGTTGGGACCTACCTGGTAAGCAGCTCAGAAGTGCACCTACTTAGGCAAGAGAGTCTTCTGCAGAAAAGGAAGCAGGAGATGCAACTTTGGATGGTCCTTGTGATTGGCAGGCTGTCCAAGCCTCTAGATTGGCCAGATGGAAATACCAGGAGCCAAGCCTGCTGCCCTTGCCTGATCAGCAGAGCAGAATCTGTCCACTGTGACTGAAGCCCCGCCCTTGGTCCAAGCCCACAACTCCAGAAGTTTATTGCAAGTGTCTGGGCTGCCGAGAATATACATTCCGAATCTGTTCCTAGAGGTTCTTGCCATCCAGCTCAATCCAGTGCTAACAACCAGTTCCATAGGCTGCTGTTAAAGAATGGTGTGTTTATGCACACAGCTCCTGTACATGTGCACCTGCTGCTGGGTTGTGTCTATGGCTGTGCATGCCAGTACATACTGTACACTGGGGAAACCATAAGATTGGGAAGGCAAGTCAGACGAGGAGGTATAAAAATCACTGGGCTAGGAATTTGCAGCCTTGCAGCAGTGCAAGGCCAAGCCTCAGGCATTTGATAGCCAGCCAGGCAACAGTCATCTTTGATCTACTGAGCAATTAAAAGGAGATCATTAACCTGTTCTAGACATATAACCTTCCCTTCATAGAGGCAAAGCAGAAAATAACTTTGACTGCCCTGATTGGCTCTGGGACAGGCTCTGCCTCCTCGTTGCTTCTCTTCCCAGTCAATTCACAGATTAAGGTGGATGGGTGAATTATTCATTGTTTGTACTAGGTGCCTTTCCTTATAAGGGTTGTGAGTGTCTGATAGCCTGGAATTTGTGCCTGTTCAATCGACTGTACACAGCAGCTCTTGTGAATTGAGCTCTCTGTGTGCCGAGATCCCAGGGGTAGCTTGATGTGAATCAGTTTCCTGCACAGGCTTTGCAGCCCCACCTGAAGAATGTTTACTCTGAAGTAAGCACTTAACAATGGCTCAAACTCCTGAATGAGTGTGTGTAGGATTGCAGCCTTTAGACCTGTTCCAAAGGGAGAATAAAGGGCCTTTTGTGGCGTGGGCCTGCTTGCCCCTCTGCGAGATGAACGATAATGAACTTTACAAGCTGGGTGTGTTGACATGCTTTGGTCCAACTGATACCATCTCTGACAAGAAAAACTTGGCACCTAAACCTACCCCTGAACAGGGAGTGGAGCTAATTCCTATAATATGTTCCTGAACATTTGGCCTCCCAACATTCTGAGTTTTGCAAATGCTCCAATTGAGCATTGATCCATAAAGGCGGGTCCAATTTTTCTTCTCCTGTTATCAAGGTTGCACATTGCTCCTCGCTGAAGTGATATAGCCCTGCAGCATTTCTCCAAGTCTACTAAGTTTAAAGTAAGGTCCCATCTCCTCCATCTATTAAGTATAAAGAAGGGCCAGAGTCATCTGTGGGAATGCAGTATTCTTGCACAACTGACTGTATTGCAGGTGCAAAACTTGCAGGATAATCCCATTTAACAATTCTTATTGCAAACTACCAAAAGTATGCCCAAAGTCTTGGTATTGCAAAAAGTTTCCCCCCCCCTAATAGAACATACTGGGGGCATTGGGAGCAGGTTACAAGGCATTTTCCCACTTCTTAAACCAATCTATTGCAATCAGACCATAAACCAGCATCTTTCCCAATTGGCATAAATTATTTGATTCTCAAATGAGATGACCTTGTGGTCTGGTCATACTTCACTGCTAATGATTTTAAGCTGGTTTAATAGACATTTTCTCTTCTCAGGGGAACCTTGGGAATTGAATTTGCGGGCAGTCTTGTCATAAAGACCAAAAGGCTCCTGTTCCATTTGAAGAAGAGAAAACGGAACCCTGACTAATTTGGAACCTTAACCTACAGTTTCTATGGTGTCTATGCTTCAGCCTGGGTAAAGCATTGCCATAGTAGCACAGTATGCACCTCTGAAGCATGCAGAAGTATATGACATCTGGAACACTCTCTGGGCATGCTGTCTGGAAGTACAGGCATGCCTCGGTATCCACTGGGGTTCTATTCTGGACCCCACTGTGAATACCCGCAGCCGTGGATACTGGGAACACCTTTTAAAGATAGGGGAACATCAGTGGCTTTGCTGCAACAAGGTTAAAAAAAAAGAAATTTGTTTAATGTTCCCCTAACTTTTAAATAGGCGTTCCAGTATCTGTGTTATCTGTGGATAATTGAAACCGTGGATACCAAGGCATGCCTGTAGAATGTTGCGAAGGGGCAAAGTTTAGGGCAGTGATGTCATTCAGGGGGAACGGATCAGAACGGGCGTTCCGGATCCTAACGGGCTCCGTGGCTGGCTCCGGGTTCCCGACAAGTGCCAATCAAAAGTGAGTTCCTGTTCCTAAATCATTTGAATGACACCACTGGTTTAAGGTTGGTAGAAGACTCAGTAACACACCTAGAGGAGGGGCAAAATGCTCAGTTTTGCAGGAGCCTGAGCTCCTGTGAAATGCAGAGCCATATTGGGCTCCAAGAGTGCCAGGAGTGAGGCAATATTTTGACATCACCCCTGGTGTCACCGCACCTCCAGTGCCACTGCCCTGCCCCCTGCGCCCACTCTGTTTCTGTGCCACAGGGAGGGTGGGCAGGCCAAAAAGTGCTCCTGTTTTTCCCCACTGTGCCCCAATGCAACTGGCACCCGGAGCACCCTCCCCCTCCCCCAGCACCCTAAGTTGCCTTTGGTATAATACGGCTCTTCCTCCGTGCCTTCAGGGCCATTCACAGCTTGGAGTCAAAGTCTCTGAGCCACGAGAAGGTGGGGCCGCGTTACACAGGAGCTCAGGCTTCTGCAAAACTTAAGAGACTACTCTAAGATACAGCGCATATGTAAGCAAGATTCGTGCTTGTTATTTTTCTGTCATCATTTGATATCTTTCATTCATTCATTCATTCATTCCAATTATACCTCTTGGTTTCTGTTTTTCCAGGGAGTGTACACGGGGTTTCCAACTGGTCACCTGTTCAGGCACTGACCAAATCCAAAACAGCTTAGCTTTGCAAAGCGGCTGTATCTTGTGCTCTCAGATCGTGCCCTGAACTCATGCCTTGTGGAAAGGCGATGAGCCTGATGACTTCTAGACTTGACATTGCATGAATCCCTGATACATAGGCAAGCCATGGGAGAGCAGTACAGTAGTAGGAAGGGAATAGGTGTTCACTGTATACAAATGTATATAATATAATATATCAGGGGTTCCCAAACTGTGGATTGGGACCCACCAGTGGGCCATGAGCTAATTTCAGGTAGGCCGCGAAACACCTAGAGCAGCCATATTGAAAATATGGGAAGATGGGATACTGGAAAAGGGGGCTGTGTGGTTCTTTTACTCGTGTCAAAGTTGTCAATAGGCTTTTTTCCTTCCTGGTTCACTTTGCTATTGGAAAATGACTGAGAAATAACCCAACTTATTGCTGCATTTTCAGGAAAGCAGCAGGCTCTGGCATAGCAATGACAGCACTTCTGGGCATGACATCACTTCTGGTGGGTCCCAGACAGACTGTCATTCTAAAAAGTGGGTCCCTGTGCTAAAACGTTTGAGAACCACTGCAATATATTGTTTCAAGCTGTGTGGAGCCAAAACACTCTGCAAACTGGTTTAATCTTCATGAGATCTCACCAGGTTGAAGAACCAAAATTCTTATAATCCATTTCCCAGTTCAGAAGTCATAAAGAGACTTTTTCAGCCAAGTACGATAATGGAGAGAACAATGTGCTGTGAACAAACAGTTATAGTGTGGTATTTTTTCCTTATTGTTTCTTGAGTTAGGCTTTAACTAGGGTTGATACAACACTAGGAAGTCAAAATGGGCTCAAGTTTGGGATTGCGTCTTCAAGGTAGAAAACACTCCCTCTTCCCCCACCCCTCACAATTTCATGCCTGTTCTAACAAAAAGCTGTTCTTTGTATGCTGAACATTTTATTTTGTTGGCAATGGTCGCAGTCTATCAGGACTTCCTTCTGTGCAGCCCCTGCTGAAACCTCAGAGGATTACATAGCGTGTTAAATATGTGTGAGGTGGTCCGTAGGGGACTGACTGCACACTATATGAACCATTTGCATTAGAGCCATAATGCCATGTTTCAGGTATATTTTTGCCCTAGCTTTCCAGAACAAGAGCATTTTCTTTAAAATGAGAGGAACTGATTTCAGTGTGTATGCTAACATCATTATCAGCTAGTGTGCATCAAAGGCACCCTCTTGAAAAATAGTCCTATGATGTATTAAATTTTAGGATGTTTGCAACTGAAGCCTGAACATGTCATTTAAGCAACTGTTTCAACATTCTAGAACATTTCATATCTATGCAACAATTCAAGACAAGTCAACTGGCCAATTTTATGAACATGTGAGCACATCCAGTGGTATAATTTGCTCCACTGTTTAATTTTTATATCACTTTTCCCCAAGCCAGTTCTCTTTTTCATTCATGCTATCTTGCACCTCTCCTGCATTGCTGAAAAAAAAGAGAAAGCCACCATGTGATGGGATAATTGGAAACTGCAGAATCGCACAACACAAGCCTATGCTAATAATAATAACAATAGTAATAATAATAATAATTATATTATTATTATTATTATTATTATTATTAATTATGTGCTTTTCAACAACTGCATAGCAAGATCTTAACTGGGTATTGGATGGATGAAAATGAACTCTCCTTGAAAATCTTGATCAGTAGCCCTTGGGCACCTGCTGCTTAATTTTATATAGTGTTTGCTCTGTGGTTAACCATAGACTGTGTGTGTTGGAATATACCCCAGAGGTCATCTAGTCTAACCCCCTGTTTAGTATACACAGCTTCCATGCAGTAACACATGGACTTTAACAGGAAAGGAAGTGAATATTTGACATTAGACAAAATTAGATAAAAAACCAAATTTAAATATACAAAATTATCTTTGCAAAAAAAGTGCAATTTTTAGTTTGTAGGAGACTCAGGGACCAATTTTATCCAACTTTCGAGCACGTATATAGTTACAATGCAGCCCAGAGCTAAGGGAACAAATGTTCCTTTACGTTGAGGAGGTGACCATGTCTGCCCTTCCATTGCAGGGCATAGTTACATCGATGCTGGAAAATTGGATAGGATTGGGCCCTTAGGCTGTAATCCTATGCACACACCCCTGGGAGTAAGCCCAACCCAACACAATGCGGCTTAGTACCAAGTAGACATGCATAGGATTGTGCTGTTATTTAAAATCAAATCAGAAGCACTTCAAGGTGCTTAATATATAATGTATAAAATTAGCATTTTTATCTTGGGCTGAACACGATTCCAGTTTTTTGCATGTAAAAATACCTTAATATGAATGTGTTGTTTGATAACTGTTAACACTGGCTTGCCTGGGGGCTTTATACATGCAGTTCTTTTTTTATTTTTACGTACATATCCACTCTGTGTAGGAAAATGTTTGTGCACACTTATGTGCGCTGCCTCATGTGACACTCATAAGTGTCTATTTTGCAGTGATTGCACATATTCGGATGTCATGTTGCACTGTGGCTTCCAGTCAATGTGGCTTCCAGTTAAACAGATCTCTGTTTCATTTTCATGCCCAGGATTACATAGCGTGTTAAATATGTGTGAGGTGGTCCGTAGGGGACTGACTGCACACTATATGAACCATTTGCATTAGAGCCATAATGCCATTTTTATTATTACTACAGGAAAGCAAATTTGGAAGGGGATGATAGAGAGTAGAGAAACTGTTGGAAGGAGAGGGTACTTAACCACTCTCTCCTTCTGCCATTTCCAACTCCAAAAGACCTCCCAAGCAGATTTCCTCCTACATGGGGTTCAAACATACGTTTGCATGGGTGATCTGGGAAGGCAGTTCAATGGGATACTTTGGAAAGGTTAAGCCCCCTGCTCCTTCTCTGCCTTTAGTTGCCTTGTTCCAAAGACTGCATTTCTGTTCTTTTTTCTTTGCATCATGTGTACTTAGCCCCTTAGGTGTAGGAACTCTGGAATCCAAGATTGTTGACATTACAAGTCAGTGTTTGATAAAATCTTGTCAATGAAAAAAAAGTTTTTTTAAAACTAGTATCATGGTTAAACGTAATGTGAATTGCTTTGATTGTACTTATGCTTCAAACCAAGGGAAGGAACCAGGTTTTCAAAGATGAGTCCATCTTTTTTTCATGCTTGAATTTTGATGATCTAATTGTTTTGATTAAAGTTTTGACATTGGGTCAAGATTAGAAAATCAGCACAATAACAAAAACCTGGAGAGCATCTTCAAACATTATTGTAAGGTAAAGGTAAAGGTAAAGGTATCCCCGCGACTGAATGGTCTAGTCGTGACCGACTGTAGGGGGCGGTGCTCATCACCGTTTCAAAGCCTGTAGAGCTGGCATTTTGTCCGAGGACAAGCTTTTGTGGTCATGTGGCCGGCATGACTCTACACCGTAGTGCACGGAACGCCATTACCTTCCCACCAAAGTAGTCCCTATTTATCTACTTGCATTTAGGTGCTTTAGAACTGCTAGGTTGGCAGGAGCTGGGACAAGCACCGGGAATTCACTCTGTCGCACAGTCTTGAACTCCCAACTTTCCGGTCGGAAAGCCCAGTAGCAACGGTTTAACCCACTGCGCCACCATGTCCCTCAAACACTATTGTACAACAGCAATTTTGAACCTTTTTCATCTCACTGTACAAGGTGCTAAAGTTGTCAAGGCACACCATCAGTTTTTTTTCATAATTGACAAGCCACACCAGGCTGCCGGTAGGGGGAGGGGCCTCACATCCCGCAATGGCCCAATTAATACATGACCCTTCCCCAAACACCCGCAGCTCATCTGTGGACCATTCGCAGCACAGAAATGTGCCACAGCACGCTGGTTTAAAATTGCTGTTCTACAAGTTCATTTGATATCAGAGAGGCATATGTTAAGGTTTCCTAATTGGCAGATTTTTGTGTTGCAGGCACAATGTGGGAATTCTTAAAACCTTCCCGAGCTCTGTGTTTGTGTGAGCATGCACGTTTGTGTGCATGCACACACGCATGTGACAAAAGATTGTCCTCCGAAGCAGTCTTAGGTTTTATCTCCTAGGGTGCAGTGCTACCCAACTTTCCAACGCTGACAAAGCTGTGCCAATGGGGCATGTGCTGCATCCTGCAGTTGAGGGGCAGCCACAGAGGCCTCCTCAAGCTAAGGGAATGTTTGTCCTTATGCCAGTGCTGGAAAGTTGGTTAGGATTGTGCCTTTAGCTGACTTGCAAAATTTTAGGGTGTGCAGTCCTAAACGTCAACAAGTATTAGATACTTTATTTTGCAGAGCAGGAGGGAGCAATTCTCTGATGTGCATTCAACTTTCGCACATTTCCAGTCTCATACTTTGGAACTCTCTGATGCACGTTTTGTCTGGTTGTTCTACTGGTGTTCCTTATAAAAGTCTCTCCCCTGCCATAAATATAACACAGTTGGTACAAAACTGGCATACGGGACCTGTTTAACACTTAACCTCTCTCTTTATTGTCTGTTGGCAGGGAGACCCCATCCCTGAAGAGATTTATGAAATGCTGAGTGACAGCTCGGTGCGCTCCATCAGAGACCTCCAGCAGGTCCTGCGGATAGACTCCGTAGGTAAATCTCCTCCTCCGGCTCTGCTCCTTTAAATCCCAAGCAAAAGCAACAGTAAGACGAGAACAAATGCATGTGCCTGCCACCAAGAGATGCCACTGTTGGAGCTCATTCATTAGACTCATTAAGTTGTATAAGACCACAGGCTGGGTCAGGGTTGCAAAGTTCACTCCCCTTCATAGCCCACAAAACCTGAGATGTGTGATAACTAACCCACAAGTTAGTTATAAGGGGTGATTTTGGTTGGCCAGATATAGCCTGCTTATATTGCCTACTACCTCTGTTGTTTTTGTTTATTATAGTTAACTGAAGCTGGCATATATGGGATTCTTATGAAGTCTCCCATCCAGGCACTGGCCAAATATGGACCTGCTTAGCTTCAGCCAGGGGACTAGAATATGGTCCGCCAGCACACTGACTAGGCCACAAGTGTCTAGTTTTCAATAAGGCAAAGGGCCAACAAGCCTGACATGAATGGAGAAAGAGTCTGAGGCTCTCTTGGTAAAGAACTTGGGTGTGACTCATGGGAACAGCAAAAAATGGGAAGATAACTAGTAGAATAGACAGAGGGGGCGGCGCCATAAGAACATAAGAAGAGTCCTGCTGGATCAGGCCAAAGGCCCATCTAGTCCAGTTTCCTTTATCTCACAGCGGCCCATCAGGTGCCCCAGGGAGCATGCAAGACAACAAGATGCTTGCATCCTATTGCCACTCCCTTGCACCCGGCACTCTGAAGTAGCCTACCTCTAAAGTAAGGAGGTTGCACAACCCATCATGGCCTATTGCCCAGGATGGACAGCAACAAACGGCCCTTCCCACTTGCCATCAGAGCCATTCTGGGCAGCAATGGCAATGTGCAGATGTTTGCTGAGAAAAGATACATTGGAGTACTGTGGCCTATGGAGGCGGACATCCTAGCAAAGGGTGGCTGTACTAACCCAGAGTAGCCTGGACCCCTAAGCATCGAAATTTTCACCTGCGTCTGTCCTTCTGGTTCCTGAGAACCCTTAGCAGAACAGTATTCGTTGGAAATTGCTAAGGGCGAGTCTAGATAAAGAAAATGTTTACTAGGGTAGCAACTACAATAAAATGTACTGCTGTTAAACATTTTGATATGCAGTATAGCTCAACCACTACAGTATAGTGTGGTTTATGTGATGTGGTTCATGCTTCCTTGTAAGTATGCCTGTTTCTGTGTAGCGCCCTCACACCAATGCCCTGGTGTGCCTTTCTCCACAAAGCCAGTCCCTCTCCAATTTGCTGCTCCTTCCTCTTTCTCTTGACTGCTCCTCCCTTTTCATCACCTGCCTCCTCCCCGTCGCCTTCAGTGTTGGTGTGCAGCGCAGGGACTGAGAGCACAATCCTAGGCATGTCTACTCAGAAGTAAGTCCCATTGTATTCAATGGAACCTACTCCCAGGAAAGTGCGTATAGGGTTGCAGCCTCAAACTGCAACCCTATCCAATTTTCCAGTGCTGCTGCAGCCACCAGGCAGCCCCTTACATCAAAAAGGCCTCATGACTGGTTGCAGCACCCCCCCCCCCCGCGGGTCCCCGGGAAGATGCAGCACACACCCCCCCGGCATGACTGCAGCGGCACTGGAAGGTTGCGTAGGATTGGGCTCTAACCGTATGAGTTGTGTCAGGAGATCCCGGTTTAAATATCCACCTCTATCATGAATTGACAAGGGAGAAGGTCTTAGGCTTATTGTATCAGCCTAATTCCCCTTTGAATAATACTAGCTTACTTTACAAGACGGTGGTACAGGCAGTTCAGAAAATTTATATGAAGTGTTTTTGAATCCTAAGAAAAATCACTTTTTTCAATACAAGGACTCTAACCCTAATCACAACAGAGAGTGTATCTCCGTGCGTTCAGAGGGTCTTGCTTCTGTGTGAAATGTGCTTAGGATATGGTGCTGTGAAGTAGACATCGCTCCTAAGCCAAGACCAACTGAGCAGGTGCAGCTGCTTAAGCCAGGCTTAGTGCATGGCAGAGGGGTCAGAGCGAGGAATATTGGAGCAAGGGTGTACAAGCAATGCCCTCAGAGAGCTCTCTGTGCACCTTCTAGCTAACAAGCAGTGGGACTGCCATGGCATACAATATTTTTAGAACAGTTTTATTGCTCCAAAATAATGGGTAGAGTTTTTAAAAACAAAAGCCCAACATAATGTGATCTGATTCTGTCCTAGAAAACAGACATCCATGATTCATGGTGCTGTTGCTGCCCTGTGACTTTTTGAGTCAGTCAACCAACCAACCAACCGTATTTGTATACTGCTTTGCAGGCTAATAATAATAATAATAATAATAATAATAATAATAATAATAAATGGCTCCCTTTCCCAAAAGGGCTCACAATCTAAAAAAAAATGCAGACCACCACCAGCAACAGCCACTAGAAAAGACACTGTGCTGGGGTGAAGAGGGACAATTGCTCTCCCCCTGCTCAATATAAGAGGAGCATCACTTGAAAAGGTGCCTCTTGCCCAGTTAGCAGGAGTTCAGCTTCCTCTTGCTTGAGGAAGAAAAAGAAAAGAACACAAAGATGCACGAAGGCGGTCAGCTGGGTTGGGGAAAATGCGTTGCTTTCTCACTGTGACTGGATAATAGATTTTTGGCTGTGCTGTGGTGCTCCGGGGATCCCTGCCCACAGGACTGAGGTCACATTGTAGCGGTTAGATTGTGGTGTTTTGGGCGCGTGTAGGAATGTGAGCACACGTCACAGTAGTTGGGTTGACCCTGGAATGTATTTATAACCGCTTTCTGTCCCCCTCATCCCGCCTTGACTTCTCTCTTGTGTTTTGTCTGTTTGTAGCTTTGTAATCCTTGCCGAGACACTATCTATGGGGGAACAGAATTTCCTGCTTTTGTTTCCTAGTCCAGTCGGACCACTGGCGCGTTCTCAAAAGCATTCCCGCTCCCTTTCAAAATGCCTGTGAGGGGAGGGGGGAAAGAGAAGGAGGGCACCAGCTGTGTTCTGCTATTGTTTCCCTTCGAGAAAGGCGACTGGGTTTCTCCACCCACCTCATCCCCCCCCCCCTTGAACTCTGCAAGCCATACAATGGGGTGGCTTCCAAAATTAGAAGCAGTGGCTTTTCCAAGGCTGGACCAACTGCCCTTGTCAGCAGTCGCTGGACTTGCCCTATAAAAAGGGAGGACACCCCTTGGGGAAGTGGGGTTGAGTGGAGAATGCTTGTTTTTCAATAGATGTGTTTCAAATCCACAGCACTTCTGTATTTTTTTTTCGTGTCAATTTAACATTTGCGCCAAAAGGCAGCTCCCACCCTAGACCGATAACATTCCACAGAATGGGGTGGTGGTGGTGGAAAAAGGGTGGGCGGGGGGAGAGGCACACACAGGCTGTCAGGCCCTTTGGCGTGAAAACCACGCACCATTTTACCCCAGTGACTAATCTTGCTCATTCTGTGAGATGCAGGGAGAACTGTACCCTTCCGGTGTAGTTTCAGTCTGTACATTGGAGATCTCATTTGAAGCATTTGAAAGTCACATCATCTCTTCTAGAGAGGCCTCATATCTCTATTGACCATGTCCGCATGCAGTTATTTCCGCGGTACCTGGCCTGGGCTTGTGCCCACCACCATCTCCCAGTGAGCCACACTGCTTGGGCAGTCTATATGGAACCAATCCAAATTAAGCCCCCTGCACTGACGTCTGTCCTGCTTCCCACTAGAAGTCAACCAGTTCTCAAAAGAAAAGGCTTGCAGCTGAGCGGGAGCTGTCTTTGAATGCTGCCATTGTTCTAAGCGCTGGAGAAGCTGTTAGTTCTGGGCCGGGCCGGGGAGGTGTGACGGTGACTGCTGTATTCAGCATTTCCTATGGGATCACATAGGGGTGTGTTTCTGTGGAGCTGATCAGAAAAGCTGGCAGGCTTTCCCCTTGGGGCCCAATCCTGTCCAACTTGCCAGCACCAATGCAGCTACAATGCAGCTTTGTTCCCTTGCCCTGAAGAGGCATCCATAATTGCCCCACCCCCACCCCCACCACAGGGTGCAGCACACACCTGTTGACAAGGCTGCATCAGCTCTGGGAAGTTGGATAGGATTGGACCCTTGGTGCCTAAAATTTGACATGTTTAGTACTTCCCTCACCCTGTCACCCAGAGCAGCTAAGCCTCTTGCTTCAGCACTCCTAAATTATGTGTGTCTGTCTACTCATAAACTATACACCCAGTGGTGCAATTCAAATGAATTAACAACCGGTTCTATGACGTCATAGCCAGAGCAAAAAAAAAAACACCCCGAAGCCAGCCGAGGTAAGCGAGTGGGCAGGGCCCGGCCATTTAACAACCGGTGCTATAGAACCTGGGTGAACCCCCTGAATTTCACTACTGTATATACCCCCCTTTCCTACAGGAGCAGGCTCAGTGCAGCTAGCAAAACAAGAATATCAGTGAAGGCAAACCTACGCAGAACCATTAAAACTAAAATCAAGCACCAACAGCACTTAACCCTCTAAATTCTGCCAGGCCAGGACTCGGAGCTGGGCTGTTTGGACTCTTTCATTGATCAGCAGATGAAACTTGAAGCAAGGCTGCTTGTGTAGATCTGAATAGGTGGGGTGGAAAGTGAGGATTGTTCATATGGGAGAAGCAGCTTCCATTCATAGGATTTCCTTGTTTCTGCTCTTTTAATGCTTTTGTAGACCTTGATGGGGCAGTCCTTTAATTCAGTTCAAGCACTGATCCTAGCCTATTTAGGGCCCAGTCCTAAGCACACTCTGGTTTATGTGATATATTGTGTGCTTTCCAACTGTCCCAATGTAACGGGTACAAAATGTATGTTCACGTTATACGTACAGTACAGGTGATGGAAGTTTAGCTTGTTGCTCCACTGAATGGCACAGTAGGGGCTGCTTTATTTGGAGTATGAATCTACCACCTTCCCTAACACTTTCAGGCAGAGGCGTTTCTACAGGGAGGGCAAAGCTCTAAGTGTTGCAAGGAGCCTTACCCTGCCATGTAAATCCCTCCTCTCCCTTGCTGCTGTAGCCAGTAAGCAACGCCAAGATGTTGCTGTTCCCTGTGAGGATTGGCTAAAACGGTGCAGGAGAGGAGTGATTTCCACTGCAAGGTAAGGCTTCTTGCAAAACTTAGAGCTTTCCTCCCTGTAGAAATGCCACTGCTTTCAGGGCACAATCCCAGCTTGCCCTTGGGCTGGTGCACGTCACTGGTGCTGGCCCAGCAAGCTAATTTTAAAACATCTTTGGCATGGGGTTTGTTACCTGATCCCACAGGTAACAGGTAACAAGTGGCACCGAACATGCTCACTGTTACTTTGTGAACTAGCCCATATTTAAATAGCACACGTAGCATTTATGTTCCATCTTGAACACTGAACATCAGCTATGATGTTGAGAATCCTCTGAGGCGACTGCAGTCCCACAGTTCTGTAATCTGGTGTCTGGTACAGAATGTGGGTTCCTAGCAATTTCATCGGGCGTGTGAAAGAAATCTCCCACACATCATGTTTGTTGCCTTTCTGGCTCAACTATATTTGCAAAGTATGTTCTAAAAGGGTTCCGTTATGTAAGGGTTGCACATTCTTTATCTTGCATGACTACCTGTCTTTCCCTGTCTTTTCTTCTCCTTCCCACTGCTTACGTTTCCTTACCATAAATCTCTGTTGCCCCACAGCCTTATCTTTGCTGCTTGCTGGAAAAAAAAATTGCACTTTTCATATCCTTGAAATCTGGGTTCAGAATAAAGCATGGAGGCTGAGCAAGCGTATGCAAAATAAACCAAGCTGTATAACTCATTTGAGTGCAGAAATATGGGAGTGGTTGTGGGTTGGAGCTTGGAGTAACTAGAAGAGTTAGAAGATCCCACACGGCCTCAACACTGCACTCGCTGTACTTAAGTTGACCTTCCCAATAACTGTCCTGATAAGACATGGTTATTAGTGCGCTATCTGATTCAACCCAGTGAGCCACCCAATTTCTTTCTCTTTCTGTGGATCTCCACATGCTTGCTTTAGTGATGGAAATTTTGCATTAAGAACATAAGAACAGCCCCACTGGATCAGGCCAAAGGCCCACCTAGTCCAGCTTCCTGTATCTCATAGTGGCCCAACAGATGCCTCAGGGAGCACCCAAGACAACAAGATGCCTGCATCCTGTTGCCGCTCCCTTGCACCTGACATTCTGAGGTAAATTCTGAAGTAAACAAACGGGTGGCCAGTCAAGATTCTCCACAGCATTTCTCTTTGACAGCCATCAGTACTAGACACACTTCTTCAGACATGTAATCATAGGAACATCCCCACTGGATCAAGCCAAAGGCCCTCTAGTCCAGTTTCCTCTTTCTTACAGTGGCCCACCAGATGCCTCAGGGAGCATACAAGACAACAAGATACTTGTATTTTGCTGTCACTCCCCTGCATCTGGCACTTAGCCTACCTCTAAAATAAGGAAGTTGCCCCACCCATCATGTTTTGTAGCCTGTGATGGACTTTTCCTCCAGAAATCTGTCCAGTCTCCTTTTAAAGGCACCTAGGCCAGATGCCATCACCACCTCTGTGGCAAGGAGTTCCACAGATTAATTACCCGCTTGGTAAAAAAGTATTTTCTTATTGTCTTATTTGTGATTTTTTCCTCTCTTGCAGAAGTGGATGGCTCCAGTTCATACCTGAATTCCACCAGAACAAGTCCTGCTCAAAATCCTGTCCTTTTGTCCCGAGGGAGACGAAGTCTAGGTGAGCCATGGGAACATATGGTGTGAGGAAAATTGTGTGCACAATGGACAGTACAAGTATCGCTGTGGGTTTCTATTCAATTTTGCAGTGCACGCATGTGAAAAAAATGCATCTGGAGAGCGTCTGGGAGACCTAGCAAACCACCTGTAAACCACTTCGTGAACTTTTTGTTGAAAAGCAGCATATAAATACTGTTTAATTGATTGAAATACCACCTCTTCCTTGCATATCAGGAACCTTGCCAAGGCCCCTGAGGTTCTAAATGTGTAGTGGAAATTTCTCAAACCTTTCCAGACTTTTCTCTGTAAACATGAGGACTAGAAACCATTTTTTAACTTCCAGAAGGGTAGCTGTGTCTCTCACAGGAGAAATACCGTATTTCCCCAAGTATAAGGCGCACCAGAGTATAAGACGCACCTTAATTTTGGGGCCAGAAATTTGAAAAATACATTTTTGGGGCCGGCTGCTCTTTAAGGCAAGTGGGAGCACGGAAAACGCAGCGTTCTCCGTGCTCCCTCTTGCCTTAAAGAGCCGAGACCGCAGCGTTGCCCGCTCAGGCAGCGCTGCGTTCTCCGTGCTCCTGTTGTCTCAAAGAGCCTGCAAGCGGCAGCGCTGCCTCCGGCCCTTTAAGACAAGCGG
>JAJKFI010000060.1:1869459-1890973 GCA_029204185.1 Lerista edwardsae
TGCACGTGCATCCGATCCCCTGAAAGAGCCGGTGGCAGCGCTGCCTCCGGCCCTTTAAGACAAGCGGGAGCGCGGAGAACCGTGCTACTGCATGTCTCACGCGAGGGTGCACGTGCTCACGTGCCTTGTATAAGACGCACCTAGTTTTTAGCGGCCCAATTGTTTGAAAAAAGGTGCGTCTTATACTTGGGGAAATACGGTATGTGGCTTAAATTGGATGGTACTCAAATTCGGCAGTAATGTGAACAAGATAATCAGTGAAACTGAGCATGTCGTTGAACTGAATCGGAAAGCATATAATACTAAGTTCCAAGACTGATTTCACTAAGAAGTGTTCCTCTTGGGCCATTCTAGGTGGAAGTGAACCCGTTGAGGCAGCAGTACTTGCTGAGTGCAAGACGCGAACGGAAGTCTTCGAAATCTCCCGGAGCCTGGTGGATTCCACCAATGCCAACTTCCTTGTGTGGCCGCCATGCGTGGAAGTGCAGCGATGCACAGGTTGCTGCAACACCCGAAACATGCAGTGTCGCCCCACACGGGTCCGTGTGCGACCCATCCAGGTAAGCAAAGTTTCCACAAGCCTTTATCCCTCTCTCTGAGCAACCTGCAAGAGTACTTGTTTTGCTATCAGTTGAAAATAAAGCCCAAGTTGAAAATAAAGCCCATAAAAGGATATGAGCTTGGCTGGCTTATTGCTGGGAATGGGCCCATCATATGGATGTTGCCCACATTGTTGCTTTGATGGGAGTCAGATATTTGACCAAAGAACCTTTTGAATTCCTGAATGAGAAATCCACCTGCAAGGCTGTGTATACGTGTATGTTTAATTGCAGCTTGGAATTGAATTGGATGGAGACAGAAGGTGGCAAGACACAGAACACACAATTTCTGATGGGAGATAGTGGAATTGAGGATGTAGCATTAGGTTGTACGTTGCTCTTTTGACATCTATAGTCCACTGAAGGAGATTCTGTGTACTTGGGTTGTGCTTGCGTATTTTTAAACAAAGCCAGATTTCATAAATTTCTAAAGGAAACAAAACCCTGTGGCATTGCCTCTTGAATGTCTTGATTGCTCAGAGGAATAGGATGATGCATGTTTCTAATACGGGTACATTACCCCTTATCTGGACAGGTGAAAACTGGACTATTCTGAAATCCAGACAATTTTGTCCAAGACTTTTAAAAAACTTTATATAAGTGAACATTAGAAGGTCTTGTGCTCATTCCCTCGTACAGTGTAGGTACAGGCTGCAAGTTCTGTTCTCTGCTCTGTGGAGTGTATATGCACAGACATGGTAGAAAAATGTCAAAGAGGTGAGCAGACATCCATATGGGCAACAGTTAAAAGAGCCAAGAGGAAGCATTTATCATTATAGTTACGCAAATTATTCCAAAATCCAGACAAATCCAAAATCCAGTCACCTTCCCATCCCAAGCAGTCCCAATAAGGGATACTCAACCTGAATTCCCTATTGCAGAAAACATTTAAAATTTTCTCTTCTGCTCATAGATGTGAAAACCACTTTGTGACTTCTTGTTGAAAAGCATTGACTAAATATTTGTGATAACAATTACAATACGTAATGACTGAAGTGCGTAGCCTTCACCCTTTGCTTTGCTGCCTATGTAAATTCCAGTCTGAATTGACTGACCTATGTCTAACATCTGTCAAGGCTTCTAGTGTTTGCCTTAACTAACTGAAAAGCTAAAAACTTGCAGGAAGCTCTGCTTTGATTGCACGTCTAGTTTTGAAAAGTCTGTTTTAGCTCCATTGCAGAGGAGTTGCCAGGAGCTCTGCTGAATAGTTTGATTTGTAAAAGAATACAGGTGTGCCCTGGTATCCACTGATTCAGTATCCACAGTTTCAGTTATCCACATGATTCAATATCATGAATATTGGAATAAAAAGATAGGGGAACATTTAACAAATCTCTTTTTGACTCCATCCTCCTTGACTCTGAGAGTGGTCCAAACATGCTTTATGATGGCCCTGGTACAGGCCAAATTGTGCTGGCCTAACTGTGCTGGCCTAACTCCAGGTTAGGATTGCGCCCTGAGTTAGGCAGGGTTTTAGGATGGAGAAAAAAATAAACCTTCCATACCCTATGGGGCAAAAGCAATATGGTGGGCAAAAGAGGGATTGAAAAACCCTAAAATAGGGTCGCCATTGACAGACATGGCAGATCTTATAGGTAGAGTTGTGTGTCTTTATTATGTTCTCCCAATACAACTGACACTGTTTCAAGAGTTCCTCATCCTGTCTGGGTATGCTATAAGCAGATAACTAGCAATTGGCCTTTCATTCCGATCCGGCTGTATATCCAGGCAATAGTGATTTCTATGCTTCCTCCCAGACAATTCATTTAAAAATATAATGCATATCATTCATTGACCATCGTGTGAGGGAGAATTCCATGGGCTGAGAGAGGAGTGAAAGACATTACACCATCCATGTGCAGGAAATTCCTTTCTGCAGAAAGCCATACTCCGTAGGAGAAAATGAGGTGGAGGTAGCAAAAGGGTGAGTGGTTTTTGTGGGGGGGAAAGCAAATACAAAAGGTCATAGGTTGGCCAAAAAATGTGACCTGGAAATGCTTTCCCTGAAAATAGAGATCCCTATATTGTTTAGTTGGAAACATTTGACTAGAAAGCAATGTGTGTCCTGGAGTGTGCTGAGCAGGGCTTTCAAAGAAAGATAAACAGATAGAGAATCTAGGCATTGTGGGCAGGAAACAAGCCCACATTCAAATCAACGGTAGCTTTTAAACATCGCCTGCAACAGGGCTGCCATCACTCCCAGTTGTAAGTACCATCTCTCCATCAGTGGGTTCTTGGTATCTGCAGGAATCCATTACTGGACCCTCTCCCACAAAAGATACCAGTTTCCTTAGATAATTGAATCTGCAGAGAGGGCAGCATTTCATAAGGCCTGCTATAGCCTCCTGAAAAAGCACTTCCAGTTTAGCGGAAAACCGGAGGTGCTTTTCAAAAGGCTATGGCAGGCCTCCAGCGCAGTCTTGCAATCCTCATTTAAGTCAGATTTGTGGATCAAAACCCAGGGATGTAGAGGGCCGACTGTACATTTCAGCCACTGTCATGCCACATCACATCTTTGACCTCATTCCTGCTAACCTGGAACTAAGTGCTCTGGAGGTGCAGTATCTTCCTGAAATGTATCCAGTAGCTCAATGTGGTGGGTTGATTTGGGCGGGAGGAATATTGTGTGCCGGTCCCTCACCAGAGAAGGGTAGACGCAGTGGGCTCTTTGCCCGTTCCAACTTTGTGGGTCCAGCTCAGCTCATCCTGCTTGCAGCGATCGCCAAAGAGGAGGCCTTGTGAGCAATGACAGGCAGCGCAATCCTATACCCCCCCTTAGCACCGGTGCTGTGCTCTTGCGCTGGCTGAACGCTGTCGCAAATGTGCCGTAAGGCATGTCCGTGTCGGCACTATGGCGCTTGGCTGGCGCAAACGGCAGCACCAGCGCTTGGATGCCGCCACAACTGTCAGCAGCACCAGCCATGCGCCAGTCAAGCGCCGGCATCGCTCGGTCGGAGCAGGGCCTCCGCAAGGGCGTTCCGGGGGCGTAACTGGGCAGCGCAGTGGGCGGAGATGGGGGTTGTGATGCGGTTGTGACGCAGGACGGCAGTAGTGCCAAATCCTAACGCTGGTTCCCAGCCAGGGCAGCCCCAATTCAGGCTGCTCCTGTCCACGTTCCTCTGCGCCTGCTATTTTGCCGGCGCAGATCTGAGCAGGCCTATAGGGGTGACTGGGGCTTACATGGGTGTAAGGGGAAAACCTTCCCTTGTCCTGCATGCTGCTGCTGCTGCCTCCTAATGTGCCTTGCGATATGGCCCTGCTATGTCGGCCTTACTAGGCCGGCATAGTGTAGGAGAGCCTGTAAAGTGCCTGTACGCTGTACGCTGTATTTCTTCCTGACTCATGTAGTGCTGCCACCGGATCTGGTATACGGGGAATGCCGTCCCTGCGGTGAGCAGTGCTAAGAGCTCCAACCCATTGCCACTTGTCACGGCACTCGCGCTGTCCAGAGAGATGCTCTGGGAGGTCCTGTCTTCCTGGAAATCCGGGTGAACGGCCTCCTGGGGCAAGCAACAATAAGCGCAACTGCCCAGAACGCCTCTCTGAGTGCAGATGAGAAGACGTCTCGTCTTCTCATGAGAAGCAGCAGCGCGTCGGAAATCTCCGCGCTAGCCGGAATGGGGATGGTTTTCCCTCTATACGGCTTTCTGCAGTTTGGAGACTGCTGATTTAGTGAAACCTTCCAGGTGGCCCAAGCAAGTGAATCTGGGAGAGTTACGGTGAACTGAGTGCCATCCAAAGCCTAGAAAGGGCTTTCAAAATTATGACACCATTAGTATGGCTTTCGTTGAAAGGTCAAGGTCAGCATGTTTACATATCATGGATTTTTTTTAAAATCTCGCCTAACAGGTCAATAAAATTGAAATTGTCCTAAGGAAGCCAGTGTTTAATAAAGCCGTTGTAAGCTTGGAGGACCACCTGGAGTGCCGATGTGAGGCGGTATCACCTCGACATCTGAGTCGGGCAAATTCACGCGAGCACAGAGGTGAGTATTTCAGAACTGACCTTTATGAGAGTTGGGTGGGCATGAAGAGAATTGGGCGGGGTATGGAGACTTGGAAGAAGCTGGAACTAACTCCACTAACTGGGCAGCGAAGTGCCTTAGGGTGGAATCCTAACCAACTTTCCAGCACTGGGGTAAGGACAATGCAGCTCTGAGGTAAGAGAACAAACATTTCCTTACCTCGAGGAGGCCCCTGTGACTACTGCTCCACTGCAGGATGCAGCACATGCCCCATTGGCACAGCTAAGTCAGTGCCGGAGTGTTGGTTAGGATTTGGGCCTCAGTGCTAACTGTGTCAGTGTTTAGAAAAGAGGGAGCAGCTGTCTTCATTCATCCTAGTACAACATCCCTTCCAGTGGCTGTTGCTGGCATGAGCCTTGTGGTTCTTTTCAGATTGTGAGCCCTTTTGGGACAGGGACCAATCTTTTTATTCCGTCTGCTTTGAGACCTGTGGTGGTGGTGGTGGTTGAAAAGCAGTAGATAAATACAGGTGTGTCATTCCCCCACCCCACCCCAATATCTGTGGATCCAGTATCTGTGGATTCACTTATCTGCGGATCCGGGTTCCTGCCCCCCTGGTGGCCATCAACATTGCTGAAAGACTTACCATGGTGAAGTGTTTCTTGCTTTTACAGGTTGCTGTAAATTTGCAAGCTTATATTGATGTGCAGAAAGGCTGCTGGCAGCCTGAATGCTTGAAAAGACTAGATTGAAGGTGAACAGAAAGCAGAGGGCTGTGATATAGGTTCTCCTGTATCCTTAGTTTCCATATCTGCCGGGGCCCCTGGAACGGATCCTCTGCGGATACTGGGAGGGAGGACAGAATGCCCATATTCTTAATAATAATGGGGGAAGGATTTTGTTTTGTGTCTTGGTAAGCTGCTGCATTCCAATGTATGTTGTGCTCGGTTATTTTCTGGCAGGTGGGCCAACCACAAGTATTATAGGCTCTCTTCCAGTAAGGCCACGAGTACAGCGATTGCACCCACAAAAGAGGAAGCATCGGAAGTTCAAGCACGTACATGATAAGAAGACGCTGAAAGAAATCTTCCCAGCATAGAGATGCTGGCTGGCAAAAGCGCAAATGTCAGGTAACTGCAACAAACAAAACTGCTGTGTTGTGAATGCACAGGACCGCCATGACGAGAACTCTGTCATGGGTTGTTTCCATACTAGGGCCCTTCAGTGCTACTGAAAAATTGCTTGAATGCAATGAGATGGAAGCAAAACTCCCCAGCAATGTTAATTAGTTTCTTCTTCCTTGCAATTTTTGCTTCTTTTATTGCTTCCTGTTCAAACACAGCTGAGAGATCAGTGATGAATTACCCCATAGTACACTATTTCTCCATGAAAGAGAAGTAGCCAGTAAATAACCTTCTGCACCAGTCACGGGCTTACTACTTAAATACAATTCATAAGTAATCCCACAGCTATGTTCAACAGCAATCAATTAAAAGGGCAGCAGCTGCAAGCAAGAATCTTTTAATTGGAAGTGCAGTAGCCCTTATAGCATAGCACTCGCATATGTCCATGATAGAGAGGGTGCTGCTGCAAATGTTTTGTATTGTTTTAAAAAAACACCACCACCAATTTCTACAGGATTTTCAGGTCTTAAAAAAACTCTGGAGGACAACCCAGACAACACTGGAATGCAATGATATTGTTGCATTCTCCTGTAAAAAGGGGGGGGGGAGAGGATACAATTCCAGAGAAAAGCAATAGTGTGGAAGCAATCCTGGAATTTTGCAGCAAAGTGGCAGTGCAGGGATTAGAAGGTATTGTGTAGCATGGGAGAACTCCATGGTAGCATCATTCCTGGATCATTTGGACATCCTGGGCAGCTACTCGTTCTGTTTTGCCCTTTTGCTATAGTAGGCAGGCAGGCAGGCAGTATGGAAGATACAACAAATGTGGTAATCTAGCATGTGATGTTCTCCAGTGGTGTCATTCAAATGATTTAGGAACTGGAACTCACTTTTGATTGGCACTTGTCGGGAACCCGGAACCAGCCACGGAGCCCATTAGGATCCGGAACGCCCGTTCTGGTCCGTTCCCCCTGAATGACATCACTGATGTTCTCATCGTGGAAAATGCTTAAGTTGCTTTGTAATATATTTAGGGCACAATCCTAACTTGCACAGGGGCAGGCAGGCCTGTGCTGCCTCTTAACGCAAGTTAGGAGGCAGCAGCAGCTTACCATGGGGCAAGTGGACTATTTCTCCTTACCCCGGGGTAAGCCCCAGCTGGGCCAATGAGGCTCCTCAGATCTGCGCCTGCTGTTTAGCAGGCACAAGTCCGGCCACCCTGTGGCGGTTCAGATCAGAGCTGTACTGCCTGGGGATGGGGGGTTGGACCTGGCATAACTGATGGATCCTGGCTCCTCTCCCCTTCTCAGGCCACCTGCCCACAGGACTGCCCTCCTTCCACCCTGTCCTGCCCCCCCTCCCACCATCCCCCAGCCCAAAAATGGCCCTGCGCTGGCCAAACTCTGCCGGCCTGGAACCAACTTATCCTGCGGTCATGGCAGTGTCTGCCTGTGATGCTGACGCAGTGGACCTGCGTTGGCCCAGAACAGGCCTTCGATTGCTCTGCTGCTTATCTATGGAATTTATACGCTGCCTCTCCACCCCACTTAGGGCCCCCCACCTGCTTTTTGTGTAAAATGATACTTGACAACTTGAGCTCCTGAAGCCCATGAAACCGAAAGCATTGTTCCCTTGTCCGTCCCATGAGAATCAGAATTAATTTACTCGTCAAATTAGGGGAACAAAAATCGGAGGAAGAGACAAGGAATAAATATTTCCTCCCCTGGGATTCGTTTATCAAGGAATGCTGCGTTGTATCGCTCTTTGATTAGACTTAATGGCCTATCACCTGTCCAGGAAGGAAGACATAATAGGTGCAGCAAATACATGGACCTGTTGACTGGAAAGTCTGATCAAAGGAACGGAACAATGACTAGTCTGTCAGGGTGACTCTTCATCTCCTCACCGAGACAGGATTCCAAAAACAAAGGAGTGGTTTTATGTGCCAAGCTATTTTGTCTGCTAGGACTAAACAGACTCAATAATAGCACACCCACCTTCGCTATATTTTCCTACCTACTGTATGAGCTCCATTGCCTCCCATTTAGTCATACTTGATTTATTTCACTATGTAAACTGTTTTGTGAACTACTCCTATTGAATAGCGGTGTATACATTTTCATCATCACCACCACCACCACCACCACCACCACCATCATCATCATCATTCACTTTCTACCACTCTCTCATTCTCCACTCCACTCCTCACTCCATTGCCACTCATTCTCTCCCCTAAAAAAAAAAAATCCAAATTCTGTAAATATGCTTTAAAGCCGACAGAGTGGGTAAGGTTCTAAATGATCAGTAAAAAGTAAAGGTTACCCCACGACCGAATGTCTAGTCATGACCAGTGGTGGTATCTAAAGCGGGAGGAACCGGAACACTGGGCGGGACGTACGGTTGATTGGCAGCCCGTCCGTTCCGTTCCGCAGCCTGCCCGCCCACCGCGCGGGCTGCCCCCAGTTGGCGCGCCCCGCTGCTTGCCCAGGCACCCGGCACGCCCCCCACCCGTCCTCCTTGGCGAGCAGGCGCCCCCTCCAAGGCCAGGGCAGCCCGCACGGCGGGCAGGCAGGCAATGGAACCGAACGGACGGGCTGCCAATCAACATGTAAGTCCCGCCCAGCATACCGGTTCCTCCTGCTTTAGATACCACCACTGGTCGTGACCGACTGTAGAGGGCGGTGCTCATCTCAGTTTCTAAGCCGAAGAGCCGGCGTTTGTCTGAGGACAAGCTTCTGTGGTCATGTGGCCGGAATGACTATACGTCAAGGCACATGGAACGCCGTTACTTCTCACCAAAGTGGTACCTATTTATCTACTCACATTTTTAGGTGCTTTTGAACTGCTTGGTTGGCAGGAGCTGGGACAAGTGACGGGAGCTCGCTCCATCATGCGGTCTTGAACTGCCAACCTTCCGGTCAGCAAGTTCAGTGACAACGGTTTAACCTGCAGTGCCAACACGTCCCATACTAAATTATTAGTACAGTTCCATAAATCTTTATCAGCTTTCCTAAATGTTTGAAGTCCATAATTGCTTTGTTCTTGTAACAGAATATGAATTTGTGGAGGGGGGGGGCAATGAGTATATCCCAATTTGCCTTGACAATGTCTTTTCCGTACTGTTGTGAACGGGTGTGGTGGTGTTGACGCTTTACACTTCTGGCGCCAGACAACCCATTTTTGTGCCATGAATGTACAGAGTTGTGCACTGGGGAGATTAATCCGTTGCACCTGTTTCTCGGTGGAATTGTCTCCCGAACACGAGGCTCTGCAAATTCATGGTGCGAAAATGGGTCGCTTTGCACAGGAACGGTCAGGCTTCAGCATTGTCTTGCCATGACTAGACAGGATCATCAGGCACACCGGAACGGACCCTCAAGCCGGAATTTGGAGACCAATGTTCTAATCTAAATAGTATGTTGCCTATCTCATAACAGAGAATAACTAGAATGAAACTGATACAGTGGAGCAAGCTAGAATCCTAACCTTCCTTTTTCTGTTTGCTTCCCTTCCAGGTTTATTATTTAATAAATTTGCTGTATTGCCCCCATGGGGTCCTCAGAGTTTCTTCTCCGTCCATCCGCCTCAACCACTCATTTTGGACGGCAAATGGTGCTTCCTGATTCCTCGCTCGCTGGACGTTCTCCCACCAAAGTTTATCCTTCGAGACCTTACTTTTCACTCCTGCATTTCAGCCTACTCCCAAAGGAAGAGAACTGGGGTGGGGAATAAACAGCCGAAATCCCAGCAACTTGGAGGGACAATGCACTTCCTGCTACGGTGAACACAATGGAAATGCGGCAAAGACTTTGGTCCGAATCTCCTTTTGAACGGGGAGGAAAATGGCGAGCTCAGAAGGGCGTTCTTTCCCTTACTTTCTTAACTTCCAGGCATTAACTGGGCTTAGGCTGTTTACAGTGGCACTGGACACAATTCAAGGCAGTCTGAGCAGCAACTGATGACAGCAAATGCACTAAGGACTTCTGTTGTCGTGTCTCAGTAGATATTTTCAATGTCTGTATGTATATTTTATTTTTAAAACCACTAAAACATGTCATGGCTTGGGAACAGAAACAATGAAAGCAGGATGCGTGCACCTGACCACTTTGCTGTCAACTGGATGGTGTGTGAGTGTAGCCAGTGAACAGGAAGGAAACAATTGTGCTGTAGGGGAACCGCTGACCCCCTCCTTGTTCAGGGATCCCCTCCGGTCAAAGAGGCCTTCTTTGCATCTGATTGTGGATAGCTTGGCTTATCCTGTTTCCAATCTCTTAAAATTCAGTTGGAATTTGAAACGATTTTCTTTGTAAGCATAGCTGTGAGATTCTGTTAATGGATTTATCCCAGTGCAGGCCGAGGACCGTGTTGATGCGTTTGGGAAACAACTCAAGGGTGTGGCAGGGAAAAAGCAAATGTGCAGTATTTATGCACCCCACAACCTATGGATTCAAGACTATGGGAAACGGGTGCAGCAGTGGTGTCATTCAAATGATTTAGGAACAGGAACTCACTTTTGAGTTCAAATTCAAATGTTGAAAAAAAAAAAACCCCAAAAAAACCAGGAAGCAGCCACGGAGCCCGTTAGGATCCGGAATGCCCGTTCTGGTCCGTTCCCCCTGAATGACATCACTGGGTGGCAGGGGCCCCATCTCCCATTGCCTCTTAATTGCCCTCATGGAAGGCAAAAGAAATCACGCTCTCCAGCTCAGACACCGGCTTCAGAGTAAACCATTTCTGGATGCCCTCTGATCTTGAGAGCAGGACTGGATTCCCCAGGACCCACTGAGAGTGGACACGTGTGCCCTCGGGGCATTCTGTGATTGAATCACATGGACGTTCCGTGGTAGTCGGGACATACCTTCGTGTAGCTGTACCTTTAAGGTGCAAATTTCCTAATCTGCAGTAACTTCACTTGCTTCATGATATTAAAACAAGCAAATGAAGAAACCCAGTGAAGGGTCTCACCTCTGGATGAACTGGGGTTCTTACCCAGTCTGGGCTGCTTCCTTGGGGAAACTGTTTCTGTGGGTTTAATTTTTAGTGGGAAGAGTCATGACCATGCTAGAGCGTATTCTTTGGCTGTGTAAGTCCTCAAGGTTAGTCACTGGCATTTCTGCCAGTTCCAGTATGAAGAGAGACCTCTGCCTGGGACCAAGTGGAGCACCTCCCCATCAGGCTGGAGGGTTGAGGGTTGAATGCATCATTGGCTTGATTCAGTTACATACACATGTCATATCATGTATGTGTGATCTTGGTTTATGGGCAGCACCACGTCCGCTGGCACAGCTATGAATGTGTAGATGGTCAAGATGCTCACTCGTATTTAATAACCTCAGGTCAACATCCACCAGCCTGATGCAAATGATACTGTTCCCTGATTATACAAAACTTCATGGTAGCTGTAAGAGAACTGGCCGTCTTGCATTTTATGTATATTATATATTGCACGGATGCATCCAAAATGCCAGCTGGCATTGAACATGTATGCAGCTCACCTTGATTGCTAGTGCTGTATGACCAGAGCATCTGGCCAAAGATCCAGTCAGTAGCAACTAACATATGTGGTAGGAAGCTAAGAAGGCCAAAAGAATCACTTGCTGTTTTAATGTTTTCTGTTTCTCCAGCTCTTCCTACATTTTGGGTGCAATCCTAAACTGAGTTTGGCCGGCATAAACTAAGCCAACAAGGTTTGGCCAGCACAAGCGACATCGTAAAGTATATTTGGACCACTCTTGGAGTCAGAGAGGCCAGCACACAGATGTGAGCCACCCTCCCTGACTCCAAGAGTGGTCCAAACACACTTTATGGTGGCTCTTGTGCTGGCCAAACTTCGCTGGCTTAGTTTATGTCGGCCTACCTCCAGTTTAGGATTGCACTCTTCATCTCTCCAATCCTAAAGGTTCACAATCCTTCCAGTTCACCAAAGAATGTAATCCAAACAAAGGTTTTGAACATCTTATAGAGGAACTGATTTGTTTTCAGGAATGATTATTCTTATTCCTATTAATAATACTTAATGATGGGGACAACAAAATACAAAAAGGAAAGATATCCACTTTATATGAGGGAGAAAAGATGTTTACCTTGAAAACATTGGAAGGGAGAATAGTGAAGGACTAAACTAACCAAGTCCACCAACTTTGTTATTAAAAAAGAGTCTTGATTTCCCATCTACCTCTTCAACACTTCTCACTCACTGCAGTGGCAGTCCTACCCTTGTCCAAGGCGGGCAAATGCCCCGAGTGCCGTCACCACCAAGCCCTTTAAGGGTGTCATAGCAGCCTCCACCGTCATTGCTCTGCCCTCCGAGGAACCAGAAATATGGGGTAAATGCTCTCCGAAGGCGTTAGGGTGCTTCTGGACAGCAGCAGAGTGTCACGTGAGGCTCCATAACGTTCCAGAAGTATTGTTTAGAGATCGAAGGCTGCAGAACGCCTCAGGGGGCCCAGAAATGTCACACGAAGCTCCAGAATGTGTATATAGTTGGGGAGCGGTGGTCTGTGGTCCTGGTCCCCGGTGGCGCATGACCCAGGGATGTGATTGCTCCATACAAATAAATGGACATTGCACTCCATCCATGATTGCCCCATACCTAAAGTCCTGTTGCCCAAAGTGTACAAGTTGGGTAGGGGTCTGTTTCCCTCTTTTGAGTTGGCATTTGTATGGCGTGCCTGGCATTCTACTATCCCAGATATCTGCCTCTACTGCCTATCATGTTGGCTTGACCATGGTTCCCTCCCCCCTGCCCCCCCCCCACACACAAAACACCACCTGGAAAAACTAAGTTTTTGAGTCTCTAGTAGACTACAGGTATTTAAGGAGTATGGTAAACTTTACTGGCAAATAAACGACTGACTTTTACAGCAAGACCACTGTGTTCTCTCAATATAGTTCCCTAAAAGAGATCAGTAGCAAGATAAAAGCAAACTATTGAGGGAGACTTTTTCACAGGCAGATTGCCTGTCTATCTGCCTTATGCCCAAAAACTACTTCAGATACTGAAAAATATCTCTTGCTTTCCAGTCCTATCCTTCATGTCTTAAAGACTTTGTTTTCCTGTATCTTTTCATCTACGATGATGGCGAGGCCTTTTCCTTCCCCACTCCCCACTGTATGTAAAAATTAATTTATACTCAGTACTGTATTTAAAGTTGTTTTAAAAAAAAATCTAAAATCAAACATCTCAATGGTTTTGTGTTTCATTTGGGTTCAGCTCCTAAAAGCAGGGTGGAGAGAATATAGAGAAGAAAAAGAAAATCCTGGAGGCCAAATCCATAACCTAGACCAGTGGTTCTCAAACTTTTTAGCACCAGGACCCACTTTTTCAAATGACAATCTGTCCAGGACCCACCAGAAGTGATGTCATGGCCGGAAGTGCTGTCATTGCTATGCCAGAGCCTGCTGCTTTCCTGAGAATGCAGCAATAAGTTGGGTTATTTCTCAGCCATTTCCCAATAGCAAAGTGAATCAGAAAGGAAAAAGCGTATTTACAACTAAAGGTAAAGGTTTCCCCACAACCGAATGGTCTAGTCGTGATCAACTGTAGGGGGTGGTGCTCCTCTCTGTTTCTAAGCCGAAGAGCCGGTGTTTGTCCGAGAACAAGCTTCCGTGGTCATGTGGCCAGCATAACTATATGCCGTAGTGCATGGAACACGATTACCTTCCCACCAAAGCGGTCCCTATTTATCTGCTTGCATTTTTCCGTAATTTCAAACTGCTAGGTTGGCAGGAGCTGGGACAAGCGACGGGAGCGCACTCCATCACACAGTCTCAAACTGCCAACCTTCCGGTCAACAAGCTCATCTCAGTGGTTTAACCCACAGCGCCACCATGTCCCTTACAATCTAGACACAAGCAAAACAACCACATAGCCCTCCCTTTTTCCAGCATCTCATCTTCCCATTTTTTCAAGATGGCTGCTCTTGGTGCTTTGCGATCCACCTGAAATTGGCTCAGACCCAGTGATGGGATCAGCTAACGACTCGGGGAAATGCTGGGCGGACAGCAGGAAGGCTGGGCGGGACTTCCGGGTGATTGACAGCCCATCCGTCCGGGCCCGCCGCCTGCCCGCCTGCCGCACGGGCTGCCCTGGCCTCGGGGGGGGGCGCCCGCTCGCCGGGGGGATGGGTGGGGCCCCCTGGGTGCCAGGGTGCGCAGCTGCGGGGCGCACCACCTGGGGGCAGCCTGTGCGGCGGGCGGGCGGGCGGGCGGCAGACCCAGATGGACGGGCTGTCAATCACCCGGAAGTCCCGCCCAGCCTTCCTGCTGCCCACGCAGCGTTCCCCCGAGTCGTTAGCTGATCCCATCACTGCTCAAACCCACTGGTGGGTCCCAACCCACAGTTTGGGAACCTCTGACCTAGACAGTACATTGTCACATTTTGATGCCATAAAGCTGTTCAAATGTATTATCATTAATGCGCCGCATAGTCACATTTCCACAAGTTCAAAATACAGGAAATTGCCAGTGACGTTCGAAATAAGGCAGACTGTATTGTAGCAGCAAAGCAGACGATCAGTGATTTGATATGAATCATCTCGTATATGATGCGAGTGATAAGACACAATTTCAGTACACATAAGACAGGGGTAGACATCCTGAGAAATCATTTATTTCCTTGGCAGATTTGCTTTTGTTGCCTTGTTGTATAAAATGGTCAGAGCCAAATCAAGTATTGGACTTCTGAAAACAGGTACTTGATACAACCAAACCTAGACAAGCTTGACTCAGACAGGATGAATCACTCCACTTATAACTGGGATGATTCACTGCTTGGTGTGTGCCCCAAAGGGCTTCGGGAGCACAAGAACAACATCCTATCAGTGTGGTGCAGCGGATGGAATTGCAGTTTGCTACAGCGTTTGGTACTTGTCATCATAACACTGTCCAGCTCAGGGAAGAGCAATTCAAACTTGTTATTAGTAGACAGGAAAGTAAATCTCAACTCTGTTTGGAAGGAGGCAGAGCAGTCTCAATGCTGTACCCAACAGAAACAACAATATAACCTTCCTACATCACTTGTCCTTTGCCTTTCTTCAATCATGGAAGTCCAGTCAGCTTACCTGGGATTGCCAGTCATCCATAGCGACCGAACCTAGACCTACTTAGGTGCAATTCTAACCTGGAGTTAGGCCGGCACAGTTAGGCCAGCAAAGTTTGGCCGGCACAAAGGCCACCGTAAAGTATGTTTGGACCACTCTCAGAGAGGCCAGCGCACAGACGTGCATAATCCTCCCTGACTCAGAGAGTGGTCCAAATTTACCCCTGTGCCAGTGGTCCAAAGTGGCCCTTGTGCCAGTCATTCTTTGCTGGTATAACTGTGCCAGCCTAACTCCAGGTTAGAGTTGCGCCCTTAGCTTCAGCAAAGTGGCCAAATCACGTGCCCTCATACCACTCCTTGAACTGTAATAGGGATTGCATAGCATTAATTATTGTTAGTATGCTTAACAATAACTAACTGCCCTTAAACTGGGAACACACACGTACAATTGGGAGTCCCCCAACAACTGGCCCTTCTTGTGTCAGCCTACATCTTCTTGCAATCTACCTTCCTGCAGTTGAAACCAGCAGCAACTTCTACTTTCAAGGAATACTTTTCACATTGACACCTGCCATGGAAGTTCATATCCCTCTGACCCCAGTTCACAGGCCACAGAACAGTTAGAAAACTACTGATCAAAACTTCAGTGATGTTATCTTAAAGCATGAGAATCTGCTACAGCAACTTGCACCAGGCAGAAAATTTTCCTGCTCCAATATCTACTCACGAAGCACAGAGGATGCTTAGAAGACACCTCAATTAGTCCCTCATGCACAGGATATTTTCCAGCTACATCCCAGGTAGACCAGGTGGAGCACTGTAAACATAAGGTAAAGGTTTCCCCACGACCGAATGGTGTATTCGTGACCAACTGTAGGAGGTGGTGCTCATCTCCATTTCTAAGCCGAAGAGCCAGAGTTTGTCCAAGGACAAGCTTCCATGGTCATGTGGCCGGCATGACTCTACGCTGTAGCGCACGGAACGCCATTACCTTCCCACCAAAGTGGTCCCTATTTATCTACTTGCATTTTTACGTGCTTTCAAACTGCTAGGTTGGCAGGAGCTGGGACAAACGAAAGGAGCTCACTCTGTTGCGTGGTCTTGAACTGCCAACCTTCTGGTCAACAAGCTCAGCTCAGCAGTTTAACCTGCAGCGCTACCACGTCCCATTGTAAACATAGGGAGCATATAAAATTCACCCAACCACTGTTGCCCTTTTTGAACTGAGAGTGTGCCTTAAAATACACTCAACACAAGAGGGCTCAGCTGTGAATGACCAAGTTCTCCTTCATGAAAGCTGGTCGCCCACTACCAATCGCCTCTTTGAGGAATCCCAATATTGCACACTTGCAAGGAGTCCCAGGATTCTCTAGAATGCAGGCCACTAACCAGGCCATCATATAATGACAGAGCCCCTGCTTGGCATCTCCAAGCAGGTCAGGGAAAGCACCTGCCTGGAACCCTGAAGAGCAGCTGCCAGTCAATGAAGACAAAGTTTACTGAGATGGACCGAGAGTCTGACTCATTTAAAAGGCAGCTTCACATGATGTCGGCTGTAATTGCTGGGATCTTACCCTGTCTAACCATTTTCAGTACTGGCAAATCCTCACCTCAGCCTCACTTTCTCGGCCATCCCTTTCGCCACCCCATTCCTCATTCTAATGTGTTTCCACTGTTCCAGAAGATTATTCTTCTCTGCGAGTGTCTGTACTCTTCAAAGCTGTGCAAACTGGCAACAAACTCCTTAGTCATTGTCTAGACTGATTCAGCTCCTCTGGGTTCAGAAGGGCATGTTTTTTTTTTTTCCTTTTCCCTTTCCTATGAATAAGAGAGGCGCTTGCACATACTGGCACCTGTGCACGATGCTGCCAGCCAATGCCACAATGCATTTAGCACCCTGGTGGGTGTAAACAAAGTCTGCATCCCACATGCTCCACTAGCAGCTGTTGGAATCACCTTCCCTGTCTCAAGGGATGAACAACAGCATCCAGTGGGCTTTTTTGGTATGTGGCTTGGGGTTGTTTTCGTTACTTAGCCCCATTTGGTTGTCTTCTCCTTTGTGCTTCAACTCACTCACCACCACTCATGAAATGTTGTAGTGCTTGAATTATTGGGGGGGGGAGCGAGGTGATCCCAGATTTCTTACACTTTCTGCCCGCCCCCACGTCTACTGTTGACAGAATCCCATGGAGGAAGACTAATTTATTTAAGACTAGGGGAGCAGAATTCACATTAAGGCCTTCCCGCCATTATTCCCCAAATAATTCTATTTGTTTAAGTTTATTTAAAACCTATACATCTAAAATCCAGAACAGAATAGGGAGGCCATTGAAATTCAAAAACACAAAAGTAACATGAATAAAAAAGAAGGGACTTTCTGTATAATCAACACCTGGCTTCCAGTACTTAAAACATACTAGAATAAAAAACTTTGAGGAGAAACCCACATAAGAAATGGTGGTAATGAGGAACAGGCAAAAAAGATGTGGGTTTGCCTTTAAAATTCAAGCAGGTGCTGGCAGGTAAGCCTGGTCCAGCTAGCAGGTAAGGCCAATTATCTACTTGAGCCACCTGAAAAAGGGACGCCATTCAGAACAGTGAGCAGAGAATACAAAATGCTTTGTAACCCCCTGAAGATGCTTCCCATAGTTGAAAGCGAAACGTTGGTATATCCTACAATGTGTTGTAATCTGTGCCTTGAAGCTTCAGGCAACGTTTTAAATTAAGTTTTAGACTCACCCAGCCACAAAAGTTAGTGTGTGTGTCACGCTATTGTTTGTTGCCTGTGATGGTCCACATGGAGAAATTAACCCATGGAGTCAGACCATAGCTTCATGTAGGCCAGTGTTGCCCAGCTCTCTGGGATTTCAGTCGAGGGTCCTATCCAGCCCTTCCTAGGAAGCTCACCCATGCATGCTGACCATGCATGACTGCAACATTTTACAGCACTTACAGGACTTTCCAATGGGTGTGGTTGATACACGGCAGCTGTAAGTCAGCCAGTGACAAACCACCAGTGATAAATGCACGGGTGAAAAAGTCCCGACATGGCGACATTTCTGGGACTTGCCCTGCAGCTTTCTTTCCAGACAGGATGGCTCACTTTCCTTCCCAAGGCACTGATGATAACTTTGTCACTCATGGTGGATTTAAGGAGGGCTGCAGGGCTCCTGGGAAGATGTGCTAAAAAGCTGCAATAATTACACACACACACACACACACACACACACACACACACACACACACACAAACGCACGCACGCATGCTTGTGCACGAGCACATGTGCGCGCACGCACACACACCAGTTCTTTTCAATAGTGATAGACAGAATCAGGGTCCCTACTCAGACCATTCTTCAGATGAGGCACATGTAATGCCAGTACTGATGCCAGGAAACCACAGAGGTTACCAAGCAAGTCTTCCTCTTCTGCTGTCACAGCCAGGGCTGGGGGAGAACTGCAGGGAGGGCCGAGCATGAATATTCAAATATGACCATTTTTTAAAAAAAGCAGAGCTGTAAGAGACAAAGGCTTTCCCAAATGTCCAGGCAGAAAAAAAGGGCATTAGAGCCGGGTGCATCTTCCAACATTGGTACTATGCTAGAAAAGCCAGCCCAAGACATTTTGCTGCCTGAAGCAGACCCCAGGCCCCGACTCCCTTCCTTCCTCTTCCTTCCGCTTCCTCTTCTTTCTATTAAAATCACATACCCAGATTCCTCCTTCTTTTAATCTCTCCCACTTCCTAATTTAAAAAAAATAGAAAGAAAAGGGTAAAGAAAGACACTGTCATACCATTTGGTCTTCCTTCAGCTGTAGGTTACCCCTGGGAAGTATGTAGGGTGGGCTGCCAGGCCGTCCCTGAAAACTGGACCACAATCTTCTGTCTAAAGTGCAGGGATGTGCTCCAGCCCAGTCGAGTCGTGAGTCAGACCCCCTGACTCAAATCAACTCGCAAGGCATAGTGCCCCCCATCGTGACTCAACCTGAGCCACTTATAGTCATGTTGACTCGAGTCGTGAGTTATGAGAAATGAGTCTCATGCAGCCTCCAAAACCCCTTAAGCCTTCCTCTTCCTCTCCATCCCCCCCACCTCTTGGAACCTACCTACCCTCCCCCACCAGGTCTGCTGTTGCCATCCTTCTGAATATTGGGTTCCAGATCAGCCACGAGGTCTTTGGTGCAACATGGGAGCAGCGAAAAAGAAAGCTAAGCATGCAAGCACACACAACACAGAGTTGCAAGCACACAGAAAAGCGAGTTAAGTCAGGACTCGAGCCTAATTCGAATCAGGACTCTTTTTAGAGTCACTAACACCAAGCAAGTCGGTCCGAGTCAGTGACGTCCATGACTTGGGTTGACACGTCATGAAAAACCAGCATTTTCACAACTCGAGTCAAGTTGTCATGACTCAAGTGTCCATCCTTGGTGAAGTGTCATCCTGCTTTGTACTGATTTGTGGTAAGGCCAGTCTGGAAAGTAAAGACTAAAGATTTTGCTCTGTAAGCCTAAAACAACTGCAGCCATGTCTGTTGCTCATGAACCACTCTGCATCCACCAGCCATTAAAATGCGTATGAGGATTCCTAGGGGATGGGGCTAAAGTATCAAAATGACTGGAGACAAGTAGATATATGTATACCCGTAGTTTCATCACATTTTGTAGAGTAGCGTTTGCCAGAAACAATTACCTGGGACGACTTCATCATGCAATGCTTGTGCAACACCTCATTTTCCCACCAAACATTCCTAGCGCCGATTGCAATCAGAGGCCCTGCAAATGTGGATCGTGGTGATGTTGCTACAGGGCACAGAATATGGCCACATGTCAAACATGATCTAGTAGCAGCTGCAGGAACCTGAAATCCTAATTACTTTGCAGCACTCAGGATTAAGTTGGCTTTGCTATATGAGTCTTGCTTAATCTATGGGCATTCAAAAAACCCAAGTAATTAATTAATACAACCAAATTGGAATAAAATGCAAAGTCTGCCTCAGTGCTGCATTATTTAAGAGCGCAATGCTAAACTGGAGTTAGGAAGGCATAAACTAAGCCAGCAAAGTTTGGCCAGCACAAGGGCCACCATAAAGTATATTTGGACCACTCTTGGAGTCAGAGAGGCCAGCACACAGATGTGCGCCATCCTCCCTGACTCCGAGAGTGGTCCAAACATACTTTATGGTGGCCCTTGTGCTGGCCAAACTTTGCTGTCTTAGCTTAAGCCGGCCTAACCCAGTTTAGGATTGCGCCCTAAATCTAGTCATGAAATGTGGGTGTTCTTATTGCAATATCATGGCTCCCAGTGCATAATCCAGAAATAGCTGGAAAGTCACTTCTGGTTTAGTTCTGGGTTCATGATAGTGATTTCTGATTGCTTCCAAAGGCCTGTGGAGGTGGGTCATTGCGCCCTCTTGTCTCAGAACAGATGGGTCACGGTGGGGGGACATTTGGGAACCTCTGTCTTCGAGCAATGGGACAACCCTGGAATATCTGTCAGTTCAAGGCAGAGGTGAGATCTGAATGAGGAGTGACTTGGTTCATGGCTCTGCGAAAGGGACTGAGCAGCTGCCTGGAATGGCAGCAAAGGCTGGGCTCCAATGCTTTCATTTAACTGTGAGCGGGTGGGTTTTTCACCCCTGTCCATTCTGGACTTGAAATCTGAAACTCGACGGCTGCGTCCATAGCAACTCATTGCCTTTTGGGAAGGGAAATGGCCAGCCAGGGCCTAAGCTGTGCCCACTTAGTCACGGGGAACGTTTGAGGCAATGTTGAGGGGGGCAGCCCCATTTGTCTGTGGGTTGTGTGAGGATAAGAAGCAAACAGCTGCAGGGATGCTTGGCTTCCTTCATGTCTCGGGCCCAAACTAGACACCATGGCGGCAGAGCTGGGTGCCAGGGTGGGATTGTTTCTGGTCTCCACAAAGCAGGGGGTGAGGTGGCTTTAAAGTGCTGCATGAACAGGCATTGGGGAGGGCTGAGTCCTTTCCCCAACTGTGCCCCCCCCCATTTTTTAAGAAAGGCTATTCTCACTGTGAGGTTTCATGAACTCAAGGAACCCCCACCAAGACTAAAATCTATTTCAAAAGTGATTGCAGGGGAGAGTATAAGCAGGGCAAGGGTTCCACTCCTCCCCTGCTGTTCACACATACAGTACCTCAGTCTATAGCTTCCCCTCCCCACTTTGTTGGGGTCCAACAATGTGTTGTGTCTACATTATCATCCTTGGCATGCAATTTAAGATCCCGCCTCCCTTCACAAGTGAGCTCTTCCCAGGAAACACTGGAGGAGATACTTGGGGTCCAGCCCGGTGCTCCACACATGAGGCCCCACTTAATCCCAGGCACATTTGCATAGGGAAGGAGGTCTGGCTGAGTGGTAAGCCCAAAGAACATCTGGGACGGCAGTTCGAGACAACCGGACGTTTCCTTTAACTGCTGATAAAACGCTGCTGACAGAGATGAGTCTTTTCTGCTGGTGAGAGGAGTGGAGGTGACTACCCTTCAGTGAGAGTGAAGGAGCTGCCATCAGTCAAGTGCGGGAAGCGAATGCAGCCAGAGAGATGCCAGACTGTGAAGGATACCACCTGGACGGGAGTTCTATGCAAGATTAGAACTTGTGATTGTAACAGTTCCTATATGGGGTTGAGAAAGCCTGCCTATGTAAACTGCCTTGGATTAAAGTCAGAGTTGAAATCCAGTGACAAGAAAGGCAGTATTTAAATACTGGTATTATTATTATTATTATTATTATTATTATTATTATTATTATTATTATTATTATTATTATTATTAT
>JAJKFI010000060.1:1890983-1944171 GCA_029204185.1 Lerista edwardsae
ATTATTATTATTATTATTATTATTATTATTATTATTATTATTATTATAGGATTGAGGCCTTGATGTAACTTGAGTTGCATCCTGTTTTATAGATTTTGCCTTGCAAAAAATGGTGCCTGAGACATTTCTCAGTTTGTCTCCTGCTGAACTGGACACCTCTTCTCCAGTGAGATCCTTTGCAAAAGGTTTCAGAGGCAGCACCTGAGTGCTCCTGCGGATGACCTCACCTACTGCAGGAGTCCCGGAGCTCCACTCCCCCTTGATTATGCCCCTGCCTAAGATGAACTTTGTGCTAGGCACAGAGTGATGTATTGACAAGGCCAGCTGTGCATCGCAGCACCACGAGATTGACGGTGAGCAGAATGTTCGACTGCAAACATCCAACTAGACAAGGCCTCTGTTAGTTAAACAAACAGCTTGGAAGCAATTAACCGGAGCTACCTGGAGGCACAAAGGTTTATGGCTTGACAGTCAACTCCTATTTAATTTCAAGTGCTTGTTGCGGTTTCTGGAAGGCTTGCAGAAATGAAAGGAGAACACGGGGAGGTGGTTGGGATGGGGCGAACCTTCCTAGCACGGAATCCAGCAGTCACCTCAAGCTGTTGCAGCCACGCCAGAGATCCCACCCAGTCTGCTCATTCTGCGCTTATGCCCCCAGCCTGATTGGCGGCAGCACCTGATGCGCCAGGACTGGATCTCGACTGTACGGGGGGCATTTCTAATCCATTTTTACAGCTGCAGCTGCATTTTTACAGTGGTAAAAATGACTCTTTTTGGATGATCGGACAGCGCTGCTCCAACAACTGTGATGCAGCCAACGTATCCTGACAGCACCAGCAACAAACAAACGCTTAGATCCTTCCCCTGGCTCCGCCAAGTACAAATCTTCTTCTGTGATTCTGCCTGTGGACCTTTTGGTAGCTAGCAAGTTGTGTGCACTGGTTCACACTTTAATTTTTGAACAACCGCAAAAGGTATCCCCATTTAACTGGCGAGATACATTCACTGTCATCCACCGTCAGTGGCATTTAAAGCTACAAATCTACGCACATGTTCTTGTGAGTAAGGTCCAACTGAACTCAGTTGGACTTCCTTCCTGAAGAACGGGCATGCAGAAAAGGGACACAGAAGTATCTAAGTGGGTGCGGAGGGGCAATTGCACTGGGCAACAAGCTTTAAGGGGCAACAAGTAGAGCTTGACACTACAAAATTGTGAAAACCTTGGTAAGTATGAATAATACGACCATGTTATATATCATTGGAAAGGACCCTGAGAACACAATCCCAACCTGGTGTTACACTGACACAGTTAGGCCAGCAAGGTTTGCGGCACAAAGGCCGCCGCAAAGCACATTTGGACTACTCTCGGAGTCAGGCAGGATGGTGCATGCCTATGTGCTGGCCTCTCTGACTCTGAGAGTGGTGCAAACATACTTTACAGTGTTGCTTGTGCCGGCCAAACTTTGCTGGCCTAATGGTGCCGGCCTGACTCCAGGTTAGGATTGCTCCTTTAATGCAGAATACAATAAAACAAACAGTGTTGGAATATCTGTATTCAATCAAACGTTATGGCCGATTAACTCGAAAACATTTTTTTTATTGACTTAATTAAAATTTGATTTTGTTGTGGAAGGGCAAGCTACAAAATCTTCTTTGACCTCAGGTAGCAGATGCCTTAGCTATGCCACTTTTGGGGGGGGGGACGACTTATGTCCTTTGGGGCCATTATCCACAAACTTGGCCGGTTGGCCATTGTGTAATTCCAGTCTTGCAACAGGATGCTACATTGGACCTTATGCCCAATCCTAGCAGGATAATCCAGTCGAGCAGATTCCACCTAGCAGAACCCATCTGTTCAAGCACTGCTGACAGAGAGACTCTGAATGCCTGACAACCTCAGGGCTATTTCTCAAGTTACATTGTGAAGCTGGAGCGTGCCTGGGTGGGGTGGGTGTGTGCTTATGTAAGTCTGAACCCACAACATTGGGAAGACTTAAAATACATTGTTATTTCCTGATTCCTTGAGGGTGGAGGGGGGGAGAATAACAAAATGATAGCAAATGTCCCAGAGAGGGAATTTATGCATTATATATTGTGAAGCAATCCCTGCTTCTCCAAGGAGTGAGAAGTTCACTGGCAGCACTTAGGGATTTTCCTTCCTTTGTACAAGAGAGAGCACGCTCTGGAGATGCACAGTGTTTTTGTAATATTTGTTTGTTTCCAAATATGATACGATCGCAGAGTGCTTTGAGAGCAAACAAACTGCTTCAGCTCCTCAAACAGAGCACCGGTACCCTAAGGGCAGCCGTCTATCTGACTCTTTTCCCCACTTCCTACTCTGGTGGCAACACATTGCAAAGGGAGGGGAGAGAGATTTGCAGGTCCTTAAAGTCCGTTCCTTACAGCTCTGATCACCTGTCACGTTAGTCACAAAACCTAGCGATAGCCTCATTCATGTTGACTGAGACAGCCAAAACATCATTAACTCTAGCAATCACAATAATTATTATTATGTATCTGTGAGTGCAATCCTAACCTGGAGTTAGGTTGGCACAAGTTAAGTCAGCAAAGTTTGACCGACACAAGGGACACCATAAAGTATGCTTGGACCACTCTCGGAGTCAGAAAGGCCACCACGCAGACAGGCACCATCCTCCCTGACTCCGAGAGTAGTCCAAATGTGCTTTACGGTGGCCCTTGTGCCAGCCAAACTTGGCTGGCCTAACTTGTGCCAGCCTAACTCCAGATTAGGATTGTGCCCTGTAGCAGGGATGGGCACTCGACTCGCATTGACTTGACCTGAGTCGTGTTAAGTGGCTGATTTTGATGAAATTCACGTTTTTGATGAAGTGGCTGTTTTTGGTCAATGACCCCAACTTGTGATTTGGGGCTAGTGACTCGAAAAAAGAGCCTGGACTCGAAATAACTTGGGGTGCAACCCTAACCTGGAGTTAGACCAGCACAGTTAAGCCAGCAAAGTTTGGCCTGTACAAGGGCCACCGTAAAGTGTGTTTGGATCACTCTCGGAATCAGAGAGGCCAGCACACAGACGTGCGCCATCCTCCCTGACTCTGAGAGTAGTCCAAATGTGCTTTACAGTGGTGCACATCTGTGCTGGCCTCTGACTCCAAGAGTGGTCCAAATGCACTTTACGGTATCCCGCAAGCCAAACCTTGCTGGCTTAACTGTGCCAACCTAACTCCAGGATATAAGTCCTTGAGTCCCTATCTTGAATCGCCTGTGTGGGCGTGTGCATGTTTATTCTTGCTCACGTTTTTTCTTCGCTGCTTCCCCATCACGCATTCAGAAGGTTGGCAGTAGCAGACATGGTGGGAAGGTAGGTTGGTTCCAGGAGGTGGGGGCTGCGGTGGGGGGTTGAGGGAGAAGGAAGTTTTGCTCAAGGGAGTATTTAACTTGCAGCTCAACTTGTTTCTGGAAATGACCTGACTTTCGAGTTGAAAGACTTGAAATCTGTCTTGAGTCGAGTCACAGCGGCAATGCACAATGCTTCACAGGTCAAGCTGCGGGGTCACTGACGCACAATGCAACTTGAGCTTACCGACTTGAGCATGTCCCTGATCTGTAAAAGGAAACAATCGTGCTAGTATAAGCTTGTCCTTCTCCCCACTTCGGATCCAAAGTCAAGCTTGTCTTGGACTCAGAAGGTGAATGCTACAAGAGAACATGCTTTGGGTGTATTGGGTGGTCTGGCCTGGTCCCTGGCTTCTCCAGTTCGAAGTAACAGGACTAGGAAAGACCTCCACGCAAAACTCTGGAGGACCACTCCCAGCTAAAACAGAGCTGACTGAAAGTGGGGGACCCTTGCAGAGGTAGCATCAGGCGTTGGCCAGGTCAGAAGTTGGCCTCTCAGACAACCTATCCAAGTAGACTGACCCCAACCCCTCAGGTTACAGTAGTGGCAAAAGCACCCTCTGGGTGAGTGGGGAGTCCCACGGAGCCCCAGTGCAATTCTTTGACCTGGGCCCCCAATAACCTGGTGCTTGCACTGGGCCCCTGTTCTCAGCGTCTGGTTTGTGGGTAGACAGGGAGAGAGAAAGTGAGGTGGACTCCAGAAACTGTATGTTCTGCCCAGTGGGGCAAACAACAATTTCAGAACTCCCCACCACCGTCTCATCCAGTTTGGTTCCAAGTCAAAGGAGTGGCATAGCTGAAATGACTTTCTACGAAGCAGCGCTCTTGGCTCCTGCTTTTGGGCAATAACAAGCAAGGTCTGCAAAACACAAATGGATCTCTTGAGCTCCTCCTTCCTATTCCTTCTTCACCCTAAATACAACCTTTGTGGCCACCAGTCATGTTGGCCAATGCTCCTCACGTCTCCATATTCCTCTGCTTCCCAACGCATAATTTCTTTCTGAAAAAATGAAGGTTCTAGAAGAGCCTAGATTTAGAAGAAAGCATGAGCCTTTAGCAGGTTTGTGCACATTAAGGATAATTGCATCATTTTATCAAGCTTTCTTTTCTGAAAACATCGACTGATGAGTTTCCTGCTTGCTGTTACTGTAAACAAGTACTTTGTGCCGAGTTCCGGAGGCTGGGAATTGGGTTTCACTCAGCATCAAAGGTGAACGTGGTTGCTCTGTGCCACGTGAAGAGTCTTGAAAGAAAATGGCCAGAAAATGAATTTCTGAATGCACACACCCTTGCTTGTGGCTGCAGGCTACAGTGTCACAAACACCCAAGAATGATGAAATCGGGTTTAGAGAGACTGGCAAACCTGAACATGCTTGGCAAAAAAAAAATTAAAAAATTATCTTGCTTAACAAGGGATGCAAGAAATACATCAAGGACACCTGACCCAAAAGGACACCCACCACCACTGCTACTTCTAGGTTTTTGTGAGCTGCCTTGGACGGTAATCTCGTAGCAGAAAGGAAGCTTTCTTTAAAATAAACCCATAATCAATGAACCAGCTCAAGATGATCTCCAAATCCCAATATTGAAAGCAACGCATTCATGTTTCTTTGCGCTTCATTTGCATGTGACAAGCAGGCAGGACAATGACGCCAGCCTCTGAGCATGAAACTCCCGGCTGCCTCAGCAAACACAGGCTTCCAAACCCAAGTTTGCAGAGGGAGCGCAAATGGCAGCAGGTGAGCACCTGGGGGGCAGTGTCAGAGGGCGTTTGGTCTCAGTCTCAGTGCAGTTGATGGGGGGGGGGGGAAACAATGGAATATGATCCGGGAAATATTTGCAGAGGATGTTCGTTCTGTGGGGGCCTCCTGTCCTCCAGTGTCCTTTTGTGTAAACAGCTCCGCATTAGCCTTGCAAGGCAAAGGCAGGGTTGAGAACCTGCAATGTGGAATTATTCTACCCCCATAAGGCCCAGGGAGGCGGGGCTTTAACCTAAAACGAGCTCACATAGGAAACTGTCTTCTGCTTGGCCCAGCAATCTCAGCATGGACAATGCTGAGCAGACTCAGGCGTCTTTGCAGGCCTACTTGGAGACACCAGCCAATGAACATCAAACTTTTTGCTTGCAGAGCAGGTGCATCTCCTCTGATCCACATCTCTTCCCCAACTTTGCAGAGCTTTAGTGGGCAGGGCTGGCTAGCTGGATAGATGAAGCTGAGCATCAGCTGGATACATCTAGTCAAAAACCAACTGATCCATCCCTTGCACAAGGGGAAGCCCAGTCCAGAGGCAGATCTAGAGGGGGACCACAGCACTAAAACACAGCACTTGTTTTGCAAGCAGCCGCTCCCTGTCCTCTTCAGAGCCATTCGGTGCCAACAGAGCCTCCATTTTGCTCTAGCCCAGGGGTGGCCAACCTTCCAACTTTAGGGATCCTGGCCTTTGGAGCGGCTGCTTGCAAAATATAGTGCTGTGATCGTCGTCTAGGTACGCCTCTGGCCCAGTCAACAGTCACTGGCGTAGGGCAGGAGGTGTGGACTGATGGTTGAGTTACTGGTACTGGTACTGCCTGAAGCTAAGCAGGAGAATCTGTGGCTTGCTTTTGGATGGGAGACGGATGCCAGGCTGTGACAAGCTGCAGTACCTGTGGTGGCAGAACGGAGTCACTGTGGAGCCTGATTACTCACCACAAGTGAGAGTTGTGCGAAGGCCAGCAGGCAAAAGAATGGAATACGACCTTGAGAATCTGTCCAGGCCTCTGATTGCCTGCTGAGGCTTGATGGCACACAGCCAAAGGAGAGAACCACACTGTGGAGGCTACATCTGGGACTGAGGATTTGGTGGATCACAAGAATACTGTATATTTATATTTAAAAAACCCCGTTGAAAATATGGTGGTTTAGACTAGCCTGCCCACAGAAGCCGGTTTGGGCATTTGCTTCGGCATGGGAAAGGCGGGGTATAAATTCTTCTAATAAAAAAACAAACAATAGATCTCCACGTCAAACAGTTTTAGCTAAGGCAGCCACTCTGTTAAGTCAGAAAAGGGGAAGGGAATTGGGTAGCTTCCAAAAAGTGGGCTTCCCCTTTAAGGCTGGCTACATTGTGATTTACATGGAAAGAGTGTGTTTCCTTGTTATAATGGAAAGTGTTTGTTTTGCTAATTAATTGAGAAGAGGGAGCTATAAGAGAAGGCTTTCCTTCTCCATTACCAATCCAGATTTTTGTTTCCATTAATCAAGAAGAAAAAAAACCCAAAACACACCAAAACAAAACACCCCTCTGTCTGTGCAACGAGGGGGAGGAGAGGAAGCGTGAGGAATCCCTGCTGTCCCATAAGCCTGATGGCTCCTGGTCAAAACATTTTAACCTCAGCAAAGCAGGGGCTGGAAAGCCGGAGGCAACCCTGGGGAATCCTGACTGGTGCGCAGCCTCCTCCCACGCGCGAAGGACTGGCCTGGCACAGCTCTCATGGCTGCTCCCAGGTGAAGATGGATCCAGTCTCAGATCTGCAGTGTGATAGCAAGAGAACGCTGGGATCGGAGGGGCTGGAAGCACTGCTCGCCAAACTGAGAGCTCGGATTTTTCTCAGTTCTCATTGTAACATGTTTTCTACAATGTTCATATCCTGGATGCAAGCAAGCAAGCAAGCAAGCAAGGAAGAGTGGCGGTCCTTCAGGGGGACAAAACGCTAAGTGTTGCAGGAGCCTGAGCTCCTGTGTAACACAGCTCTTCCCCCTCGCCTCCAGAGCCATTCGTGGCTTGAGGAGCTGGCTTGCTCTCTAAGCTGCGAATGGCTCTGGAGGTGAGGGGGAGGGGTCACAGAACATTTTGCACTGATCTTCTGGTTTTAGCAGAAACTGCCTGTGTGTTTTGGGCAGCCCCGTCCTATCCTGCACAGCGCAATTCAGAATAAGGGGATTTACGTGCAGTGACGGGATCTGGGAATGAGGAAGTGGAATGCTGGGCGGGACTTATGCGTGATTGGCTGCCCGTCTGTTCTGTTCCGCGGCTGCCCTGGCCTCGGTGGGGCGCCTGCTCACCAGGGGGGACAGGTGGGGGGGCACTGGTGCCTGGGCAAGCAGCAGTGGGGCGTGCCAACCGGGGGCAGCCCCCCCAGGCCAGGACAGGCGGCGGAACGGAACAGACGGGCTGCCAATCACGCGTAAGTCCCGCCCAGCGTTCTGCTTCCTCATTCCCAGATCCCATCACTGCTTATGTGTCTTCACCCCAAGTAATGCCCCAGCCAATGCAATGAGGCTACTTGGATCTGCACCAGTGAAATCACTGGTGCAGATTCGAGCAGCCTGATGCAACGCTGGGCCTACTTGGGAGTGGGGGGTAAAATACGGCCTAACTGCAGGAGGCTGGTCCCACCCCTATCCCGGGCCTCATCCCCCCACCAGCTCTCCCTCCCCCACCTTCCCCTGCCCCAATCTGCCCCACTCCTATCCACTCCCATCCGCCTGGCGTGTGTCCTTGCACCAGCCCAGCTGACACCTGAGGAGGCGCAAATGTGTCTCATGGCCTAGCCGGCCTAGTGCGATCTCAGGATTGCTCTCTGAGATATTTACCAGAACCTTGAAGGCTAGAAACATGATGTTATTGTTTAAATAAAAGCTTCCATTCATTCATCATAAGCGATGAGATCTTGTATTCTGTACACATTCTGTGCTGGTTAGAGCCACGGCAGCCTCTGAGGTTGCTAGATTTACCCACCCCTGCAGGCTGAAAAAGGGCCTTGTTATATAAAAAAAAAAATCACCAAATCTTTCTGACTTAGGAGATGTCACAGTTAAATAATGAACCGAGTATTTTCTCAGAGGCTGAAATTAGAAATGGCCCTCCTTCGTTCTGGCACAGAAAATATTTCCTTGGCTCAGCTGCAAAGGGTGGGAACTGTACAGTAGCCTAATTATGTGCTTTTGGATTGTACTTCACGAAACAGAAAGGAGCAGCTGAAGGGATTTAGCCATTTTCCCCTTGACAAGACATTTATCCATTTTCTTTTTTCTTCCCAGTGCTAATTCCATTGGAGATGGCAGCACTTCTGAAACATGTTTTGCATTTAACATTTTTGAGTATGGATTCATTTTTTTAATGTAATGGAGAATGAATTATGTTTAAAAACCAACAAGCATACAGGTAGGCACTATGCCCCATTCAAATAAGAGTTGTCACTCTTCAGGGAGGCAGGATTTACTTGCACGTTTCAATTGTTTAACCCTAGAACAGATGCTGAAACAGTGGCGTTCCTATGGGGCATTCCTATGGCGTTCCTTTTGCTCCCCCCTTTAGGAACGCTGCTGGGCTGGGATCAGAATACTTATCCCATTGCCAGGTGTCTGGAGCTTCCTGCAGTCATTCCTTTCTCTCCCTATGTTCACTGAAGAAATGAGGGGAAGACAGGAAAATTGCCATGTTCCTGCACTGTCTGTACATGCCTCCAAGTCAGCAGCTTTCAACATTTTTCTTCTAACAGCACACTGACCTCTGTGGTCTTCTCTATGGTCTTCACCTCTTGTGATGTCACTTCCGGCTTCCAAGACACTCTTCTGGGTTCTGTGGCTCAGTTTCTAGGGCAACTATCTATAGTAACAAATTGTCTTTCCCTCTTCCTCTGCTGGCATACCTGCGAACCTTTTCGTTACCGCAGATAGTTGCCCTAGAAACCCAGAAGGGTTTTTCAACCGCTGTGCTCCAACCTCACACAGCACACCTGTAGACATTTCATGGCACACCAATTTAAAATCACTGTTCTAAGTGGATATTAGCTGGGAGGCCAAATTTAAGGGCTAGAGGTAGCCGGATCAGAGAGAATTCCTGTGGTGCCAGAGGGAGGATGGAAAACTGAATACAGTTTGTCCTCCATTCCTTGGCGATCAAGGGGGCCATAAAACAGGATTGCCAATAAACCTTTAACAGCAGGTTGATTTGCACTAATCATCAGATGAAGCTTTCTACACCATGAAGATAAATATTATCACCTTGTTCATCGGCCGGCTAAACTCTTGTCCTATGACGTTACAGCTAACCAATTTTTTCAGTTCCATCTCTGCTGGTCTCTCCTCCAAAGGTTTCTTAGATCATCAGGCATCAAGCCTGATGGGAGGCCATGAAAGGTATATGATTGTCTACAAACATAACCTCAGCTCCAGAAGTTGGCAAATACCTGTCCTTGTATAGAGGGAAAAGAAGATGGAAAAGTTCATGATGCTTTGCTACCAAAAATGACCAACTTGTCAAAAGGGAAGTGGTTGTTGGTCTCCAAAGAAGGCTACACGGTTGTGATCTGCTTCTCTCACAAATTCCAGGTTCCCTTCTGTTTGCCAAAACAACCCTCAACCTGATGGAAGTATTGTTTCCATTTGATTCAAGCCTGAACCAACCAAAGAAACAATTGCACAACTGAAAGGGGAAACTTCAACCCAAGTTATTTCCATTCTCCATTGTCTTTGCATTGCCGAAAGACAAATAAGTAAATCTATAGAGATTGCAACACTGCCATGGCATATGTGTACTGTGTAATATTTAATTTTAGCAGCATGAGAGGGATTAGTGATACAGAAAAAAAAATCCCAGTTCCAAGGAAAGAGGAAACCTGCAGTAATGGGACCATATTTATACCTTAAAAGGAAACAGACCAGCCCAATGACTCTATGTCCAGAGGATGGACTGTTCTCTTTGGTTGACCTTTGGCCAGCCACTGTCTCTCAGCCTAATCTACCCCACAAGGATGTTGTGAGGATAAAAGAGCGGCATGTTCCCTGAGCTCCTTTGAGTGACAGCTGTGGCACTTCATGAGTACAGCGTGGGCAACAGAAGTATTATGTGCTACTAGGTAGTGCCCATGTCGTCGCTTCTCAGAGAAGCACAACCCCTCTCACCTCACGCTGTCACCAATTTGTGCATCTTTTCAAATATTTAAGGCCGCAAGCTTGTGTAGCATTTTCTGGGAGTAAGCCCTATTCAGGGCCCAATCCTATCCAACTTTCCAGTGCCCAAGAAAAGCTGCAGGCTCTGCAATGGGGCTACTCTGCTCACCACGTTGGGCTCCATGGCCCAAAGAGGAGCATAGGTTCCAGTGGTGGCCTCTACCGCTGGTTCCACCCCGCCTCAGCCTGCTCCTCCTCTCCCCCACCCACCTTACCCATGCCCTTCCCCGCCCCGAAAAGCTGCTTTGCTGCCTGGCAGGAGCACTTACTACAGGGCAGTAGGGCATCCTCCTCCCCCCCCAGCGCCGACTGACTCTGGCCCAGTGCTAGTGGTAAGGCTTCTGGTGATGGTCCAAACGTACCATCACCAGAATGTTTGCGACACTTGGAGATGGTGCTGGGCTCTGAAACTCTCTTTTCCTGTTAGATGCTGGAAAGTCTGAAAAAGGAAGAACCTGGCTGAGAAGATGGAATCGTCAAAAACAGGATGAATGAGAGATTTTGCCAGAGGCTGGACAGATTAAAGGCTGGGCTCTGGGGCCAAGGAAACGAGGATCCACCTCCAAGCCTGCTCACAGTAATGGGTTCAATTTTAAGACAAACCCAACAAATGACAACAATCAGAAGTTCAGCCCCCTTGCTTCAGTGGGTCTTACTACTGAGCAAATGCACATTGGATTGCAACCCTCTGAACTCAGTAGATGCATAGGATCAGGCTGCACTTCTGTAACTGGAAACAAACAGTGTAACAAGGTGAAACTAAAGCACCCTGAAATCCCACATAGTTCAATGGGAATTCAGTGTTCAACTGTGCTTTCAAATTCATTTGCTTCTTATGGGATTATTTATCTGAATTGCATTTGAAAGCGTTCTCTAGTGTGGGGGAGGCTCAATACTTAGTCAACACCAAGATGCAGTTCACTGACTACTCCTTTTCCAGACATCAGCACAGCAGAACATGTCTTGAGCTAAAGATTCCCCAAAACAAACCCATTTTCAGTTCCTCATAATTCTGGCTTCCTCTATGACCACAGTACATCCCACTCCTTTGCCCCCACATTTCTTCCTTTTCCCAAGCCTGCAGCTGCTGATCAGACCATCTGCTTTTGGGGCTCATCTTGTTGTCTTGTTTGCTTCCTAAAAAATAGTAAGATTTCAGCCGTGCATGTCTCATTCAGAAAGTGACTTAAACACCAGATCAGGGGAGAGGAAGCAGAGCTGACTCAGTGAGGAAGTCCCAGATCTGGACAGAATGTGCAATAATAATTTTGTTTAAATTGCTTTATTTTCAAAAACCTATGAAGTGCCCATATTGCTTGCTCAAGAAGATGACAAAAAGTCCCCGGTTGTTTGCTTTTGCTATTCTGTGATGGAGAACGCAGTTCACATCAGGCCACTTTGCCAGGGCAAGTAGCCATGATGGAGTTGCTACCATTAAAATGGCAGGATTTTAAGAGCTATATCCAAACCTCCACTGCTCTGTTCCAGCTGTACAATGGAACAATTTGTAGTGCAGAGATCCCAAAAGCATCCTTAAGTGTCATGGGGGAAAACAATCTGTCACAGGCTCACAGAAACCGAGCTAAAATCACTGCAAAGGCATATGCTGATATTCTGGCATATTCTATCATTCTGCTAGAAGCACACTACTCAAACAAGGGAATGAATGATCCACACATTCAGCCAATACATAACATCCTCACCATTGCATTGTACTGGCCGATCCACAAGTCTGTAGGTAGAGTTTTGTTACCTAGCAACCACCGACAGCCTTTAACCCTCTGACTGACGTCCCTTACACCAATTTAGTTTATGTCGCAATGCAGTGTTATTTTAAAAAATGTTACTGAAAAGTCAGGGCTCTTTAGTGATTGTGGTTATGGTAAAACAGGATACCTCAGACTAATGCCCTAAAAATGTTGATTTGGTGAGAATCTGGAAACAGAGAAAAACGGTGCATGTTGCTTCTGTAATTTTGTTCTGTTAAATATGAGGCCATTGGGTTTTGGCTCATCCCTGTTTGGACAACTGTATCTACAGGTTTAAATATGACCCCCATTCAGGGATTGCTCCAGATTTCAGGGGGGTCTTGGCAAACTGCCCTCTATGGGTCCCCTCCCAGTGGCGTTTCTACAGGGAGGGCAAAGCTCTAAGTGTTGCAAGGAGCCTTACCCTGTCATGTAAATCCCTCCTCTCTCTTGCTGCTGTAGCCAGTAAGCGACGCCAAGATGTTGCTGTTCCCTGTGAGGATTGGCTAACACGGTGCAGGAGAGGAGTGATTTCCACTGCAAGGTAAGGCTTCTTGCAAAACTTAGAGCTCTGCCCTCCCTGTAGAAATGCCTCTGTCCCCTCCTGCTGTTTGCTTCCCCCCCCCCCAGGAGTCACTCCACCACACACCACAAGAAGACTACTAAAGATGCCAATATTGTATCTCTGATGAACACAGTTTGTGCCAAAAAGTCTTTTTTTAAAAAAAAAATTCCAGCCTGTAAAATAAAATTACTTTGAGAACCTCCAGGTGGGGGGGGGGCGGCACCCCTGGAGATGTGCCCCCAGGCGCCAACCTCCACCCCAGGAGCACAACTGGTGCCACCGCCACCCAGGGTGGATACCTCCGTGGCTTGGTCTTAGTAGGGGACTTTTATACTTTGGCAGCTGCCTCTGTAGCAGCCAAAGCAGAATGTATCCCTCACTGGGTTGTTGTGAGGACAAACGGGCAGGAACTCTGTACACCACCCTGAGCTACTTTATACTGAAGGGCAGTATAAAAATGTGAAAAATAAATAAAATAATAAAATGCCACTGTATGACAGATTGGCTTGTTCCCAGTGGACTGGTTCAGACAACATTCCCCTTCCTGCCGAACCAGCCTTGTGTGCATTAAATGATGTGCATGCACTCATAGCATGTGCATGTCCCGGCCCCTCCCCACTTTCCCCCTTTTCCCCCTTTCCCCCACTTTCTTTTAAAGTCTCTCTAATTGTGCAGGTGGGTGTGTGATTCTTTGTACGGAAGTCTTTGTGCCTGTCAAGTGCTCGTTCCAGAATATTCTTCATGAGAACTTGCATCGGATTCTTGGGTCGTTCATTAACTTGGCCTTTGAGGAGCCATATTGTTCTATTGTAGTCATCGAACAAGGTGGATGCAATGCCTGGGAACATAGGTCCAAACTTAGCTGCAAGATCATGTTTAGCATTACAGTTTCTGGATTTGCCTCGCTTTCTCCCATCGCCCTTAGTTGCACGCCCCATCACCAGGCTTTTTTTAACGGCTGCCTGCAGACTGATGCAGGGAAGTTCCAAGGGTGGATGCAAATTGTGGCCATCCTCGGATCTTTCCCCATCACTCCATGGGCCGCCTGCTGCCTGCCCTTGTCCTCTGCTAAAAAAAAGTCAGTGGAAGACGAGGACACGCTGGAAGTAATTGCAGTGACATCATTATTTCAGAAGGCTTGTCCTGGGATGGTCCTTAGCTCAGGATCACCACTGACTATGGTAAGTGGGCAGAGATGGGTGCTCCTTCCCATAAATCTGAGGCAACCGCTTCAGGGTGGCTTCATGGAAGGGTCAGGTCCGATCTGAGCCAAACCCCAATTGGATAGCCTTGGGTATGCATATTATTCTTTTTCAGCCTTAGGGTGCAATCCTAAACTGAGGTAGGCCAGCATAAGCTAAACCAACAAAGTTTGGCCAGCACAAGGGACACCATAAAGTATGTTTGGACCACTCTCGGAGTCAGAGAGGCCACACACAGACATGAGCCATCCTTCCTGACTCTGAGAGAAGTCCAAAAACACTTTACGGTGGCCCTTGTGCTGGCCAAACTTTGCTGGCTTAGCTTATGCCGGCCTAAGTTCAGTTTAGGATTGCGCTCTTAGTTTCTCCGGGTAATAATAATTACCTTCCACAACAGACTGTGAAGCAGGAAAAAATAAGTGACGCGCTGTCATGAACTTTGCTGATTGAAAGTGCCACTCAAAAGATTAGAAAGAATGGTCATTCCTATGCAGCAGAGATAATACTACCACCCGCACAGCTAAGATCAGCCTCCCGTGGCAGGAGTGTGTGCAGTTGTCCACCAACTGGGCATTGATGTGGCCATTCCTATACACTGAAAAGGCCAGAGATTTTTCCAGGTACACCCAGTTCACATTGCACTGTGCCACGCTGTCCCCCAACAAAGCCACTTGGCTGCTGTTCGGTCCCTGACTGGCTGCCAAGAATTCCAGGAATGTGAAATCACTGCGTACTTTCCCGCTTCTGCTGCAGCCGAAGGGCAAGAACAGGATATACACCAACAAGGGGGGCCAGAGCCTGGAGGGGGGCAGGGGAGACACGTCTTGTTATCAGGAAAAAACATGCAGTCAGCGTCTAGAATGTGTGCTGGTGAATCATGTGGCCATTGGGGTTTGATCATTAAAAAAACTAGGGCATTTTATGTTTGGAAGGGCATCTGGTAAGAGCAACTGTTACGTGCCATAAAAGGTAGGGCATAATAATGCAAATGCAAAGGAGAAAGGGTGCTCCATTGCCCAACCTGCAAGGCAGTGAACCACCTTGGGGCACAAGTTACGGCTGGTTCTCTTGCACAAGCTCCACTGAAAGGAATGGGAGCTGTCCAAGATTTGCACAGGGGAACACTGGAGGGGAGTTTGGTGGATAAGTGCAAGGAATCATCTCACCTTGTGGGTACATAGGTAAGCATATAGAACAGCCCCCTCCATACCCCAGCCTGCAGGCCAGATCTGGTGCACACCTGGAACCATCCCCTGGGTGAATGGAGCTCTCTATTCTGCCGGAGAGCCTCTGTTCTGTGTCACTGATCTCCCACAAGCTGCGCTCTAGCCAGCCGCTTCCGGGTTTTGTCACCCCAGCAAGATTTGCACCCAGATTTCCGGGCAGCCACAGCCGATTGGAGTGCAGTTTGGGGGAGTTCAGTGGCACGGAATGGGAGGCTCCCTGGTGGAACAGTAAGCTCCGTTCATGCCGGAGAAGCCATTTCCATTTCTAGAAACATACAAGAGCAGAGAGCAGTCATGGAATGTTTTCGTCCCTGTTGCCCATTTCCAACTCCAGGTGGACTGGTGACAGCCCAATCAGTTGTGGCGATGCAGGTGTCACGAGTAGCATTAGAGTTGGCTGGGTTGAGCGCTGGACCCACACCCATCAGAGGGAACGCCTGGCCAGGCCAACCCCTGAATCTTTAGTACTGTTGTCACTGGAATTGCCCCAGTCCAATGCAGGGGGTTGCCCCAACAACCCAACAAATGCCAGCACTGACTGCCATTTATGTGTCTTCCATGTTTACATATAGGGTAATGTGTGCGTGTTCTTTACATAAAAAGGGGACTGAAGGCCTGAGGGTGAGGAGACCACCCTTCCCCTGCCTTACTTCACTTTCTATGCTTTAAGCAGTTTTTTCCCATCCTGGCTAGCATATTGAAAGTCAGATGGACTTAAGAAATGACAGTAAAAGCAGATAGGGGAAACATTTGCACGCCTCCTGTGTGCATTCCTTTCCCTTTACAGGGGTATGGTCTGAGAATACAGGATATCACCACCTTGCTGAAGCTAAGTGTGTCTACAGCTGGTGAACATTCTGGATGGGTGCCTGCCTAGAAATCTCATTTGTGGAAGAAAGATGGAATAAAAATGCCGCAAAAAGCTTCCCACCCCTGTTCTCTAGGAGAACAGAGCAGACATTAGTAAGATACACAGGCTGCCTCGTCATGTCTGAATTGGCCTCAGATTAAATCCAAGCTTGCATGTTCAGCACCCAGGGCATTTTCACACTCTCAAACTATTTAGGTTTCATGTCTGATCCTTGTTCATGCAGAAGAGGCTGGGGAGCGGGGGGGGGGGGGGGGTTTGTAATGCAAATGCGCCTTCTGGTCAACTTAGGTTTACATTTGCCCTAACCTTGGCTCGTCTGAGTGAAACAAGAGCTGCTGGGGGTGATGAGGCCAGAAGGCTAAATCCAGACTCTGAGCAGCAAAGGTAAACATCACCTGGCAGAAAACTCCAGTTTCTGTCCCAGGTGAAATAACACTAGACCTGCACTGACTCACGTTGGCATCTGAGTCTCACTATCGCTTCTAAAAACATGTCCATTCTCAGGTAAACAGGATCTTGCTGGACACGGTGACCTTGTTTACCTCCCCGGGGAAAAAAAAGCGATTGGAATTTTTTCCTAACAGCTGGGTGAGTCAGCTCTCAGAAATGTGCTGCCCTTTTGATACTGACTCACTCCTATTATACTCCCCCTGCTACCAGCTCCCCCCCCCCCCGCCACTGCTACTCCCTCCACCAAAGAACAGTCAAGGCCAAACAAGAACCTCCTGGCATTCTGATGATGTAACTGACTCTTCATCAGCCCTGGGCAGAGAAGGCCTTGCTTCTATGGCTGTAGCAATTGTCTCTGCAACAGGAAGTGAGGCCTAGTGACCAGGCTCTCTGCACGCCAAAACACAGGAAGTGTGTTGAGAATTACTGTGAACATTGTTAGTTCTTTCGAAAAACACACACACACAAACAAAGACTTACAAGAACAATTACAGAAAACAAAAGGGAAAAAAAGAGGCCAAATAACTGGAGAAAGGCCAAGGGCCTGCTGTTTTCGTTTCTTAGCACAATATGTTTAATATTTCCTTCTACCAAAAAGGCTTGGGATGCATGTGTATATTGGGGAAGGGGCTGAATATTCCCCCCCCCCCTACTACCGAACTGGAATCTCACTATAACCATGCGATGCCTCATCTCTCAAATATCAGACCAATGATCCACTGATGCCCAAGAGTTTGGCTTCAGCAGGTGGTCCTACCTGGGCATATCTTTGGGGGTTCACAACTCTCATAGGGGGGCCCTCAGCCCCCCTCCTCATAAGCTGCTTCAGGAGTCACAATAGCTTCAACAGTCGCTTAGAAAAATCTGAAGTTCTGTGGTGACTAGAATTTAATAGCTTTTTGTGCAACTTACACATAGAATTAAGAAAAATCTAGAGTCAGGAGGAGAATGGGGGGAATCAGTCGGGAGGGGGGAATACCTGTGTGCAACATGTGCCCTAGACTTGCTGGTACCCAGGCTGGACAAATGGCAGACATGCTCTTCCTGGGAGTCTGACCCAGGGGTTGGACACCCCCACGAGCCTACAAAATGTTTCTTTCCAATATTAAGTTTGACCAGGTGGTGGTTTAAGGCTTCATGGCAAATCTTCTTTAGCCCAGCTCCAGGGGGTCTGGGAAAGTGCCTCAGATATCCAACTGCATTTTCCACTGGGGCAACAGGTGGTGGAGATGGTGGGCTTCCGGATAGTCTTGGGATTTCATTGCCTGCCATAGACGAAGTGCTGCTCAAGGAGCAGAGTGAATCCCAGGATGTTTTTGACAAACGAGATTGGGATCTGGTGGATACAAAGAAATACCAGCCATCAGAACTCTGATGCGCTGATGAGAAGAAATGAAATACAGCTGAACATTGCAGAGAGGCTTTTTCTGGGTGCAAATACGCCCCCCCCCCCCAACAAAGAATCCATAATTCTATACCATGAACTGTGAAATGGGGCTTAAGAGAGATGATATAGGAAGTGCTGTCAGGGCTGATGTAGCCACAGAAGGGACCAAAACATGGCAGGCATAGTGCTTGTATGATGTCATATCCCCCACATCAACAAGAAAAGCAGTGGGTCTAAAGTTGACGCTATGGGGTAGTGGCTCTCTGTGAGTGCAGCGAAAGGGGGCACTGGCTGCCATTTACTTCTCCCTTGCAGTCTTCTTTCTACAGTATATCTGGCAGAACACATTGCTGTAGTTTATGGTGGAATAGATCAATAATGCTGCAAGGACAAGACAAGGGACCGTGTGAAATGATGTAAGAGAGCAAAGAAACTGGGAAACTCCATTTCCCCTGAGGTCTCTGCCTAAGAGAGAGGCTGCCCACCAATCTATAGCTCTTTTTTCGTTGTGTGCCTAGTTGTGAGGCCACAAGCCTGCTACACAAACAAGAAAAAAATAAAACATTGAGGGCAAGTGGGGAGGCAGGATAGCTGGTCTTCCTTTCTTTTGAATTAATTATTCGGTTCCAGGCCAAAAAGCTAGTTCTTAGCTTTTTGAAGAGAACTTGTGGACAGATTCAGTTCTTCCTCCTCAGGTGAGGTATTGACAGAGCCTGCATGGAGGCCCCTAAGTCAGACTCATCTTTCTTCCCACAGTTGTTTCAGTTGTGGGTCATCAAGCTGCCCACTGTTTTGTTGTTAGTTAGTTAGTTAGTTAGTTAGTTAGTTAGTTAGTTAGTTAGTTAGTAATTTGTTGGGTGAGTTGTTTTTTTGCTCCCCCTCCATTTTTCAGGGGGGAAAAAGGCAACAAATCTATCAGCTGCTCAGAACAGTGCACAATCGTTCTAGGTGCTCCATAACTCTGAAGTAATTACTTCCAGATTTTGCCATATGGGAGTATAAAAAATTTTGTGCCCCTGGGGGCCAGATGCCTTAGCTACTACACCGCTGTCCTGTTCAGTGTTTTCATTCTGCATTTTCATTCTTTTGTGAGCTGATGTCATCACTTATTTATTTTCAGCCATTGTTATTTTCAGCTTTCTTGCCACGGGGCAACTCAAGGCAGCTTACAAAACAGGTAATAAAACTATTTTTGGAAAATCCAGATGCAAGGCCATCCCAGCAAACCCAACATCTGCACTCCCCGCCAAAGGAAAAATACAAAACAGCCGGACTTTAATCAACCCCTTGAAGAGGTGGAGGGTCTGTAGGTGGGCTATTTGGGATACCGAGCAGAAGGAGAAAAATCTAATTTTCGACAAATCCAAAGAAGGAGCATTAAATCTACTATTTAACATGTGTGGCAAGGATACAAAAGAGGAGTCCTACAAATTATGTTCTGTGTAAATGTTACCCAAATATGTCTGGTAAATATTAGCCGATGGCGGCCACCTATGTGTGGAGAAAGCCAGGAATGCGTGTGCCATTCGAAAGAAGTACTTTGCTGAATTATGCTTGCAAGGTGTCGGGATTTGAGAAGGTGTCATTTTCTCTCTTGCTTTGGGCCAGTTAATTGTCAGGCCCAGTTGAGGATGCAATCCTAAACTGGGTTAGGCCGGCATAAGCTAAGCCAGCAAAGTTTGGCCAGCACAAGGACCACCATAAAGTATGTTTGGACCACTCTCAGAGTCAGAGAGGACAGCACACAGATGTGCGCTATCCTCCCTGACTCCAGGAGTGGCCCAAACATGCTTTACGGTGGCCCTTGTGCTGGCCAAACTTTGCTGGCTTAATTTATGCCGGCCTAACTCCAGTTTAGGATTGCGCTCTCAGTTTTCGTCATATTTCATGAGTCTCCTGGCAAATTTACAACACTTATAGATGAGAGTTTCTCATGCTGGGAAAGATTGAAGGCAAAAGGAGAAGGGGGCGACAGAGGATGAGATGGTTAGATAGTGTCACCGAAGCAAAGAATATGAAATTGGGCGAACTCAGGAAGCTAGTGGAGGACAGGGAGGCCTGGCGTGCTGTGGTCCATGGGGTCGCGAAGAGTCGGACACGACTTAGCGACTGAACAACAACAACATAGATGAGAGGGCTGGTGGCTAGGAGAGCAAGCAGTGACTCAGGACTTACCGTGGTTTGAATCTTGATTCTGCAACGTGTTGACTAGGAGGCTTTGGGCAAGTCCCCTCCCAACCCCAGTTGCCATAGCATAGATGGATGATGATATTCACCTTACAGGGTTATTTTAAGGATTACACCAGGATAATACAGGTTGGACCTTGGTATCCGCAGGGGATCTGTTACCGGAGACACACACACACACACACCAAAAACTGCATATAATTAAATCCACTGGTTGTGGTCCAATAGGCTCCCTGGACACAACCAGAACCTTGGTCACGCCTGGAGCTGTTCTGAGGCCTGTAGAGCCCACGCGCTTCCAGAGGCCTCAGAAAGCCTCCCAGACGTGACGGGAAAGAACTTCCAGTCGTGCCCAGGAGGTCCTCTGTGACCTTTCCGCCTCAGGTTCAGAACCCATGGTGGATCAAATTCGCAGGTACCAAACCCACAGATAAAGAGGACCCGCTATACATGCAAAGTGATTGACATACTCAAAACATGCTATACTAGTGATTTCCAAACTTTTCGACTAGTGGCTCCCTTGACCTACTAGGCCATTGGCTGCAGCTCTCCATTAGGGCTACAATCCTATACATTGTATGGGGCTGCAGGGGTTTCCTGAGGATTTCGTGGCCCCCTTGGCTGGTGTCCGTGGTTCCCCGGGGAGTCACAGCTCACAGTTAGGGAATCAATCAATCAATCAATCAATCAATCAATAGTATTTATCTACAGCTTTTCAGCCCAAAGTTCACAAAGTGGTTTACAGGCAAATAGTAATAATAAAGGTAAATGGTTCCCCGTCCCAAAAAGGCACACAATAAAAAAAAAAATGCAGACCACCACCAGACATAGCCACTAGAAAAGACATTACACTGGAGTGAAGAGGGACAATTGCTCTCCCCCTGCTAAATATAAGAACAGTACCACTTGAAAAAGGGCCTCTTGCCCAGTTATCAAGAGTTAACCAAGTGGGAACCATTGCGCTATACAATGTTGAGTGTCTGACTGAAGTGTGGACTACATCTGGATGGTGTGCTATTTTTCTACACTATGTTTCGTGAGATGTGACAATGGCCCTTGTGAGTGAGGCGGGTAATGAACGGGCCAGGGACCAGCTGAAATCCTTACCATGCTTGTTGGATTGATTGTACCCATTGACTTGTTTATTCTGCCTTTTTCCTCGGCTCTTTTGGCAAGGTCAACAGAAGCTTACACAAGGTTGTTAATCCAGGGACTAACCAAGCTGAGACCTGTTTAGCTCAAACAATATGCTCGCATTGTGTGCCCTCGCTCAGACAGACTAGTCATGGAAACAGCCCCCAGATATGGGAGAGATCACGAAAATGTCTAACCCCCTGCCTATTAATGCCTACCCATGGATCCATTTGAGCTTCCAATAAGAGCACCCAAAGAGCGTCCATGGCAAAGAGGGATCTTTCTTTCTCTCCATGTCTCAACCGTGACTCTCCCCTGTGGTCCGCACCGTTTCATCCCATCCCCTCCCTCCTGCTTGAGACACCTGCAGTTTTGTTGAAAGGTTACGGGAGGCAGTCAGGCGTCCACCTGGGATATGTCAGAATGTGGAGGGAAATGAAAAGAGGCAGATCCGACCTGTCAAACTGGGATAAAATGTGGCTTAAAAAAATTAAAATTTAAAATCCTTACCACACATACATACACAGCCAAGAATTTGGCAATGTCTCAGGACCAGCTGCTTCCTACACAAATAAAAATCATGTACCATGCATGAAAAGGAAATATTTTGACGCCCCAATCCATTAGGCAAGGAGGAAAAACCAGATCATCTTCCACCGTAAACTATCATTATTTTACTCACATACAGTTCAAATCTTTTTTCCCCCCTGTACATTCAAAGGATTGGAGGTCAAGTGACTCAGGATGAGATTAATAAGGAGAGAAGCTGATCCTCTAAGGAACAAATGGAAGCCAGATCAAGAACAATTAGCAGGAAGGGCTGCCAAGAAGGAGAGATCGGATGTAGGTTTGAAGACTCATGTGTATGTTTACGAGGTATGAGCCAGAATGAGGGCTCTGAGACAGATCAGCACCAGATGAAAGGCCTGTGGGGGGCCCTTCTGCTAAGTCAGGTTTCCCATCCACCCACCCAGTCACTTTATGTACTCACGCTTCCTTGCCACACAGACACACATGGGCATGTAGATTCACATGTGTGCCTCTTCCCACAGCGTTCAATTTTAAGCACATACTGGAGGCACCCATTTTTGACACCCACACAAATGAGCACTCGTTCCACATCAGAACATCCTTAGTTTGTAATCCCCACCTGGAGTCTTTCAGGAAAACCAGAGAAACTGGTATGGTATCATTACTGGTTTGCACATACAGTTCTCGTGGTAGCTCAATAACTTTATCATCATCATCATCATCAATAAGAATATTTACCTAGATAGCTGGCTATAAGGCAAGACATTTTTGCAAATAAATTTGCTGTAAATTGCCTCCTTGCCGTATCTCAGGGACAGTCAGGGGTCAAGGCAGTTCAGGGGTGTTCAGCTGCCTGTTGATTGTCTGCAAAGTGTCTGGACCATCTTTTATACATACAGGGAGTTTCCAAGCTTTAAATTACACCTGGAGCTGTCCTTTGTTCTCCCTGTCATTGTTTATATTAGTGGAAGCTCCGCAGCTATCTCTTCTGGGCATGTTGTTAACTCCTTAACTTCCAACCCTTCTTGAAGTTGCTATGCTGTGGTGTGCTTTTAAAACTGTTTTTTTTCCTGCAGTTTGAATTTTTTTACATCAATTCAATGCTATCTGTTATGTGTAATTATTTGGTGGAGGTGTTTTATGCTCCTCTTCACAAGCACCATTTCCCTCACTCTCCCCTTGCTGCAGTGATTGGCTCCTGACCTTCTCAGTGTGGAAGAAACAAGGGAGGCTAAAATCAGACAAAATTATAGTCAGACACCCCCCTAGGTTTCCCCCTGACTTATCTGAGGACCATAGAAAATTCCAATATCTTTGGCTCAAAACCTGCCATTGACTCATTTGTGAGATCGACTTATACTTGAGTATCTGTGGTATATACTGCTTTTCAACAGAAAGAAGTTCACAGAGTGCTTATACATAGCAAGATAAAGACAAATAAATGGTTCCCTGTCCCAAAAGGACTCACTATCCCCCCCCCCCCAAAGATGAAGAAACATCAATAGCAGCCACTGGAAAGAGGCTCTGCTGGAGTGAATGGGGAAAGTTAATCTCTCTTTGCTAAGCATAAGAGGAGCACCACTTGAAAAAAAAATGCCTCTTTGCCAAAACGAAATACATGGGAACAATTCCTCGTTGTTAGTCTTGTTTTTTCTAACTTCATTTGAATCCAGCAAAGGAGGGGGAGAGCCAGACTACAATGGGGCGGGGCGGGCAACTTTTTCCTGGTAGGACTCTTATGGTTTTAACATCAGCTTTGTTAGCAGAAATTCAACAGGTGAAGTTTTCATCAACTTCTGTGCTGACAGTGCAAGAGCTGAACCATAAGAAGCATACAACTCTTCAGGGGGTGGCGGTTGTCTGGATGAAGCAAACCAGTTGCCTTTCTCTACCACCCTACAGAGAACGTGGTTGGAAATTGACACCAGTTGCAATATGAAAAAAGGGAGGCAGGCAGATCTTCCGGGATCCTGCATAAATGCTGGCTGTGCTGCACGGTGTCCTACAGGATGCAACTGACCAGTTTACTATGTGCAGGTAGATGTTGGAAGAGGGGGTGCTACGGAGGATTCACATGCAAGTCTCTTGGGTGGAAGGCTGCTGGTGAACACGCAGAAGTAAGCTGAGATCATCAAAGGAAGAGAGGAGAAACATGTGATAAAACAACAATAAATAAACCTCTAAAAGGGGAAGCTGACAATCCAGGTTTGGGAAAGGGTGGTATCAGCAAAACAGCTAGTTGCAGAGTTTTGCCTCATGGCCAAAGACAAAAGACATGCTCTTCAGAGCTATCAAGCAAGGGCTTTTTCACTTAATCGGTATTTGGCATGAGACGGAAATGGTTGTTACCCCTTTGTTGCAAGCAGTCCAGTTCCGAGTTTTCAGCTTTGATGCATTTTCCCCGTTGTTAATCTACATTTGGGATTTTGCTGGGAAAATATGTGTGTATGGTTTTTATGTTTAAATGGCCATTGTTATTCCAAGTGTGGTGGAGGAATGTAGTTGTGTGGCTGCTAGGTAGCGACAAGCAACACAATCTGCCTCCATCCCTGCCCCGTTTTGTGACTTTCCAAAGTTTTGATTTAAGGTTTTCATGCTGTAGAAGCTGGATGATAGCCATTTGGGCTATTCCATTACCAGAGAACCCAATTAGCCTTTAGGGAAAAAAAAAGTGGTAGGCTTTAGTAAACCACACACACACACACACACACACACACAGAGCAATGACCCACCATTTCGTGAACATTTTTGCTTTATTCCATTCAGTTCTGTGAGAGCTGCATACTCTTTTCCCTGCACATTTTATAAAGGGGCCAATGCAAGAGTAGTATGTAGAACCCCCTAAAGCAGTGGTTCCCAAACCTGGGGTCAGGACCCACTGTTGGGTTGCAACCTGATTTTTGGTGGGTCGCCAAAGGATGAGGAAGGTTTAATGCAGGAAAATGGAGTCACAAAATAGAATGACCTGCAGGTTTCCTAACCAGAGACACGAAGTGCCATCTAGTGGACAAGGGCATTAGAGAGAAAACCATGAATTTTCAAGTCAAGAATACACTTACGAATGCTCACTGCAACCAGAATGACATTTATTTCATCATTTCATTTCATTAGGGGGTGAAGAAGACGGAGGAGGTTCCAAATTGACGAATGCACCAGAAGGAAGAACTTTAGGCTTGGGATCCAAATGCCAGATCATCTTTTTGACATTACAGCTCTTGGACCTCTAGTAACTGTGAGTTGAGGGAATTTCAGCAGATGTGGCTTGTTACGCTAGTATGTGGAACCTTCCACAGTTTCATAGTCAATATGCTGATGACACCCAACTTTATCTCTCCTTTCCCCCTGATTCTGAGGAGGCAGTTGAGGTCCTGAATCGTTGTCTGGAGGCAGTTGGGGGCTGGATGAGGGCGAACAAGCTGAAATTAAATCCGGATAAGACAGAGGTGCTCTTGGTCCGGAAATCCACAGCTCGGGTATTGGACTATCGCCCTGCTCTGAATGGGGTTGCACTCCCTCTGAAGGAGCAGGTCCGCAGCTTGGGGGTTCTCCTGGATTCACAGCTGCACCTGGAGTCTCAGGTGTCGGCAGTGGCCAGGGGAGCCTTTGCTCAGCTTCGGCTGATCCGCCAGCTGCGACCGTACCTGAGCTGCGCGGACCTGGCCACAGTGACCCATGCCCTAGTGACATCTAGATTAGACTATTGCAATGCGCTCTATACTACGTGGGGCTGCCTTTGAAGACGGTTCGGAAATTACAACTAGTACAGAACGCGGCTGCTCGGGTGGTTGCTGGGGCACGTCGGTTTGACTCTGTCGAGCCACTGCTTCGGCGACTACACTGGCTGCCGGTTCTGTTCCGGGCCAAATTCAAAGTGCTGGTGTTGACCTTTAAAGCCCTTTACGGCTCGGGCCCAGGGTATTTGAGGGACCGCCTCCTCCCATATAATCCGACCCGTACTCTGAGGTCATCTGGGGGGGCTCTCTTGACGGTGCCGCCACCAGGCGAGGTGAGAGGGGTGGCGGCCAGTAGGAGAGCCTTCTCGGCGGTGGCACCCCAACTTTGGAATACCCTCCCCTTGGAGTTAAGAACTGCTCCCTCCTTGGCGGTATTTCGGCGGGGGCTGAAGACCTTTTTATTTCAGCAGGCTTTTAGTTGCTGACAGGCTGGCTGGCTGGCTTTTTTGCATTCTTTTTATATATTTTATGATCCTAGGGATTAATTTGTTGTATGTTGTATTTTTAATATTGTTTTTATTGTCTTTTAATACTGTTTTTAATTGTTTTTTACTGTGTTTTTAACCTTGTAAATGCCGCCTTGAGGGCCTTGTGGCGGAAAGGCGGGATACAAATCAAATAAATAATAATAATAATAGTCCAGGCAAGGTATACTGTGACTGCGGTGCAGGTGGGGCAGAATTGCCCTACCGTAGTTTTTGGAAAAATGCCGCCACTGCTGTGATCACGCAAGCACCCATGGGCTTTACGCAGCCGGAACCTGCAGGTTGTAAGTGTTTGCAACAGCAGTGGAAGCACTTTTCAAAGACCGATGGTAGGGCAATTCTGCATTACCTGCCCTACCTGCACCCAGAGGCGTATGAAGGGTGCTGCAAGGGTGCAACAGGCTCTGGCTGCAGAGGGGCGGGGGGGGAGCAGAGCACTTTTTGGCCTGCCCACCCTTCCGTATGTCCCATACACCTCTGCAGGCGCCCGCAGGTTCCCTTCGCTTCCCGAGTCGGAATGCGAGGCGACTGCAACATTTGGGGGGGGGGCCTGTGGCCACTGCAGGAGCCCATGTGCTCCCTTCACTTTGTGTCATCGCATCACAACATATGATGTCACACAGTGTGCCTGGGGTGCCGAAAAGCTCTGGTACACCTCTGCCTGCACTGCACATTGAAGAGATATTCAGTACAAGCCCCTAACAGTGAAGAAGGGCTAGATTTTTCTCCTGGATTAGTAGGAGAGAAATGCAGGGTTTAAAAATGCTAACTAAACAAATATACCACTTCCAAAGAAAGGGGGAATTCTGCCTTCAATTAGGTTGCAATCCTATGTTGATTTACTTGGGAGTAGGCTCCATTGAACTCAATGGGACTTACCTCTGGGTAGACATGCGCAGGATTGCACAGGTAGTTTCTTGCGCGTCTCCTTCTTCGCCGAACCTTAGAGCAGCCTGCTGTGAGCATTTCTGCCCACCCTGCTGAAGCTGACTGGGAGCAGTTCCTCCACCGAGTGGAATCTCAGGAAGGTCGGAACTGCCAGCCTCCATCGGCCACACACTCCACTGGATGGATCCCAGGGTTTGCTTCTGACAACAGTCAGCCCAGGAAGCGCAAGACCCCCGCGGCAGGCAGGTGTGCTGCAGGCTGCCCCTGTCTCATTCCAATTGTGCATGGAGTTGATGGCCAGGCTGATCACGGAGTGGGGGGGGGGCAACCGCTCTGACCTTCTGCAGTTAAAACATCCCATTTCAACCCCTGGTCCCGGATTATTGTTCTGCCAAATCCCATCCTTAGCCAGTCCAACTGTCCTTCCTTCAGTCCTTCCAACAGGCAGGCCGTCCGTCCAGCATTCCATCCTAGGTACCATCCTCCAGTACCTACACAGCTTCTCCCTTCCAGCACCAACCCAGGTGCCTTCCTAGGGCCTTCCCAGGTCCCATCCCAGATCCCTTCTCCATCGCCTGCCTCCAGCTTTATTATATACCAAGACCAGCCAATCCATGTCTGTTGCTGGGCAGACTCTAACATCAGCCACGCCCATCTGCACTTGTGCTGGCCTCCCTTCGGAGAGCCTCAACAGCCTACAGCTGTGCTCCCGAGGCTTGCAAAGCTCCCGAGGCTTCTGGGATTAACCCTATAATCCCTTGTTTATCTGGGACAAGGGGCCATTGCTGATACCACTCCCTATCCTTGGGGTATCTCCTGTCTTTCCCAATACAATTATCCCATAATCCAAATTTAAAAGGGTAACAAGCAGAGGTTCCAGGTGAAACCTGCCACCGGTGCTTGTAAAACAAAGAATCTCTTTCATAAAACATCCTATTTATATGAAGACCTCCAGGCAAAAACTGCCTCTCTTCTGGGTACTACTCTACACTTTGCACACAAACAGCATTCAGCTCTCTGAAAAACTAAGCTCTTTTCAGCCTCCCTTCATTTGGAACAGGGTTGATTCATGACATTTGGATCTACTCTTTTTTTCAGGAACTTTTTTCTTCTGATAGAAACAGGTTGGTTTGTTTTGGGGTAACTGAGTCATTCTGTGGTTTCCACTTTCCATCCTCTTTGCAGGTGAAAGGGCATGGATGACCAGCTTCTATATTTGGGTGGGTGGGCAGCTTCCACTAGAGCATGGGTGTCAAACTCATTTCATACAGTGGGCTGAACAGCATGCCTGCTGAGGGCCGGAAGTGATGTCATAAAGCAGGAAGTGGTGTCATTAAGTAGTTCATGACCAGAAATATGCACTTTTTCAAATAAGAAATTCCGTAGCTGCAAATGACAGAAAAGATAATGTGCAAATCTTGATCATACTTTCGAACTATGGGAGAGCTCCCAATACACAGACAGCTTCCACACCAATGACATGTAATTACTAGAACATAATGAAAGTATGGAAATTCTCTGTCGAACGGGAAGCAATGTATGGAGTGGTTCTTGCAATTGCACCGAGTCCTCAACACATGCCAGAGTTTCCAGTAGTTTCAACATGGTGCCCATCATGTTAAGGCCCAAGAAGTGCACATTATCTGTTGTTAATGTAAAGAGTGCCATCTGCTGGCAACTCAAGGAGCAACACAGATTTTATTTCAGAAGCTTGTTGTATTGTCAAGGAAGGACGGTGCAGTTGTTCACTGCATATGCCTTTGAGGGGTCAGCTTTGAACAGGTGCCAGTTCTAGTGACCTCAAGGGAAGAATGGCAGCATAATGTGATCATATTGCCAGATCTTGCTGCTATAAGAAGCAGCAAAATTTGGGGCTCTGTCAAGCTCAAATTAACTAATAGTTTTTTATCAGGCTTGCCAAACATTGCTTACAAATATGCTAGCACCTCTACTCGAATGACTCCAAACATGTCCAGAATTCTCTTGCCTTGAAAAAAAAATGGAAAGGTAACACCACCACCCTGGATCTAAGTTCCCCTGACTGTTGCAGAGTGCTTTCCTTTAAGAAGAGATGATGTCCTTGCCTGCTTCACAGTTGCACTGTGGAATTTGATGTTCTTGGCCTACTGGCCTTGGCATGGTGCAGCACTGCTTGAGTGGCAGCCTAGGGTGAGACAACAGCCTGGGTGGGAGGAGCTCAGTGGGAGGAGCTCAGCTCAGCTGAGTGGGAGGAGCTCAGGTACTGCTCTGGACTGGGTAGTTTGCCTGCACAGCAACTAGGTGATCAATCAATCAAACTCTCAAACACTCCCAGTGCACCTGCAAAATGGAACTACTGTAGTCACCTCCACAGTTGTCTTATTAAAGGGTGGCCTTCTTTAAGGCAGGGAGGGCCAGTGGCATACACTTTGCACACAGAGGGTCCCAGGTTCAATCTGTAGCATCTGCAAGTATGGCAGGGAAGGATTCCCTGTCTGAAACCCCTTAGAGCTGCCATGAGTCAATGTACAGAAACTTGTTCCAGAGCAGGGTGCTCCAGACACTGACCCACATGCTGGATCTGGCACCCGTCCTCTCCTTCCCCAGGTGAATGACGCTTACCATTCTACCCAGGAGCCTTTGCAAGTCCCTCCAAGAGCCCCCAATAGTTTTGTTGGCCACCCACTTCCCAGCAGGCTTTGCACCGTGCAGACGTGGCTGGCCAGAGCAACCATTGGGGACTCTTGGAGGGACTTTACAGAGGCTCCTGGGCTGAACAGTAAGTGCTGTTCGTGCCAGGGAAGTCTTTGCCATCAGCATCAGTCTCTAGTTTGGAGATCGTAGAGCTAGAGGAACATCACTGCAAGAGTTAAAAGCACACACATTAAGATTCCTCAGCACCATCTGCTGGCCTTTTGTGTTACTGCACCAAACAGTAATAAATAAACCCTTTTCCTGCCAAATTCAATTCTACTTACCTTTTCCCCCTGTTCATTTGATTTTGTTATCTCCTATTTCTTTTATTAGAGTCTTATAAAAGTCTTTCTTTTATTCGACTTTTAAGAACGCTTTTATTCTCATATAAATGTGCATAGAATTACAGAGGGAGCCTGAAGAACTGACAGCCCAAACCTAAGATGCATTAGTGCAATGGGGCCGCATGGCCTAAGCAGCTCAATAATACCAGGTATGGTACTAAGAATAAAACTGCTAGCATTGTATTGCCCCTTGATAAGTCTACGGTGCTGTGACATTTAGACTATGGGTTCTGGTCACCACACCTCAAGAAGGATATTGTAGGGCTGGAAAAGGTGCAAAAAGGACCTATCCAATGATCAGAGGGGTAAAGATCTTCCTAATCAGGAAGGGCTGCAATATTTGAAGGGTTTTGGCTTGGTAAAAGGGTGATGGGGAAAATGGTTGAAATTTATTATAAACGGCAGAGAGACAGGAAGGTTTAGAACCAAGGATCATCCAATGAAACCTAACGATGGGAGATGCTGTCTATATTCAGAGGTGTCACTGGGGTTTGTGCCATCTGGTGCGAGAGCTCATTGTGTCACCCACATGATGGACCTCCTCCCATACTAGACCATACAGAATCAATAACAATATCAAATATGCAGCCTAAATGCAGTGGCATCACTAGGGTTGGTGAAACCCCCATTAACAGGGCAGGGCTTTTCTTACATTTATGCCACTACTTTCCTGATCTAGAGAAACTCAATAGCATCTCCAGAGGGGGGCAGGGTGCTAAGTTTGGCAAGGCGCCTTACCTTCCCGTGCAAACCACTTCTCTCCCTCATTTCCACGTTGCTTACTGGCTACAACTGCGAGGGAGAGGAGTGGTTTACACAGCAAGGTAAGGCGCTTTGCAAAACTTAGCGCCCCACCCCACCACTCAAGCGACACAACTGGAAAAACTCAGACCATTTGCAAGACATTAGTGACATGGACGGCTCTGAAGCAGACAAGTTCCAACAGTGCTAATCTAGGAACAAGAGAGACAAATAAAAATTGCCACCGTGAACAAAGTAGGTGGAACCAAGTCCCAATCAACTTGAAGAACTGAAAGTATCTTTCCATGAGCTCCACTGGGGCCATTGCCATCAGAATATGTCCATCAAGCGCTGGACGTGAATGAATGTTTTCATGCCTTTGGCAAATTTAATACCCACTTGAGGAGCAGTGAGGGTCATGAACACCAACGCAACGTTGTCATACTAGCATAGAAAAAAAGACTCAACAAAGACTCAAGTGGCCTTGAAGCTAACAGATAATTGCATAAGAATCAGCAGGTTCCGTTTCTGTGTAACACAAAATATTGTTCATGTGGAATTTTAAATGTTTCTTATACAATTCAGGGCCGAAACCTATCCAACTTTCCAGTGCGGATGCAACCATGCCAAAGGGTTGCATCCTGTGGTGGGAGGGAAGTCACAGAGGCCTCCTCAAGGCAAGGGAATGCTTGCTCCTACACCCCAGGGCTGTATTGACCCTGGAAGGTTGAATAGGATCAGGCCCTCAGGGTAACTGATTCTAACAATAGTCTTAGAATATTTCTGTATGGCTCTCAAACGTTTAGCACAAGGACCCACTTTTTAGAGTGACAGTCTGTTTGGGACCCACCAGCAGTGATGTCATGGCCAAAGGTGCCGTCATTGTGACCGCAGAACTTGCTGCTTTCCTGAGTATGCAGTAATAAGTTGGGTTATTTCTCACCGCGCAATCCTATAGACCGCTGCGTGCTTAGCGCCGACGTGGGGGCGCCAATCTGCACCCCCGTGTCAGTGCTCGAACAACAGGACTGGCGCCGGTCTGCTGCGCCCACGCTGAGCCTCTCTCTCGCCAACCGAAGCCGGGCGACGCGAGGGAGGCTCCGAGCCCTGGCAGCATGGGGATTGGGGAGGGAGGGGGGCGGGGGCGGGACTTGAGCAGGCTTGGGAGGTGGCCATACGGCCACATCCTAAGCCCGTCTGAGAGGCCGGGAGGCCACGATTTGGGCTGTGCAGTCTCCTCGGATCTGGACATAGGGGGGCACATAGGGGAGGCTGGAGCTTCCCCTACGGTAAGGCAGTGCACGCTCCCTTGCCATGGGGAGGCTCCAGCCTCACCTGTACTGCGCTAGGATATGGCGTTGGCCAGCTGGCCTTGCCATTCCAGCGCAGTATAGGATTGCACCCTCAGTCATTTTCCAATAGCAAAGTGTTTCAGAAAAGAAAAAAAAAAGCCTATTGATAACCTTGAAACAAGGAAAACAACCACACAACCTTTCCAGCACCCCATCTTCCCATATTTGCAATATGGCTGCTCTAGGTGCTTCAATTGACTGAAATTGACTCGTGACTCACTGGTGGGTCCTGACCCATACTGTGCTAGTATATTGCGAGGTTACTGAGAAGTAACCCAAACGTCAGCCTGAACGTTGCCTTGTGACTAAGCAAATATAGGGTGAAATTCCAAAGTATAAACAGAAGGCGGCGATGATTTACCAATTAGAAGCAAAATAATTAAGGTTGACAAATGGGGGAGGGGGAAGAGAACATACGTCGCTACTGGCCAATGAAGGCTTGGGAAGGCGGGACCTTGGTAGCAACAGACCAATAGGAATATCGTATACGACACATTTAAAACGAAAGTTCCGACGTTGTAAACAACACGGGGCAGTGGGGCTTAAGGGGTTTTTTTTTTGCGAGCTCTACGAACACCCTGCAGGTTGGAATGCAACCTTTAAAAGGCAGGCCGTTACTGATGCTTGCCAAGTACCGTACTGCGAAGCGCTGTATATTTCCATGACGGAGGGCATTACAGAAGTAAAAAAATGCAGGAAATCTCTGACGATAACTCGAGCAGGGTCGTCAGGAACCCTTGCACGAGAAGCGCGCCGCTCTTTCCAGTCGTGATTCCACTTTACCTGTTGCATTTCTGCCTGCCGTGCAGCTGCCCCTTAAAGGCACAGCTTCTCCTCACAGGAAATAAAGCAGACACACACAGAAGGTGTTAACAATAGCGAAAAAGACTTGAGGCAGGCGATGTGATATTAGGCTTGTTGGATAACGGCTCCCCTGTGCAGGAATGGGGTCGACTTGACCGCACGCAAAACCCGAGCATTGCAGCTGTACTGAGCGCGATGTCTCCTTAAGCGGGGGCTGTTGTTTTTTGCTGATGAAATTTCCGGGGGGAAAAATGTCTCAGAAATGCTCGTTTTTCAATTGACGGGGGAAGCGTAGGAGCATTAGGAGAGTTGACTCTTCCATCAGGCAAAATCCCTTCACGCCTAGGCATGCTTCCTCGGAAGTAAGACTCGGTTCGATGGGACTTGTTCCCAGGTAAGCAGCGTATAGGGTTGCAGCAGCCGGGAGCAGAGGGAGGGGAGGCCCCGTGCGCGTTGGTTGTAATGCAACTGCACCAGCCCTGGGCATCGGTGAACGAACCAGACTGGGAACGGAATGAGACGCTCGCGTTGCCCTGTGGCTTTTGCTTGACAATCTCGGCCCTGATGGTGGCGGCGGCAAGGGAAGCCGGCGTTCCGAGGCCGCGCGCCAAATAGAGAACCGCCGAAGAAGGGGAAAGGAGAGGGCCGGGACTTATCTCGCGCGCGAGCAGGTTGCTTGTGGGAGGAGCCGCTCCATCAGGTCCGAGAGAGTCCCGAGCTCGGGGTGCTTGACAGGCGCTCACGAGAAGGGGGCGGGGGCTCGCGCGCGCCTGGGAAAATGTTGCGCAGGTTCTAAAATGGAACGTTGGAGGCGGCGTGATTGAGCTCGCGAGGGGTGTGCGCGTGTTCTAGAGCGAGCGGGCGCTGCAATAACAGCAGCGAGAGCGAGAGGCTGCGGCACGTAATCGGACCCCCGCACTGCATCTGGGAGCAGCCACCTCTCTCTGTATGGAGCTTTCCGCTATAGGGGAGCAAGTGTTTGCGGTAGAGAGCATCAGGAAGAAGCGCATAAGGAAGGTGGGTTCTGTTTTCCGTCCCACGCGCGTTTAATCTCCCAGGTTGCAAGCGGGGGGGGTTGTTGTTTCTATTTCTGAGCTTTCAGATGTTTCCCTTGTACCCGAGCAGAATTCGCACCGAGTTCCCCTACGCCTAGGAGTATACATTGGCCAATATGATCAGCTTCGTGTTCACTGCTACTGCAAGAAGCAACGACCCTCAAGCCCCCCCCCCCGCTTCCTTGTTCCCTACACATGACATGGTGCGAGAAGGGGGGCGTGGCGGATCGTATTGTCTTCCTGCCGGTAGGGGGCGGCAGTGTAGTCCTTGTCTACCTACAGCCCTTGAAGGCACGTGCATGGTTGACTCATGCCCCAAACAAGGTTGTGTGGCTAATGGTTATTGCACTTACCACGTGGTGGAGACTGTTATTGGAGGTGGATTAAGATAGTAATAACCTGCTCTCTTTTAAAGCGTCTTCATTTAGAAGTATAGTGCAGGTAAATTGTTTGGGTAACTGGTAAGTGCACTAAAAATCACAGGTGGTAGGTAACCTCACTTGCAACTATAGCATAGCAGAGGTAGTGTATTAGAGGATACTCTTTGGGTCCAGGAAAATAAAAAAACAGATATGCCTGTTACAATGAGGGGGGATATGAAATGTTAAATGCCCCCATTCTGCCATTTTCCCTCCACGTTTTCAGTCCTTTGAAGTAGAGAGCAGCTTTTGGAAACGTGAATTTTGGATTGTGGCGCCATCGCCAAATGGCACTGGAAACAGCAAAAATTACTACCCGGGCTATTCTAGGTTTTTTCTACAAAGAAGGTGGCTCATTTGTCCCGGCTGCCATCAGGGTTTACAATGCTAAGGTCATTAACCAACTGCTTTATGGTATTCCAGTCTGGATCAAGGCATTCAACCATGTATGTGAAAGAAATCAGGCTATGTTTTTTAGGAAGATCTTAGCCTTACCAAATGCAGTGCCCTACTCAGTTCTCTGCCTTGAATTAGGACAAGTGAAGATAGAGACCTTGGCCTGGCTGAGAACTATTAGATTCTGACTGAAGATTTATTTTAACAACTCCCAAAAAGGTCTTCTATATCACCTAAAAAAGGACACTTCTTTCTCCAATGTGCTTTGTGAAGGAAAACTAAATCAACTGGGCCTTAGTGCTGAGTTACTTGGAGACACCCCTTTAGTGGCTGTCCTCAAGCAAGTTAAGCAGAAACTGTGGGATAACCAGGCCTTGGAATTCTCAAGGGCTATTAATAACCTTCGCTTCCCACTACCGTGGCTTATGCCTGTTAGATTGGGCACAATTCCACTTTATTTCTCAGTGCTTTTGAACCATAATGTAAGACGTGTTTTTTCCTTAGCCAGATGTAATGCAATGCCTTCTGAGGTATTATGGGGCAGGTTTCTGAATATCCCCTTTAATGAAAGAATATGCCCGTGTATGTCGGGGGCTCAAGAAACGCTGATCCACCTTTTTTTTCATTGCCCCCTACATGATTACGCTCGTTATAAGTTTTTCTCCTTTTGTAAGTTCAGGGCTCATTTGAAGGATGAAGTGGCATTGTTAAATTTTCTCCTCAGGACTTCAGATCCGATTCTTATCCAACAAATAGCGGAGTTTTTGTTCTCCATAGCTAAAATTAATATGAAACGTCGACAGATAGAAGAGTACTCTTAATTTTAGTCTCATTCTATTTTATTATTTACTCTAGCTCTGGAGAGGTAGCCAACTGTTTGTTGTTGTTTGTATTACGGTTACTTGCTGGTTGCTTTATATTTTATATGCCAATAAAGGTTTGTGAATTGTGAATTGTGGATTGTGGCGCTTGGAAGTTCACTTGGCTTTAAGTAAATGGTGGAGCCAAATGTATGATTGAAACTTAAGACGCGTAGTGGAAGATCTGAGTCTTAATCCATGAAAACGTTAGTGTTTTGGCCAACTGTTTTCAAATTATGTAGGTCATCAGTTTTTGGGTGTGCAGTTGTATACTTCATTTGCCTCCTGGCTCAGTCTGTGTATTATTTTATCAGTTTCTTAGAGGTCAGCTAATTTACAGTTTGCCCTGGAAAATATGACTACTGTAGCTGTCTTTCCATGTGAAAGGCTGATACTACAATTTGGGCATTGAGAGACAGTCAGTGTACATTTTGATGACTCATTCGTTCCCTAAATGTAAGATATGGGGGAGGGAGAAGGTGTTTCATATCTACAAAGTGTCCTGCAATCCATACCATTACAAGGCAATCTTTTCTTCCTATTATATTGCAAGGTAAGCTTGCTTATTCAGGAAATGGAAACGCACTTTAAATTTGTGATGTGCTAGCTCAAGCGTTACCATTTTAATTGTTTCATTGCACCTTCACAATTCCATGTGAAGGAGGATGCATGTCATTCTTTGGAAACCAGAGTTTGTAGAGCCAAATAATAGTGTCATTTTATACTAGGGCATGACTCTTAGGAAATAACGCTGCTGGCTAGGTTGAGTTCCCCCCCCCGCCACCCATGGGGAGGGGGCACTGACCATGCAGTGGGGGCACATGTGTGAAATTGCACCCCCTCTGGCAGCTCTCTGCATCTTCCTAGATAGGTCTACCTGACACACAGACAACCATTCTTGTAGCCGAGCCTCCTGACCTAAAACTTCGTATTTCTGCTTCCAGTTTCTTTTATTAGGATTGCCCCATATAAAAGAGGAAAGTAGCAAACAAATCATCTGTGGATTATGGGTGTGCCATATGTGGACAGCGTGTGCTTTAGCGTGTTCTCAAGGAACTCGTAGGAGAGGGAGCAACAACTGTAAGCCAAACAAATACAGAGCAAGCCATGCCACCTGGCTGCAGGATTTTCTGGTGTTTCTTAAAAACACTCAGTTTCTAAGCATTCCTTCCTGTTGTGTACATGGTGGTATTTGAGGGTCTTTGGGATCTCTGTATATGCTGTTCTAGTTGATTGCCCTGGAAACATGTGGAGAAGAGTTCCTTACATTGTTGCATGAGGAACCTATGGATACAGCTCAGGTAGGTTTTAAATGAAAGGAAGTAGGTGCATTGAACTGCATGATATGTTACTGTGCCACACATTTTGATGACCCCATTATTTTTCCTTTTTGTGGGGCTTGGTCCTGTTGCTGATCTTGTTTTTCTTCTTTTTTTTCTGTAGGGTAAAGTGGAATATCTGGTGAAATGGAAAGGATGGCCTCCCAAGTAAGTTCTGGGAATATATTTCTAAGTACCGTATATTGGTCTTGATTATCCATCATCTTCTATGTTATGTTTTCACTTGACTCCCCAACTTCCAAAGAAAAACAAATCTGTGCTTATCTTCCCCCTCCTGGTTTGGTAAACTGCTCAGGTAATAGGTTCTAATTTCTTAAACCTCTTTTCGAAGAGATCAGAGTGTTGTCAAAAGTAGTTGGTTGATGAGTAGGAGGGTCCCTTCCTTCTGGAACCCCAGTCCTAAAGGCACTTCTGGTTAAAATTTAACACTGTTGTTATCTACAAAACTGCCACTGGCCACTCTCTGCCTGCAGGATATGAATCTAAATAATATGTTGTGACTTCTCCAGAAGAATGAGGGATTTGAAGTTACCATTCAGCATTGTAGTGGAACCATCTTAATAGCTACATTTCTTTTCTGCTGCCTCCCATCCTATTTCTAATGGGGCAAGATCTCCGACTCCTTTCTTTTCAAAAACAGAGGCGCTTAGCCTCCACTCTTATATTGCCTAAACAGTGGCAAGGTTGTTTCCAAGTGTTTATAGCTATTTAATGCTTCCCCAGAGGTAACTGCATTTCAAGAGGGAACAATTGTTCCTTGCCTCTGCAATGTATAATAATGTGAAGGATTAATATAGCTATAAAATCATTGCTATATATTGCGCATACACGCTGTCTGTTTTCCTGTTAATTTGTGGATACAGCCAACTTCATTCTTCATAGATTGTCCTGTTGCTATAAAGCAGGATCTTGCATGTTGACATGCAAAAAGGGGCTAAGGCACAGCTAATAGTAGGTGTAGCCCTGCAGTGTGCAAATCATCTGCTAAGTCTGTATTTGTCTTCCTGCTCACTGTGCATGCATTCTAATCCCCCCTTTTCTTCCTTTGACTAGGAAGGTCAAGGATACCCTGAATACATTTTTTTTAAAAATTATGTATTTCATACTAGGCTAGTGGGCACAGGTTTATTCAGCTAAACATTTTCTGTGACAGAGCCTCAAATTCAGTTTTGATGCCTTGAAATTGCATCTTAGTAGGACTAAACTGCTGTTTCTCAGGCCAAGATCCTGGTGTCTTATTTTTCAGAACTGCTCTGATACTCTGAATTCAACACACAGGAAGGTACCTACTATTTATGGCTTGGTTATTATTATTTTTCCTACCTTCTACCCCATCCCTTGGGCTTCACAAAGCCCTAGAAAAGATAGGTGCTCCTAGCTTCCTTGAAACTCAAAAATAAAGTCTGAGTCTGATGATAAATTTATTGAGTCTGATGATGCCTTGACACATCAGAATAAATCAGAAAAACTTGCCAATTGCTGCTGTTGTGTTTCTTAAAACAATTCTCCTGCAAAGGTGTGCGTTTCTTTAAATATTTAAAATTCCTTTCCTGCCTCTGCTTTCTCTGTCAATGACTTCTGAATTATTTCGGACGCAAGTGTCGTCGCTGATATGTTCCTCTTTTGATCTGTCTTCATTTCTGTGTCTTAACTGTCCACTGTGCTCAAAATACTTTCCTGTTATTCCTCATCCCCCCCATAGCTGGAAGAAAGAAGTTCAGTGGTCATAGTTCAAGAGCGGTTTGCCCCCTTCTTCTCCATTCCCCCCCCCCATTCCCAAAATCTTTCAGTATGCTCCACCCATTTGAGCTCAGAGCCAGGGATTTGAAGGGTTATGGCTCTGAGTCAGCTGCAGGCTTGTTTACAACTTGAGCTTGAAGTAGGGGAGGGAGGGAGAGGAGGAAAGGGATCATGTGACTTGTATTTTCCAGAATGCGTGGTCTGCAGTTCTGCTGCAGTCTGGCCTCAGTGGGGTGGGAGGGGGGGTGAGAGAGTGTGTGCATGTATCTGTCTAGTTATCTGTGTATGGCAAACTGTACCGTTTTTCTCACTGCAGTCAAACGAGGAGCTGAACTGCAGAGGAACGGGCAACACCCATAGGACATTTTTTATTCTAATACATTCCCCATCCTCCCCCCCCCTCTCCCCACCCTGCAGCAGTCCTTGGGCTCCCTGTCATTCACTGCTTAAAACAGATGCCAAAGAAAACATCACCCCTCCTGCAGGAAAATAGAAAACAAAAGTACCACTGGCTCAAATTGCATTTTTGGTTGGATAACCTGTGGTCATGGGTAGCTTGCTGCAGCAGGCAGGAATGCAAAAGAGTGGGGACAAAGGAAGGGCTGACTAATAATGGAAACTGAATAAAGATGAATGAAAACAAAGCCGGTGGTGTAGCTATTTATGTCCTTCCCCTTCCTCTGAGAGCAGGATGTGAAAGATGCCTTATCTATTGGCTCAAACATTGAGCCTCATTCCTCTCCCAGCCTTGGGCAGGTAAAAGGGCTTCCTTAACTGCTGCTCTTCCATGTCACCGGAGAAACTTGAAGCTGAGAGATTTGCTTAAAATATTTATATCCTGCCCTTCAGTTCAGCAAGAAACTCACAAGGTGGTGGGAAATTTGAGAAGCGGTACCTTGTTGTCCCAGGCGGCGCTGCTTGTTGGGATTCAAGCCCAGAACCTTGCAGGTGAAGCTCCTTAATCGTCTCCCGTTCATCATCGACTGATCCCGCCCCTTAACATGGCATCAGAGCTGACGTACACAGAGAAGAAGAATTTGGCATTTTTGCTGCAGAAAGCTTGTCCCTTTATATTCCTGTATTTAGAGATGAATTCATGAATTAAACACACAATCCAGCTAAGGTCAGGACCATTGACGATCTCCTATATGCTTACTGTCTGGGTTCATATATTTGCATGCTTATGCTCCCTCCCTCCTTCCCTCTTAAAGCATTAATGATATCTGTGCACGTATCCCCATCTCTCTTATTTCAGGAAGGTAAAAATAGTTGCCATTTTCCCCTTTAAATCTATATAAGCTTTTCCCTTCTCTTGTGCTTTCACATAATTTGCTGCAAGCAAATTGTGCAAGTGTACACATTAACATAGTGTGTCAAACTTTCTAGACCTCTTTCCACTGATAGATTCCTTCCCCCACCCCCTGAATTCTTAGAGCAGCTATGAATACATTAGCCAACATAACTACCTTTTCTTTAACACACTCTCTTGTATCATTTAGAACAGTGTGGTTCAACTTTCAATTCAGCCGCCGGTGTAGTGGCACATGACCCCTGCCTGGGGTGGCACGGGCCAGCCTGGAAGTAGTTGATGGTGACGTGGTGCCAGTTACTTCCACATTTTTCGACAGGCTCAAAGCAGAGGCGAATGTGACTGAGCTTTTCTGCACCATTCCAGCTTCTTAAAAGGAGAAGCTGGAACATCATGGCAGGTAGACCAAAAAGCCGGCAGCATGTCCTACCCAGCTCAAGTGGACAGGCAGTGCTTTTGCTTGTCAACTGGAGGGCAGGGGATGCTGGGGGAGGTCTCACGAGGCGGGCTGACCTTGCAAGACCTCCCTTCTCCAGTATGCCCCATCCCCTTCTAGCTGATGGTGCTGTGCAGCGCCTTTGCTGCTCATCTGCTGGAGTGGGTGGCAATGCAGTCAGCCAGGGGGAGAAATGGAGAGGTTGCCACCCACCCAAGGGCCACCAGCACATGTCTTGCCAGCCACATATGGCCAGGTAGCCACCTGTTGGACCCCCATGCTTTAGAACAGCGCTCTCCAAACTCCAGCCTGTGGGCTAGATCCGGAGACCGCTGTTTTCCATCCACTGGGTGACCGGCGCTTGCTGTTCAATGGTCTTCAACCTTTTTCATGCCATGACCCCAATAAATTAATAAATACCAACAATGGGTCCCCAGTCTCATACTTCATTTATTAATTTATTGGGGTCATGGCATGAAGAAGATTGAAGACCACTGATCTAGAGCTCTTAAGTAGTTAATTATGCAGGCACAAAAACTCTACTTTTAGTATCTACAATGGTCAGTGTTGCATTCTGTAGGTTTAAAAAAAAAAAAGCCCATAAATTGCTGAAGCTGCTGCAGAGGAGGTTGCTCTGTTTTTGGTGGAAAGGTTGTTTTGTACAGATTGTTAGATGTGGATTGAAGACTTGGGTGAATGTATCCTAAGAACAAAAGATTGGTTATCTTCTCCAAGAAGGACAGGAGTTCTCGTTGGATCCAAGCAGTGTATAACTCCCAATGTTTACTTGTGTTTTGACCTCCAACTGATGTTGAGGAAGGTTCTAGAACTTGAGCAATCATATACTTGAAATGATTGATTTTTTTTCCTTCTATTGTTTTCAGATACAGCACATGGGAGCCAGAGGATCACATTCTTGACCCTCGCCTGGTGATGGCTTATGAAGAGAAGTAAGAGAGTTTGCTCTTTTGTACCGGGGAAGGGTACAAAACAAATCAAAGTATAATCTTCCATTCATCAAAGAGGTCTGGCAGGGCCACCCTTGTTGAAGGATTTCTCTCTGGCCTTGTCAAGGCCTGAATGAATAATTATGCTACGTATCCTTCAGCTTAGGCCCCCAGCTAATTTGCGGGTTCTGCTAAGATTGATTCTGCTACCTATGACTTGGGAAACAGAACAATCGTATATCCAAGTTTTCAGCAGTGATGCAGCCAGGCTAACAGGGCTTGTGTTGCATCTTGCAATGGGAGGGATAGTCCCAGAGGCCTTCAAGGTAAGCGTATGTTTGTTCCCTTGCATTGCGGCTGCCTCAGTGCTGGAAAGTTGGCCTTTCCCCAATGTAAAGAGTGCCCAGCACATTCTTAGAACGTAATGGTGATTGCTTTGCTCATTCGACAAATGAACATTGGCTGTATTTCTGGCTCCCTGGAAATGTTTGGGTCTGGGCTACATGTTCCTGGAGAGAGATGTGGCGGCTGCTCTCATCTCTCCCTGTAATGTGTTATTTGTATGAAAGGGGGAACTCGGTTATTTCTTGTTACTATGCCATTGTGCTGCATTGGCTAAATGGGCCTCTTTTTCCATGACTAGTATTTGCACAAGCAGCAATTTTTGTAGTATGTCTAAGTAACATTGATAGGGTTTTGGGGTGATATTTTTTTCTAATTTTTTTTATCAAAATTGCAGTGTTATGTGTTTTTATTCTACATTCTCATTCCAAGTTCTCATTTTAATTAATTTTAAATGCTTTAAAAGTTTACTAGGTAGGTGCTATAGTGTCAGCAGATGCAGCCATGGTATTATTTCTAATTGGAAAAGTAATCTATTTTAATTCCTAGAAAATATCTTAAAACACCAACATGCGGTGTGTTGTGTTTTTATTCAAACACTAACTTTTATGTACCCGGCTTCGCCTGGGTGTTTATAGGTGCCATCCCTGACCCCCCCCCCACTCTCATGTGTGCCCGGGTGTTTATATGTCCCATCCCTGACCCCCCCACACACACATGTGTGCCCGGGTGTTTATATGTCCCATCCCTGACCCCCCACTCACATGTGTGCCCGGGTGTTTATATGTCCCATCCCTGATGCCCCCCCCCTTCACATGTGTGCCCGGGTGTTTATGTGTCCCATCCCTGACCCACCCTCCACTCACATGTGTGCCCGGGTGTTTATATGTCCCATCCCTGCTGCTGTACTGTTTCTGTTGCTCTAGATGTAGTAGCCCTCTGTTTCATATCCTGTAGTTGTTTGTGACGCTGCTGTACTGTTTCTGTTGTTCTAGATGTAGCAGCTCTGTCTCTCTTGTGTAGTCTTTTGTCACGCTGCTGTACTGTTTCTGTTGCTCTAGATGTAGCAGCTCTGTGACGTAGCGTTGCAAGTCGTGTTTTTTTTTCCTCAGGTGTTTCCTGTGTACGCTGTTGTTTCATCTTTGTAGCCTTTGGTTGCACCTGCCCAATTGCCTTACATTACACAGTGAAAGTAAACTTTCAGAGAGAGAGCAACAGCCACAGCACCTTGTGCCAACTGTCCACTGCCAAGCAGGGACCGCCCACATGTCCACAGAACACATTTCCCTGGACCTGTATCGGTTTGCCTGCAGGAAACCCATTTGCTGCTGTTTGTCTTCAACTGTAAAGAGTTCAGTTGCTGCCTGAAGATTCCGCATGTCATTTGCATGTACTTTGCATCTCATCATGACATCATCAGAGCCTCGGAATGCTGTGGCTCAGCCCATAGCCACCCATAGAGAACCACAAATTCGCTTTTACCTGCGCCCGTGGGGGCGCGATCCGTTCCAAAACCGCGCAGCGACGGTCTCGGGGGGCCAAGGCACCCGCGTGCCGAGTTTGGCGCGAATCGGTCCAGGCGTTGCAGAGCCTATGTGGAACATACATACATACATACGCTCTTTTTTATATATATAGATTACTAGTTTTTATGTACCCGGCTTCGCCCGGGTGTTTATAGGTGCCATCCCTGACCCCCCCCTCACCAGGCATACAGATGGCCCATTTATATGTCCCATCCCTGACCCCCCCCTCACATGTGTGCCCGGGTGTTTATATGTCCCATCCCTGACCCCCCCTCACATGTGTGCCCGGGTGTTTATATGTCCCATCCCTGACCCCCCCTCACATGTGTGCCCGAGTGTATATGTCCCATCCCTCCCCCCCCCACTCACATGTGTGCCCGGGTGTTTATATGACCCATCCCTGACCCCTCCCCCCACTCACATGTGTGCCTGGGTGTTTATATGTCCCATCCCTGCTGCTGTACTGTTTCTGTTGCTCTAGATGTAGCAGCTCTGCCTCTCTTATTGTATATGTAGTAGCCCTCTGTTTCATATCCTGTAGTTGTTTGTGACGCTGCTGTACTGTTTCTGTTGTTCTAGATGTAGCAGCTCTGTCTCTCTTGTATAGTCTTTTGTCACGCTGCTGTACTGTTTCTGTTGCTCTAGATGTAGCAGAAGATTCAGATGTTTCTGAAGATTCCGCATGTCATTTGCATGTACTTTGCATCTCATCATGACATCATCAGAGCCTCGGAATGCTGTGGCTCAGCCCATAGCCACCCACAGAGAACCACAAATTTGCTTTTACCCACGCCCGTGGGGGCACGATCCGTTCCAAAACCACGCAGCAACGGTCTCGGGGGGCCAAGGCACCCGCGTGCCGAGTTTGGCGCGAATCGGTCCAGGCGTTGCGGAGTCTATGTGGAACATACACACATACATACATACGCTCTTCTTTATATATATAGATAACCCCCCAAAGGCAGTGTTCTGTGTTTTTATGCAGTGTTTAACAGCAACAAAAACACCCCTAAACATTGATGAACAAAATGTGTGCCATGAGGAGACCATCCAAAGGCCTTGTTGGTTCTTGTGCTGGGTTTGCTTAATGAAACTACCGGGTGTCTTCTGTTTCCTCAGGGAAGAGAGAGAGCGTGCCTCAGGTTACAGGAAGAGAGGCCCCAAACCAAAGCGGCTCCTACTGCAGGTAACTCTTCAGCATTACTGGACCAGCTGTCTAATCCTAAGCCCCAGCATTGTTCTCAAGTGCTGCTCACATTTTAGGCAAAGTTAGCTTTCAGAACCACAGTTGGTTTTAATCAGCGGCGTCATTCACCTGGTACGCTGGGCGGGACTTCCCAGCGTACCAGGCGGGCGGGAAAGCAGCGGAACGCGGTGTGACGCAACGGGCGGACTGCTGCTCAAAGGTAAGTCCCACCCAGCGTACCGGGTGAATGACGCCACTGGTTTTAATGCGTTCCCTGGGACTGCATGCTCAGTGTCGGTGGGCCTCTCTGCGAGCAGGTGCCAAACTCCTTTTTTTGCTAGGAAAAAGCACCTCATGCACAGGGACTTAAACGTTCCACCTGTCAGCCGTTCTCCATTAGCGCTTTTGCTTCCTTGCAAAGAATTCTGCAGACTGTTTCTTCTGCTGAGCCGTAGAACATACGGTGTTGAGCATCGGCTTCATCTTTGGGAAACGGTGAAAGGCAGGTGGGGACCTGTGAGCGGCTGCAGGGGTCATGCACGTCCTCAAGTTATTAAGCTGGGAGTGTCTTTCTGTGTTTGCAGAGGCTGTATAGCATGGACCTGAGGAGTGCCCACAAAGGGAAAGAGAAACTCTGCTTTTCTTTGTCGCGGAGGTTTGGGGGAGGAGGAAACAACCTGGTAGGGGCCAAAGGAGGACAGACGGAGCTGCCGGAGAAGACCGGGGGAGGGGTCCTGCCTTTCCCGCTCCGGAAGCAGAACAAGAACCAGAAGTACCTGCGCCTTTCACGGAAGAAGTTCACCCGCATGGCAAGCCTGGAGAACCGGAACCGCCGACGGGAGTTCTTCCTGAAGGAGCCGGCAGCACTTGAGGACAGACAGGCACCCACTGACTGGGATGAGGCTGTGCCACCTGCCAGCATAGAGGGTAAGGCTCAAGAACATCCCCAATTACGCTAGGCCCAGGCCCATCTCATCTCGCTTCTTAACCTTTCAAGGCCAGAGCATACGTTACTTTTAATTCGTATCATGGCTGGGTATTTTTCTTGTCTCAAGAAGGGGGCGGGAACTTCAAACTGCAGTGAAAGCACAATGGGTGGGGTCGGTGAGCTTTAACGCTTTGCCTTCCCCATAGTTTTGATCCTGATCTTATGCATCCTTCGTGCACTACTTCAGTGGTTAACGTTTTAGACCAGAATCCACTTTTTAGAACAGCACTCCTGTCGGGACCCACCAGAAGTGATGTCATGGCTGGAAGTGACATCATCAAGCAGAAAGTGCCATCATTGTGACATAATCAAATGACACTCTTGGAATGCAAACTTGGAATTTCAGACTGCAGCAGTTGCACAACCCTGAAATATCCCTGACAGAAAACAAGATTTAGGACAAAATAAAGCAAAATTTAAAAGAACTCTCACTTGAAAATTCAAACAAAACTCTCAAAAGGAATATAGCAAGAGTTACGTCCGCAGCTTCCAAGATGGCTGCTCCCAGCTTTGTGGGACCCATCTAACATCAGGTCTTAACCTACCAAGTGAGTCCTGACTCACCGTTTGAGGAAACACTACATTATTTTCAGTTTGGGGGGGGGGACACTTGTACTGGTTTTTGACAGAAGCTTTTTTCTCATCAAAATAACATTTAGCAGCGTACATGATCAGGATTGGAACTGTGGTGGGGCAAAGTGTTAAAGCCCCCCCCAGTCCCTTATTGTAGTTTAGCTGATGATTGAAGACTCCCTCTCTGTGCACACCTTTTTTCCCCTGTTTTGCAAAACAGTGCAGAATATATGTTAAAGGTGTAGTGGCCCTCTGTCTTCCTCTTTGCCTGCTATATTCTGAGCTCAACAGTCACCAGTGGAAACTCTCCAAACCTTCTGCTGGTTGCCGAAGGGGGTAATTTCCCGTTTAGAGTTGCATGGGTATTAAGTGCTCTGTGTCTGAGCCCCAGTCAACTGCCATCCACATGTTTGTAAGTTGAGCCTGATGCCAAATTGCTTAGTCCAGAACGACTAGCAGAATCTGTGTACAGTAGACAGCACTCTTACCATCATGTTGAAACGACAGTAGTTCTAAACCACTGCAATAGGAAACATCTCATGTTGTGCTTCCTGCTGTTGTGCTTAATGACGAGTCTGTGGAGAGGCCTCTTATCGTATTAGTAATAGTTGTGTAGAAACTCATCCTGATGGTGTGACTCTCCCTTCCCCCATGTGATCTCTCTGAGTATATCTACTCTGCAGATTTACGGTTTAACTATTTCCTTCTTGGAGAGCACTGGGAGCTGTAGCACAGGAACTCGGGATATTGGAGAATTTGCAACACCCATGCCTGTCTGTGGCTTTCAGGTGCTTCAGTAGATGCCAAAACTGGTATTAAAGTCTGGTGTCTGATAGAGGAGCATTGATCTTGTGCAGGGCTTTGCATCTAGTGACCACTGTGTACTTGCAGTGTTCAGGGAGCTGAATTCCTACCAGACTGAACCCCAGCGATGGCAGATAAAAAAAAAAGTCTGTACATGCTCCATGATTATAATTCTATAGTCACCTAATCTGTGTACCCCCCCCCCAAAAAAAACTTTCATTCTGCAACTTGCATAAATCATACCAATGTGTTTAATTAGAATAATTCTACTTTTGCTAACCGTGGGGGAAAGGTAAAGAGCTTTTTAGAACATCAAGCTTTTCATACGTAGGTCTTCAAACCCCATAGCTTGTTAGGTTTCACCAAGCATTGCCCACAGACCTTCAAGCCTACGATTGCAGCCATCAGAACTAGAATTTTTCTTTTACTTAAAAAAAACAAATTGAGATGCTTGGAAAACAGTACTCTGTACCCCCGGTAACCAAATTCTGCATGTGAGCATCAAAACCACAAGGTGCACAATCCAGATTGTTACTTCATGTTCCTTTGATACAGGTTGTAGGCCTTTAAGAAGGGTTCAGTGGCTTGCACAGGACCTGCTGTGTCCTTGTGCCCCCTCCCCAGAGCCGCTCACCCTTGTGTCAAAACAGGCTCTCTTCTTTTCACCTGTTCCTGTAAAGAGATCTCATTTACTGCAAAGCTTCCTTAACTCCTGGTTTTGAAAAGCGATAGCAGGGAATGGCCGCAGCTCAGTGATGGAGAGCCTGCTTTGCATGCAGAAGATTCCAGGTTTGATCTCTGGCGTTCCCAGCTAAGGTTTTGGCAACAGGTGGTGGGGAAGGCCTTGCATTGTCGGTGACTCTAAACAAAATGGGACAATGGGTTGTCTCCCTCTGTGTTGCTTCTGTGGGCATATGAAGCTACTATTAAAATGTGGGTTGTCTAAGGGCCGTGCTGCATGTTCCTCTACATGTGCAACATGACTCGCTGTGTTTGCTTTTAAAAAAGAAACGCAAACAAAACATGATGGGATGGATAGAAATCAGAACATGACTGTGGTGGGGGCTTTAGGACTTTGCTTCTGCTTGGGTTTGGTTTCTGATAGTGTTGTCCCTGTCCTGTTCCTCCCCCAAAGGCATTTAAAGAAGGAGGAAGCTTTTGTTGGGAGTGAACTGGGGAGGGAGGCAAAGTCCCAAAGCCCTCCACCCCTTTGTCTTTATTTTTGCACCAGACCATGTGATGCACCAGACCATGTGACCCATTGAGGGTACCACGGCCCATAATCCTCTGCACACTTTCTGCTTTAGAATTTTTGCTACATCCATAAGAAGAGCAGTTGTAATACGCATCTCTTCAGCTACGTAGGGACAGTGGCTAAGTGGATGGGAGGCCTCCAGAATAATTCCAAGAGCTTGGAGGGTGCGGTGTTCTTAGAAGCTTTGGCCTGGAGTTGTACCCCTTGTGCATATAGGACTTCTTCTTACAATGTTGCTTTCTTGTCTGTGAAGGCTCCTCCACCCACTAAAGTCCACTCTTGAGCCAAGCAGAAGATTATGGCTAGCCTACTGGGACAGTCTGATTCTGGGACAACATAAGGACTAGTTCGTCTATAGGGTAAATGGGGTTTCTGTCGGAGCATCGTTCCTACAAGGGAGCACAGAGCAGGGAGCTGCCTGTGCACAATGGCCAGGCCTCGCCATTTTTTGCCAGCTTCAGATTCCTTCAGAGGAATAGCAATGGCAGGTGGGCAAAGCAGAAGAAAGTAGCTAGAGACTGCAGAACAGAGCAGGAGAGGAAAGCAAGGGGCCCGTAAGCCTCCATAATGTACTTAGGATGCAATCCTGAAAAGCTTCCCAGCACTGACATAGCTCTGCCAATGGGGCATGTGCTTCTTCCTGCAGTGGAGTAGGAGTCACGGAGGCCTCCTCAGGTTAAATGAATGTTTGTTCCCTCACCTGGGAGCTGCATTGCCCTTACCACGGTGCTGGAAAGTCGGTTAGGGCTGTACCCCCAGTTAGAGAATTTGAGCAGTAAGCGCATTTCTGATGATAAAGCAACTTTCCAGTCTGCAATGGGGAGTGCCTCTTTGTATTTGTTTTCCTTGGAGATGTCTCCTTGGAGAACCTTGAAAAGGGTAAAGTCAGTTTCGGTTGTTTCTAGCTTCAACTGGAGAGGATTATTCCCCGGCCTTGTCCGGGCCCTGTGTTTTAACGAGCTGCTGTGTTTTAACTAGATGGTTTGGAACCTTCAGCTATAGTGTTGCGAAACCCTTCAGGTGTTGTGAATGGAAAGCTGCTAGAGCAGTGGTTCCCAACCTGGGGGTTGCGACCAGTGGCGTCATTCACCCAGTACGCTGAGCGGGACTTACCTTTGAGCGGCAGTCCGCCCGTTGCGTCACACCGCGTTCCGCCACTTGCCTGCCTGCCGGCGGGCGGGAAAATGGCGAAACGCGGCGTGACGCAACGGGCGGACTGCCGCTCAAAGGTAAGTCCCGCTCAGCGTACCGGGTGAATGACGCCACTGGTCGTGACCACCTAGGGCAAGGGTTTTCAAACGGGGGGGGGGGGGGTCAGACCAGAAGTGCGCCTTGTGTTTCATCCATCTCGGATGCTTTTATCATCCCTCTTTCTTTTTTCACAGTGAGCTCAGACCCAACAGAAGGTACCCTTACCTGGAGCCCCACGCTGCCCCCTAACGAAGTGACAGTGACGGACATCACAGCAAACTCCATTACCGTGACTTTCAGAGAAGCACAAATGGCAGAGGGCTTCTTCCGAGACCGGAGCATCCAGTTCTGAAGCTTCATTTTTATTTTGTGGGGTTTGGTGGTTTGGGGCAGGAGGGGGAATGTGTTTTTTTTGTTCTTTTGTGTGTGTGTGTGTTTTTTCCTCCTGCATTCCTAATTAGATTTTTCTAGGGCAGGTGACTTAATTATATCCTTTAACAAACAAAATCCGAAAATTTTTTTCCTTCACAAATGTTTACAGAGGATTTTGATTTTCTTTTGACTGTTGAAGTCCCACTGACTCTTTCCCCTTTTCCCCTTTACAAATACGCAAAAACTAGAAAAGGCAATGTGGGGGTGCCTGTGTGTTTTTCCTGATTTGTTACTATAGAGAAAGCGTATATAGGTATATTACTTGTCTGTTATTGCTTTGTCTGTCTGGGAAACGGAAGCTCTTTTCACTGGCAAAGATGATGCCCAATGCATCATGGAAGAGTGTCTGTTCCTTTTCTCAGTGGTGGCATATCTGCTGTTGAAGGGCCACTAGCAATTGTTTGTGGCCCCAGCATGAGGGAGGAGGCCAAATATCCCCCCGTTTTTCCTATGTAGATTTCCTCGCTCGGCCAGCTTCCTTTGTATCAGCTTCTGTGAAAGATGGCAGACCTTTCCTTCTTTGGGTGACAGAGCCCCTGTGGATTCTTTGGCCCTTTTTCTGTGCTGCGTAAGATGTGACCTACAGATGTCCACAGTACTTGCGTAAATGCTGTAATTTGTCCACAGGTGTCCACAGTACTTGTGTAAATGCTGTAATTTGGGAGACTGCACACACATGGCATGGTTGTGTTGCTCGAGGGACCCTCTGCATTGGTGCTTTCCCTGCTTGTGCTTTGTAGAAACGGGAATGCAAGAAACTGTCTCTCCATGACTGGCCCATGAGAATCCCATGTTACTTACTGCTGGTATTGAGCATGGCTTTCACACTCTGTTTCTAGGAAACCAGGTCTTCTCAGAAAACTCATAGAGCTTCCTCAGTATCTACCATTACCAGCCTAGCCATTCAATGGACATCTGCAAGAACATTTTGGTGTGTGTCAGGGTGCACCCAGGGTTTGCTTAGGTGAAGTTTGGCTTATCTGATCTATCATCCAACATAGAGTGTACATTGTGGTGTGCCTAGAATCCTCTGCTATACCCAAGAATTCAGTAGCAGATGTGCAGGTATTCTCAGTAGATAATTGACATCATTGGAGACCTTCAGGCAGAGGCTCGACAGGCACCTGCTGGAGATGCTCTAGGAGGATTTCCTGCTACTGGCAGGGGATTAGACTAGATGACCTTATAGGTTCATTCCGATTCTGTGATTCTATGACATGGTCAGAAGGAATCTTGAGATCCACTAGGTTGGCTTGCATAACTTCCTATGCAGTGTGATAGAAGACCTGTGGGGCAGAAGATGGCTGCTATGTGGATTCTGGGGGTTGGGTGCATATTGGAGCACCTGCAATGCAGATCCAGTTCCCTAAAACCAGCTGGTGCACACATGCACCAAGTGAAGCGGATATTGGTCCTGCTAACTGGCTGATTCTATGCCACTGTAATCAGTAGCATAGCATCTGTGGTATAGCATATGAATAGCTATGCCACTATAATCGGAGGAGTGTGGGCATTTGTGCATACCTGGCTGCCAAACTGACATGTGCACAACTGCAAAGAGATTATTTGGGCTTCACCCTGGATGTGAGTCTCTGAGTTTGTGTGTGAAAAATCTTTCTAGGTTTACCAGGCTCTGGGTGGATAAGAAATGCTGCATGACATCCTGCCCTTCCTTATGTGGATGAGGATTTTGCCGTTGACTTCCGTTGTGTGCCAAATTCTGAGTTTCGATTTGTCATAATTGGCCTTGTACATTTGTGCCAGTCGTGGCTCTTTGGGTTGGGTGGGAGTGGCGGACTTTCTTGTGGCATTCGGGTGCGGTGGGTGGGAGGTTATTACAGCTTTTGTCTTGTCAGCTTGTAATGTAGGCTGGTTCCTGAGTAGGACACTGGCCTATTTGGGAATGTAGAAAGCTGCCTTCTATGGAGCTCAGGTAATCTAGCTCAGTATTGTCAGCAATGACTGGTAGTGACTTCTCAGAATTTCAGACAGAAATTGCTCCCTGCCCTGTCTGGAGATTCCAGGGATTTTGTCCTACCTGATCAAAGTAAGGGGTCAAAATTCTGGCAGAAGAAGGTGAGGTTGGAAGCATCAAGTATACAAGAATTGAAAAATTCTTCTCCTTTTTAATTTTACTCTTGAAGGCAGGAGTTCCCAAACTGAGGCTTTGTGTTGCCCCAGCCAGGAAAGCCCTATCTCTTCCCCCTTAAGGGACAAGGATGGCAGTGACACAGTCACCAGGATTGTGCCACTGCCAGGGACAGAAAGGGGGCTACCACAGCCGGTGCTGGCCTCCGGAGGGTTCAGGAGCCCCGCTGACCCCTCTGCAGTGCTCCCAATGCCTCAGGAAAACTCAAAAAAGGTGATTGCAGCCCATTTCCTGTTTTGTGATTGCAAACAGGAAGTGGATTGCAATTGCTGTTTTCAGTGCTCCTCAGACATGGGTCTCCCCGCACCACTGGAAGTCAGTGCTGGTTGTAGTAAGTAACCCCCCTTCTGTCTCCAGTGGCAACCGTGCAACCGTGTCACTGCCATCCCCACCCTGCAAACTCCAGGGGAGTTTGGGAACCTCTGCTTAAAGGGATATACTTCCCTTTATCTTATCCCTCTTGTTCTACTCAACAGTCTTTGGTACTCCTGTATGACTTTCTGTATGAAGTGTGGGTATCTCTCTGTGAAGATCTCAAAACCTTTGCCAGGGAGAAGCTGCTTGCCGTTCCATAGAGCCTTGTCTTGCACTTCAATGCCTTGAAACATGTGCTGGACTTCCTTGTGATATATTTTTTAAAAAAAACAGAATTGTATCTTTGCACTGTATAGTTTTAGCATATGTTCTTGTGCGCGTGTGCTGCTTTTAAAGTTGACTCTTAACAAATGAAAAGTCCAGAAAATATCTTCTTATGGAATATGAGGATGGGAAAACTAGAAAGAGGAGGTGCAGTCCAAATGTATGAACTTGAGAGTAAGTCCTGCGACATGAGTGGGCCTTTCCTCTGTGTAAGCATGGGTCAAGAATGTGGGATAAGAGAGAAACTAGTGGAGTACAGGGTTTGTGGTGCATTGTTGACTTCTTCCACATTACTTACTGACTTCCACGTTCTTGCTTATGACAGATACTAACTTTTCCCCCTATGTGTGCACTTTCCAAGCCTATGTCTCTCTAGAGCTGTATAAAAGTAGCATTTTACATATTGTGATTACACCAAACTCGCTCTGTCTGTAGCTCTTTTGCTCCGAAACTTGGCTTCAGATTTCCAGAGGAGCACTGTGGTACTGTAGAAAGTTACCACCTTCCAATTTGGGGATGGGTGCTGTCTCTTTAAGAGTACTGTGGGTGATTGCTGTGGATTTTCCTCCTCTTCCTCCAAGCTCTTAAAGGGAGCAGTGCTATTGCTGGGTCAGAAGGTGTATCCTGATATTTGCAGCTATTTGCACACAAATATTTGACTCCTTGGAAGTGTACAGGGGGGATATAACAGGGCTCCCCACTCCTAACCTTTTGGAGATCTCTGATCTTTTTCTTCTTCTTCTTCTTGTCTGCCAGGCTGCAGAATAGCCTGACATCTGGGTTATCTGCTGCTTATTTATAGCAAATATTTATGTTTCCCTTTCCTTGCAAGGTTGACCCATAGCTGAGTTTTAAAACAAAAGTTCAGGGGAAAGGGGCTTTCTGCTCGAGAAGGGCTCTTTGGATCCAAGTGTCTGTCTGTCTGTCTGTCTCTCTCTCTCTCTCTCTCTCTCTCTCTCTCTCTCTCTCTCT